>CM033273.1:25172341-25654841 GCA_019343175.1 Oedothorax gibbosus
TTAAAAAAAATATTAGCATTAAATTTAAATAACTTGTTCAACATAATCGTTCATGTCTAGTGCGAAATAAAATCATTTGAAATGAAAATAAAATCTTGTTATTTAAATATTAATATAGATAAGATGCAGAGAAGATACTAAAAACAACCACCTCGCTGTGAAATTTAAATAAACATTTATTGCATTTTTTGCGGATTTCCGTTAAATGTCATTGAAAATGCTATTAAAGTACTACCTCAGTATTTATACTACTGCGCTTGGCAACAGTTATAATCGTGTTGCTGCCTAACTTGCAAAAATAATTGCCTGCGCATGTTTTACAAAAAATCACAACAGGTGCTTTAAATCTATTCTTAATATTAGTTACCATTATTGTTATCCGCTATAGTTTTTCCAGCGGAAGATAGTTCCACCTGCCCGCTTTGTCTAAGAATAGGTTCTCATCTTCAGAGAAAGGAATCGTGGCCCATTTTTGCACTAATTTCCTCAAGTGTGTAACTTTCGCAGATTTGATCCTGTGCTCGAGTTTGACCCGAATGAAAGAATTTTGAATGGGAGCCAAAGACTGAGTATACATTTCTTCACGGTAATCTAAAGTTATGAACTTCAGTGTACTTTCAACGACTGAAATGCTGTTATGTTTAGCAATCAAATACTAATTGTCATTCCAGATTTTTTTTAATCGAATGCTCGTTTCAGAGAGGTTTCTCGTAAACATTAACCTAATGGCATACTTTTTTGTTTAGATATTATGGATAAGGAGCGTATACTTTTTAATATAACTTACTATTATCGCTGTTGAAATTTTGTAAATAAAATTAATGATAATAGGAAATGATTGGTACTTTTTTTTTCGTAGACTTTCACTTAAAATATTCTCTCGTCGTATTTTGTTGTATCTATATCATAGAAGTAGTGTCACAATTGGAATATAAAATGAAAGTCGCAAATAATATGCATGGTATTGACCGCTAATATCCATTCAAAATTTATTAAATCGTAGAAAAAACAATGTTCAAAAAAATAATACTTGGATAATATTGACCTGCTTGACTTGGAGGTAACATCAATCCAATCTTCAAATGAAAAAAAAAATTGGTAACCTCACAATCACCATCATTATTTCTATAACTGTGTGATTATTTCACTTTGTCACAATTAAGAATTGTAGTCAAACTTGAATTGACAGTTCGAACTTTCGTTACTAAAGATCTAGTCTGTACTCAAATCGCGTTGCGCTTAATAGGTAACGCAGGTGAAAAGAAACAGCTGTTCTCTATATCTTAACGAGTTTCACGGTAGATTGCATCTCGGATTACCTAAATTATCCTTTAAATACTTTTTAAGTACGTAGGTGTCCTTCCGTGAAATGTACGTTGACGAGAAATCACTTGTTGTTTTTATATTCTTTCTAAAAACAACTAAAGCTAATATTCATTTCGGGATTACTAATTAAAGATTTTACGTGTGGGATCATACCAGTATCGATATTTAAGTTGTATTATCGTTAATTAAACTTTATATTAAGATATAGTTAAAACCATTATATCAGGGCCTGTTATTCTATAAGGCCCGTTAGGCCCGGGCGGGGGACCTAAATTTCAGTTTATATTATGCTAAATGCTGTAAATCCCCAAAATATCAGTAAATTTTAAAAAAAAATCTGTTACTCCACTTTGTTTTTTTGCTGAGAAATTGACCTAACGTGATTGCTTTGATCGATGTGAAAAAGCCAATAAAATTGTAGCAAAAATTTGATACATAGGTCATATAGCACCATCATTACTGGAAATTATACAAAACATTTTCCGTAAAGGGGCCCCTAAAATAGGTTGTATCTATAGTCCGAGTTTTCCTAGAACAGGCCCTGCATTATATACTACATACTTTCATTCTCCATAAAGGTAACTTTACAGAAATAGTCTCTCAGTTTTGCTACTTTTTCCGTTTTGCTACTTTTTCCAAGTCTTGGCTCATTACAGTAGGATTACAAGACGTACTGTATTTTGCAGTACAGTTTAGTTTTTTATTCAACTATCTAACTATAAAAATTGTACAAATAGTTTCCGTTTCACTTTTTATCATTTTTTCAAACAAAAACAACGTAAATAAAATATGGTTTATGAAAATTTAATGGTGATTTTTTATAGTTTAAAAATTAATCACTGACACAGATCGGGTCAGGCTACGTTACAGAGCAATATGCCACTAATCAAACTCCCTTACTTTATTATTTTAAAAATCAATCATTTACATTCCGTATTTTACTGCTAACCTATTTCAGCGAACTGGCAGCTCGTACCTGGCCGCAGGCCCATAAAGTGCAAAGCCCCCTTCATCTGAAAACATAAATTCCTTTGCAGGTCGCGTGGCAGAATCTTTTGTGAGGATTCTCCCTCCTTACCTTTAAAGATGATTCCACCATCTGCTCTCTCCCCCCGCCTGCCGGCCCCTTAATCAATACAATCATGAAAACCAGAAGTTCCTTCGGAGATTTTTTTTCTTTCCTTTCTGCACCTCGCCATTATGTGCAACCTGATTTCTTTTGCCCCGTGCCGCGGAGGTTCAAGAGAAGTGGCCAGCTGCCGTTGCATAGCTCCGAAGGTCGCGCTATGATGTTCTTGTGATGTTTATTAAAGCATTTATTTTCTTGGGTGATTTTAGTGTCCTTAAGTTGACTCTTAAACTTAAGATTGTGACATTGGTCCTACTTAAGTTATTTATTGTCTGGTCAGATTATTCTGGATTTCACCCGATGCAGATTTATCCCGCATAATTTTTATCAAATGCGAGACAATGTTTTAAAGTGCTATGTAAATATTGAACACCATTCCATATAATATATTATTTTTCAATGCGATTAATTAAGAGGGTTTAGTTTATCTCGCATTTGTTTTATATGAAACTTTTAGGAAAGCAATAAAATTTACTACGCAAAATTTTTAGTTACGAAAAATTATCAACTCCAGTCATTTTTCAAGCACTAGTAACTTCCGTGTAAAGGGTGTACTAATCATTGTAAAAGTATAAAAGCCCCATATTTAAATACTATTAAAGTTTTTATTTAGACGATCCGAGTAAATTTGTTCGTGTATCATTTTGTTTATTTGCAAATACTTTATCTTAACCAGCTCCGAATATACTGCATTTTTTTTAAATATAACTCCAAACGTTACTTTTAAAACCCCATTAAAAAATCGTGCAATTTATGTCATTAATTTCAGTCTAAATTTCATTCAGATATTTAAAATAATTAAAAATAGCTCTCTATATTCGCCATAGAGAACAAAGGATTCCACTTTTATTACGTTCACGTGACCCAGGTCCCCGTGTTTACGTTTTTGCATCCCATCTTCAAGATTATCCATCCTGGAACAGCTGCTCGACTTGAGGTGCTTTCGTCTTCTCTCGAACACCCCCGGGGGCTGCAAGCGTGGCTGTATTTGGTTTGATAATGTAGTAACTGATACACGACTTGCTGTGATAATACATATAATATTTTTAAATGTTTTGAGAATGAAGATCTAAAGAATAAAGAAATATTAATTTCTCACGTTTTCCTCCAACAAGATAGCCATTTGTAAAAATGTAAACTGACAAATTGTTGATAGCATTTCAATTTTAACGTAGTTTTGATAAAATTGACTCGACGGCCTTCTACTGTTTGTCTTCATCTTCACTTTAGAAGGCTCACGAGTAGAAAGTAGTAGCTCACGAGTAGTCACAAGCAGTGAACAAATCGGTAGCAAAAACGGGAAAATTTACTTCTGCCTCCAGTTTGACACTACCCTAACATTTTCTGCTTTATTACAACAGTTGTTTGATAACTAAAAACTCAAAAGCCAAAAATCCACAGTGCAAATGTTACTTAATTTAAAGAGCATTTTTAATACAGACTACACAAATACAAACTTATTTTTGACACAAATATCATTTATATTTTGTTTAAATTCTACTATTTTGCTATTTGTTGCATTGTTTGCTCCTTGTCGGGGACCTCTGAAGTATGGATTGAATTCCAATAAACTCATATGTTTAGTCCAGTTACATTTCTGTCAAACTGACATCGACTTGTGGCCGACGTGCGTTCTGTAACTTGAAAAGGGGGACTGAAATGTGGAATTCGACTTGCAGACGACAGACACCTGGCGTGCTGCCTGGCGCGTGCCACCCGCCTCCCCTTAGCTGGGACGCAGGTGGTTCATCGAATGTATCGGGCTGTACCTTGCAAGAGTCAAGGAAAATCTGGGACCTCGAACCGGGACCACCTTCGCTGCAGAACTTGGGTGCATGTGGAACGGTTCTTAGTTTCCCTTTTTCTTGGTGATCTATTTTCTTGGAAAAATAAACTATTTCACTATCCAAAACTTGAAATGAGGGAGATGCATGTTTTCAATTTTTTTCTTATGATCGTTGTTCCTGCAATAATCGTTAGAGAGAAAGGGTAAACTAAACTACATGCAAATAATTAAAAATTTTGTAACAGGGAAAACCTTTTTTTTTTAAAGACTAAAATGTTTCACATGCAACCAGGGCATGATCTTCCATAAAGTAAAGCCTGTTAGACCCAAGCCAAGATGCGGCAGATGCCCTAAATTTTAATGATTTTCAAGCTAAATTGTATTACTCCTTGAAACTTCAGTAACTTGTGTCTCCGCATTATTTATAAACTTGGAAATAAAGCATTGAAAATACGAGGTCTGCATACACTGAAAACACTACCCAAAAATGCAAACAGTAACACCCGGACGCCAAAACCAATGTCGCCAGTGTTAATCGCTCCATCAAAACCACCCAAGCAGCTCCAGTAATCACCATCGACACCACATCTGCAGAGATTAGCAATCTCTGCCCTTCTGCTAACGACCCCTTTTCTCTGTGGGAGTCCAATGGTCTTTCCCACAGTGGTCATCCTCCTGGCTTCAATTCAATGCGTTTTTGAGTGGAGTGTGACTCAGACTTGGACTCACTTCCCTACATCAATCTGGCTAATTGAATGGGTCTGGTTTTAATGAGGGTGTGGGTCTCATTATTGAGTGGAAAGTGTGGAATGGATATATGTTTACGCATGTTTTGTTTGTGTCAGTTTCTTGAAATTAACTTTTAGTTGGAAAGTTTAAAAATATTTGCACTGTAATTAGAATGTTAATGTTATTGTTGGAGTGAATAGTTTTCCTCGTCGTAAAAATGTCATCGGGAAGTACAGATATCCTTAACCTTTTACTCAATACTAAACTTTATCTATATTATTTATTGTTATTCTCAAACAATAAATTTATTACCATAACAGTTATGTACTATATATTGCTATTTAATTTTGCAGTTTATAGACACACAGAAAATATATTCTAATGCTGAATAGTTATTAGACAGCTATAGTATGCACAAATAGTTTTATGATTGCGTGAATTCTAATTAATTTTAACGTTTAATAATATTTCAATAGTTAAGGTGAATTTCATGCTCAATTTAGTCACCTGAATCAGATTATTTATTTTAGTTCAATGTTCCGGGAAGTTATTATTTACTCATTTTGAATTCATATTAAGTAAATTATAATTTTAATTATTTAAATTTGACTTTTACACTCAGCTAAGCTGGTTTTCTTTCTTTGACAAAGAAACTGTAATTCGAACACCTTTCCCCATTATATGCCACTGATAACTCTTAAAAATAATAAAAATCCGTTGAAGATTCGTATTTTTTTTTTACAATCCCTATACAAAAAAAAATCTCCATCCATTGATTCCTTTTCACCTATACCTCCCCCCAACAAAGAAATCCCCTAAAGATCATCTTGGTGTTCCCCAAAAGATTCTGGAAGAAGCACACCTGGCACCCAACCCAGCGCTTCTGATTGGATCTCACAGCCACGAGTTCCACCTTCTCATTGGCAGTGCGGGCTAGAGACTGTTTTCGAAAAGCCGGTGCGCGACATCTGCTTTCTTATATCGTGTTTTGATTCCGGATGGTGTTGTGGGTTGACACGGTGTTGGATTATTTTTAGAGAAACGTGTGTATGTGGTGTGTGTGACTTGGATTCCTGTTTACTAAAAGGGGTTCCCCAGTATGCTCATCTGTTTGTCAGGTTTCGTGTTGGGGTAAGTCGAGTTTTGGTGATTTGGTAGTGTTTATTTGTTCTTCAAATGTGTTTTAATGTTAATTTATATCAAGGATTTCTGTGTTAATTTATATTTTTGTCTTGAAATACATATGTGAATTTAAAATACTAATTGGAAATAGTATTAAGGAGGAAATCGATAAATTATTCGAATATTGTAATAGTTGTTACCTTTTTGTTAGCAATATCGTGCATCAGTTTATTAATGTCTCTTTAAATATCTGCATGTTTAGTTTAAACATAATGATTAAAAACTTTTCTGAAAATCGAAATACTGTTAAATTTAAATAATTTTTTTTAAAGTTAATACCGGTCCTAAAAATATACTGTATTTCTTATTGTGTTAGTTTATACCATTGCCACTTTTTTAATAAACTGATAAATGAGATCATTACATTTAAAAGTTGTCAGTTTTTTTGGAATTTTCACTGACTCAATTATTTACTACAGCATAATATTTTTAGACTTTGTTCATTCATATAAAAATATTAAGTATCATATTTTAATTTAAAATTACTCTAAATAAATATAGATTTTGTCATATGATAAGAAATAAAAAAAAATATTTTGAATTTAATTTAATGCACCTCGCACTCTTATATCCATACAGATAGTAATTTGAACGTGCCGATAAGGATCTATCTTATCTTTTATCAACACACAAAAACCCATCTTAATTGAGTTTCATGTCGAAGTCATTCAAAGCACGAAAACACGAACGTGCCCTCAAAATTACTGTAATCTCAATTTGACATAACGTTGTTGAACAAATGATGACACAATAAATTGGCACTTTGGAGACGTAAAGAAAAGTAATCTTTTTCCAACTCAAGACCCATATACATCTTCTGCTACTACGAGTTTCCCATTTCGCTCCTCTTCACCATCCATCAGTGACCCACTGAATGGACTTTTAATGTGGACTTCTGTGGGAAGATTTCCCTACCTGTCGCTACGATCCCCGCCCCCATAGGTGTAATTTACAGCAATCCCAGGTGCGATTACCAGAAATGATGTTTCTGCCACCTCCGAATATGTTTCTAAAAAAATAACTTCAACACGGAACCATAAGCTTTCATTGTTATTCGCTACATACTCTGAGGCCAGGAGTGTTCATGTTCATTAGCGATTGCCGACGCACTGGTCAACCAAGCGGTGATTTTATTTCTTTTTGGGTATGGGTTGCAAAGTAACTTTCTTTTTGTGTATGTTTTTTATGACTTTTTTTCGGTTAACAAAAAAATAGCGATTTTTTGTGTGGTATTTTTTATTGAATGGATCTGGGATTAGATTTTAGATAACATGTTTCCTTATTTGATTTACTTTTTTACTTCAGAGAACCATGACCTTTTTATTTAAAAATTACGAATGTTTCTTAACACACCTCAATAAATATTATACGTTTAATTAACAACAACTTTTACATTTGTCAATGAATTTTTATGAAAATGTAATGTTTAAAATAACTTTTTTTTTTAATTGTAGTATTAAAATAAATGGGAAAATGCTATTCAGTTTCTTTAGGACTTATGCATAGTTTTATAAGTTACAGTAAAACTTTTCAGAGCGTAAATCTCGGCACACTTCTAACAACAGTCTATGTTATATTTGAATGGTTAATTTGCATAATAGCATAGTTAACGAGATAATATGAAGGAGAAGAATTTAAGGTTGTATATTTTTTACGTGACCTGACGCATAAATTTAAAACTTAAACAACCATTTGAGTTGGGCCTACTTAAACAAGTCATTTACATACCTATATTCTATTGTCATTTGTTTTTTCTTTTCTTTTGGAAAATAGCAATGAAAGTAATCAAGGTTTCACCACATCTAAATCCAATTAAGTAATTTCACTCTGATATAATGCGATTTCCGTGGACTTTCTATCTGTATCACTGCCTGCTGTCACATTGCGAAGACTTGGGTACTAACGAGAGGCCTTTCATGGGTGGCTAGCTTTTCTATTGTGTCCGGCTTTGTATTTTTTTTTTTGCTTAACGAGGCCTGCTTTCATCTCGCCCGTGTATCCTATACACATATTATACTTCTTCAGCGTTCTGGTTCAATAGTTTGAATCGAGAGGTCAAAACTTAAGTATTTTCTCTCTGTGGCTGCGTTAATCTATTAGGATTTTGGGGGACGAATTTTTATGACTAATAAAAAAGGAACATGATTAGCTGTAATTTTAATTGTCTGATCCATGCATGTTTGATGAACAAAATATATTTAACTAGCTTTATTAACCCGGCGTTGCACGGAGTACCCTTAATAACGGAGACTATTATATTATGTAATTTGTTGTTTTATGCCAATTTATCCCCCTTTCCCACTGGGCAGCAAACAATTAGGATTAACCTACCATACTGGTTCATTATCTTTTAAGTTGTATGCTCGAGGAGACCACTGTGAAAATGCATAACGTGCACAGCCAGATCTAGAATAGTTATCTCTCATTCCAACCATCAAACATTTTAGCAAATATTTCACAATCATCTACATACCTACAACATATCTCATATTTAATTCCCGAACTTTCTTAGACATTAAGTCTGTACCATAAATGACTAAAGACTGATAAGGAATATGTACATTGTGCAATCTTCAATCTTTGTTAAAATTTCTTCTTAAATATTTATTTTAATTTTATTAGCAAAAATTGAAAGTTGCATCCTTGAAGGATAAACATTTTTTTTTATATTCTACGTTACTTACGTTAATTCAACTCTATGGTTCATTCATTCACATTTGAAAATATTTAGCTCTGTGCTCTGTCATAGTTTCCTGTTTAGTGTTTATCATCGCACACGGAAGTTCGTGAGTAACGATTTCCGATATATTTTTTGCCCCCCTTCCCCTCTCCCCCTAGTTTAATTGATAAAGTCGACTCATATTTTTAGACATACTATAAATGCGTGATTTTGTATTTGTTTGTTTGAACTACGAAACTTACAGATGGAAAGGCGTCAAAATTAGCAGAATGAAACGGGGAAATTACTCCCTACTTCAAAAGTTTGTTTCTTTTCCCTCTATTAGTGTTATAATTTTTTAAAAGTTGATCTCATAGACTTAAATTAGGAACCAAGTATTTAAAAAATATCTTTCTAGTCTTAAGAAATAAACAAATTAAAATTAAGGGGGAATGGGCGTGCTGGACGGCGGGTCTCCAAACTCAGTGTTAATCCAATGAATGGCGAAAAAACTATTTTCTCTGCCACATTTCTCTGGCTATATTGAATATTTTTACAAACTTTTTTTTTTAATAATAAATGTAGATAACTTACAGGTCTCTATCTTCCCACTTTTTGAAATTGCTTCGAATATTTGTGTAAACTTATTTATTGAAAATTAAAAAAAAAATATTCGAACCAATTTCAAAAAGTGGGAAGGTCGGGACCTGTAAGTAAGCTACATTTATCACATAAAAAATCTGCTTGTAAAAATATTCAATACAGCCGGAGACAATTCTCCGGCTGTATTGAATATTTTTACAAGCAGATATTCAATACAGACGGAGAAATGTGGCAGAGAAAATATTTCTTTCTCCATAGGATTAACACTGATGCACTTTGCTTTGGAGACCCCCGGTCCAGCGCGCGCATTTCCCCCTTAAGTAAAAGCGCGTGGGTAAAATTTGAATTTTTTTAGTTCGAATATTTCAGCTATTTAGTTTTGAGTGCGAATTGCGCGTGTGTTATCAATAAGTTTATTTTAAAATGTTTGATTTGGGTGGTAATACATTTTTGAAATATTTTTAACACTTATTTATACTTATTGTATTCCGTCAAGTAAATGCTTACTCTTTGACTTATGATCATGTACAAATATCGATCTTAGTCGGGTATATCCGGTACCTCAAACTAGCTTGATTCAAATTTTATTTTTCATCATTGGATTGGGAATCATTCATTGCATTTGATCTTATTGTTAATATTTCGTAAGAAAAATCAATTTTCCCAGGTTTTACTGCTACCAGTGTTACAAAATCATACTTCGTTTTAAATCGAATATTTTATGAGAGAAACATCTGCGTATACTATTATGAACATCGAATGATCAAACACATTTACGACTGTTAACATATAAGGAGAAAAAACAAAACTTCCATCTGACGTTGTGTTGCGTAGAATCCTTTGACGTCAGTCGATTGATGGTCTTATCAAAAATGTTTCGTGCCACTTTTTACTTCGCACTCCGTTCATATTCATAACTTAGAATTTGTAAAGCAGACTTTTCATTTGGTTATTGGTTTAGTCGGGGATAAATTATTTTGTCATACTCTTGTATTGTAATTGCAATTTCAAAGAAAAGCTGTCATAAGTAGGTAAGGTTGGTGGTCAGAGATATTTTACCTTGAAGTTAATTTTCCTTTTAATTTATAATTTTTTTATGTAAATGAAGCTACAGATTTTTTTCATTGACTTGATTTTTTTTTTCTAAACTACTAAAATTCCCAAAACTTAAGTTCAATAAGAATTTTTTTTTAAAAAATCGTTACCATTTTAATATCGTGTTTTACCTAAAATGTGTTTTTTTAGCAATGTTGGATTTATAATTATATTGTGTTACCATTAATAAATAATAATTACATATAACATTCCTAAATAATATTTTAAGAGCTCTTGTCTATGCCTTCTAATATATTTTTACTATTTATACAAAAATGCTTTTAAAATGTCTTAAAAATTAAAAAACTTAACTTAAAATTGATTTTTAATATAATGAACAAAAACATTCTTTTAAAGAAATTGGGCTATATAATTAGCTTATGTCTAAATCTGGTTTTTCTTTTTATATAGTTCCTCCTTGAAGCCTGTTGAACGGGCTTCTTGTGGACCAGGACCCCCAATCAAGCAACTACGGTCCTATTCTGTTGAGAGCAATGGCAACTGCAACTTTGCTGCTTCACAGCTAGCCCGAGCCAGACAAAGATCAGTCAGTGGAAATGTCTCCAGCAAGAAGACACCTGTGCGAAGAGTCGACGATGATGCTCTTAAAAGATCTCGTCTACATAACAGCCAGTACGTTTAGGATTTTTTTTAAAATACTAAATGTATTTTTTGTTGATAAATTTTAAAGTCACAAATGAGATTACTTTTTGTCGTATTATAATTTAAGAGTTAATTATGTTGGAGTTTTAAGGTTTTGACCTTTTCAACTTTGAACTTTAATTATTTACTAGCTTTATTATTAAATCAAATTGATGTACTTTATTACTTTATGGACTCTTCCTTAAACTTTATGAAAATAGCCCTGTTTTTTTACATCAACTTTAAGGCTGTTTTTTAAGTTTGCATATTTTTACTTGTTTTTGTCTTGACAACAATTAACCTAATTATGTACTATAGTATACTAAATAAATAATCTTTAACAATTTATTATTTTGCTTAACTAATTTGTCAGACTTTGAGGTGATTTAATTGACACAGTTACTACTCCAGTTGGTATTTAAAAACTATACATTGTCCTTCTTCTTTACTCAGCAAATTTCTTTGTTTCAGATATGAACTGTCTCAAGACCTGCTAGACAAGCAGGTGGAGATGCTAGAAAGGAAGTACGGTGGCGTATGTGCCCGCAAAGCAGCCCTGACCATCCAAAGAGCCTTCCGAAAGTACACCATCATGAAACGATTCCAGGACATTGCCAACGCATCCAAAGGCGAAAAACGACTATCCAGGAGGTTCCCAACCTTCGACGTCGAAAACAAAGAATGGGTGGTGTACAACACCAACGGCACAGTGTCCAGATACCCCCACTTCCAACATCACCAGACGTGTTACGAAGGGGAGGCGAAGACATGCAACAATTTCCATGCCGCCATCAACTCTGATGCAATCCTACAGTCACATTACAACGCTCTGTACAGGGAGCTGAACGACACTCTGGACTCTGATGAGGCTGCAAGGTATGCCAAGCCCTGCCGAACGCAGAGTTTCAGAGAAAGGAGGATCAAGTACCAGGAGGCCTATGGCCATCCGGGACTTTACGTACAGGACAGTGGTAGCCAAGAATCTTATAACGAACAGTATGTGAATAAGCCAGTATCTCATTTGAACAGTGCATATTATCAGGATGCCTATCAGTCTAATGTGGCGCGATCGCCGCCCTCATTTCCGAGGCATCCAGCCTGGACTGCTGTGCCCAATGCCAATGTGCAGAGGACTCATTGTGTACCTAATCAATCTTCAAATGTATATGTTCATTCTAGTCCAATTATTACAATTCAACAGCACCAACCTACAAGGAATTCCATTTCTTCCGAAGATAGCTCTCTAAGTTCAGTAAGTACAGGTTTTATATTTTTAATTGTAAAGAAATTATAATGTTCACTAAATTAATTTCAAAGCGAAGAATTTTATTTTTACTTTAATTCCAATCATTAAAATTAGTTATTAAAAAAAAATTCTTACTGAAATTGCTTATAATATTTATTTAAATAGTAACAATAGACATTACTAGAATTTAATATTCTAAATGAATAAAACAAAGTAACTTATTTATCTTTATTGAAACTGTCCAATGACCATAAAACAACTTCATTATAAAGCATTTACAATATGACAATTTTACAAGAAATATGAAGCATTGTACTTTCACAAAATAATGAAACCATATTCTTAATAGCATCCAAGCCTATCATTCAACCTTGCATTCTACAAAACTGTAAACTTTGACATTTTCTACTAATATAACAAGTAGGGTTGTAACAGAATCTGTCACTTCCACACAACATTTAAGTGATGAACACATTGAAAAACGTGCCAAACACAGTATTTATAATATATAAAACATTTACGCGCTAAATTTAACTAGTTTCATTTATATTATTTCGAAAATTCAATAATTATTATCGTTTTCAAAAATTAATTTATATTTCAAAGAATAAATATGTAATATTCCTTTCCTTTAAATAGAACCAAAACATTTCATATCAACATACAAAGAATATCTTAGCGAAATATATATGACATCATTTCAAACTGATTGATGTCAAAAAAATATATTTCTTTTAATTTATTATTTAAAAGAATTAAAGTTTCTCGAGTGATTGTTGCGAATGGCAATAGTATTTAATTCTAATGAAAATGGCTTCTTATGCTTTTTAAATGAGCATTAAATTTAGCAGTTTTTTAAATAATTGAAGTACTTTGAATTTTTTTTTTCAATGTCTTCTAATTTGGATGCGCTGAATTTTTTTACGTATCACACTTGCCTGTACCATTTGTAGTTTGGGCTATGAAAGTGGGTGACAGACGAACGAACTGAACGATTATAAAACCTTCCACTTTTTACGTTATAAAGTAGTGTGGAAGCTAAAACTCTAAATCAATCGAAAACTAACAGATAATCCTCCTTCCCTCCAGCTAAGCGTAGACACCGACCCCTGTGACAGTGACCCCTCCCTCCATCGCAACACCTCCGCCAGACACTCCCTGACCATCAGCCCTTCCAAGATGGCCGCCCAACCCCTCCAGAGGGGACAGGTTCGAGCCAGTGACATGGGCATTGGCAGGAGGATGGCACCCCGGGGCGCCGAGGTCAAGAAAGTTCCTCCTCAAGTTCCCAAGAGGACCTCTTCCATACCTAGGGATGAAGCGGAGGCTGAGAGTAACAGTCTTGGGGTTAGTGGAGGGAAAACGGTGGAGGCGTCGCCTGTGTGGAAACGCAAATCTCTAGTGAGTTGGTTTCTGGTGTTATGGTTTTTAATCATTTGCGGGATACAGATGTATAAATCAGTTACCTGACTGCCACAGTTTCCCAGCAACACACATATTTTTTAGAAATTTATAATTTTTTTTAAATTTGAAGGATGGATGAGTCATTTATTCCCTCAGACTACCCTACAGATATGCAATTTAAAAAATATTAAATAAATTACATTTTATACTTTAGCCAATTTGCTTATAGCGTTAAAAAACTTATAAAATGTTCTTACAAAGACTATACCAAATTTGGTAGCTTGTTACAATCATTTAAACTTCTTGGAACTAATAAAAGTTTTCAAGAGTTTTGTAAGTTATTAAAAGGCTGTGAATAGCCATTCCCTGTTAAAATTAATAATGTTTATACTTTTTAATACTAAATTGAAATATATATATATATATATATATATAATATTTCCTTTCACTTACAATTCCTTTCTTGCTCAGGTCTTAGCAGAACAGTCTGTGAGTGTGGAGGACAAACGCTTAAGCAACATATCTGAGAACAGTGAAGACAGCATTGACAGTGGAGGAGGATACTCAAACACACCTCCAGCTGACATGAGCCATTCTTTCAATGCCCATAACTACCCAGATGTCAGGACACCTCACGATCTGCCTGGGAGCCCTACTATGTTTAAGGTATTATAAATTCATTATTAATGTGTAATTTGATGTATTCAGAAATACTATAAAAGAAATGGTTTATTTAATCAATAACAATTTGAAATTGCATATGTAATTGGGCTTCTGTTGTAAAAATGTTTTGTAAAAAAATGCTTGTTTCTTGAAAAAAAATCTCCTTTACAGTTTTTTTTTTTTGCTCAATACCTTTTTGTAAAATACATTTCTTTAAAATACACATGAAAAGGCAAAAAAATAAACATTTAAATTCAATGATTTTTTTTTCCTAAATTGGTCCTTGGAAATTCACATTTTCTATTTGAAAAAAAATTCTGTTTAATGTCCCAGGCACTCTAATAATTTATGAGCATTCTAAAAAAAATTTAAGTTAATCTGCTTCACAATCTTTCTAAGTTTCATTTATTTATGTCTCTGTAGGCTTTACTCTAAGCCGATTTGTGTATCTATTTCAGCTAACCGAGATTCAAAGAAAGCGACAGTACAGGGTTGGCCTAAACCTGTTCAACAAAAAACCTGAAAGAGGAATCCGCTACTTGATTCAGCGAGGTTTCTTGGAGGCAGCTCCACAGGCTGTCGCAAGGTTTCTGCTGACTCGCAAGGGGCTTGCCAAGCAGATGATTGGGGAATATCTGGGCAATCTTCAAAACTCATTCAACATGGCTGTGTTAGAGTGAGTTTATTAGCTTGTTAATATTAATTAATCGTAATACACATGTTTAAATTTCAAAGTTACTATAGTCCTTCTGATTATAACACAAGCTTTCTTCCCCTACCTCTTTGTGTGGTTTTCCAGGAAACAGTGTGAGCATAGCTGTTCTAACCTTCCTTTGTTTGAGGGTCTGCTGTGAGGTTAATCGCAATTGCATTCCAAACTTAAGTAGTTTGGGGAAAACAGTGACGCTTGTACAGTTGCCTGGAAAGCCTCACAAGAGGATTGGGGAAGAAATTATCTCTTAAACTTGCCTGTAATAGAACGGAGTGCAGTTGCTTATAAACTGCATGTAAAAAATAGCAGGTTTAATTTAACATTAAAATATATTTCAGAAAGATTAATTTTAAATTACTTTGCAATTCTACTTTATAAACGTACACAAAATGAGTTAATCTGGTTTTGTTTTGTAGTTTCTAATAAAATATACTTTGAAGAGAATGAAAAAAAATACTAGAAAATATACTTACTTTAGTCCATACTCAAAAAAATTTTTATTTTAGATGCTTTGTTCAAGAGCTGGACTTGGCTGGTATGCAAGTCGATGTGGCTTTGAGAAAATTCCAAACTTTCTTTAGAATGCCTGTAAGTGAAATTTTTACTTTAAATATTAAACAATACTTGTATTAATCTCTTATAAATGTCCATTGTCGACTCATAGAAGTTATTTATATTAATTATTTTGTTCTATTTTTAGGGTGAAGCTCAAAAGATTGAGAGGTTGGTTGAAGTGTTTAGTCATCGATACATCGACTGCAACCATGATATTGCCTCCAAATTCGCAAATCCTGAGACTGTCTTTGTACTAGCATTTGCCATCATCATGTTAAATACAGATCTCCATACACCTAATATGAAGGCAGAGAGAAGAATGAAACTTGAAGAATTTATCCGAAACCTCAGATGTAAGTTTTAATCATTTATACAATAGGACGAATAGACTAAAATTGAAACTTGAACTCTAAAAGAGTGATGACATATACTAAGTGTTAACATGAAATTCAATGTTAATCTTAACAGTCGGAAAAATTTAGCTGTTTTTATCTACAGCACAGTTGTAAAATAGATATCATAACAGCACTTTAAGTGTTTAATTTATATAAAATTATATTTGATGCTTACTAAGAAAGACAAATAACAAAATATTTATAAAAAGTACAATTGAAATGAGCATTGGATGTTTAAAGATTCTTTGTTTTATGAAGCAATTATATTTCGTTCATGCTAATAAACTATTTAGCATCAATTCATATATTTAGGGGAAAAAGAAAATGTCTTAATTTCATGCTAAACAAAATTGTTATATTGAAATTTTCTGGTTAGTTAACAGAATTTCACTTCATACTAGTTTAAGTACTTGTAACTCAATTGATCATTTTTAAGCCGCTTAAATTAAATTTCCTATTTTTCGTTTCTCAGCAATTGATGATGGGCATGACTTAGACAGAGACATGCTTGCCGGAATCTACGAAAGAATCAAAACAAATGAATTCAAAATGGGATCTGATCATGTCACTCAAGTCCTAAAAGTTCAGCAAACTATTGTCGGTAAAAAACCTGTAAGTTTATACATTATCTATATATTTGAAAAGTTACTTCATTCTTTTACCATTTTTGAACAAATCTCTCTCAGAATTTATATTTGGCACAAAAGGAGTAGTTGAATGTTATATAACACCTTTATGAACGAAATTATTTGTATTAAAATCAAGAGAAGTTATTAATAAATGGCATAGAACTGGTTACATTTTTCTTGGCTGCATAATGCTCCTTGATCCTTGAAACCTTCACAATAGAACAATTAAATATTTAATGATGTAATGTAAATTAAGTATAAAAATTGATTTGTAAAAAATATTATCAAGATAGAAAGTTGACTATTAAGCTGTTATACTAAATAATTATAAATTTTGAAATAACTTGCTAAAATTGTTGATAAAATATTAACTTCAAAACTAAAAGGGAATATTGAAGACCAACAGTTAAATATTATGAGATTAAATTTTAAAAAAATTACATATTTGTACCACAAATTTTTAATGTAAACTCATCTATTTTCCAGAACCTTGCTCTGCCACATCGGCGTCTAGTCTGCTACTGTCGTTTATACGAAGTATATGATGTCAGTAAAAAGGAAAGGCCAGGGGTTCATCAAAGAGAAGTCTTCTTGTTCAATGACCTATTAATGGTAAGCATCAAACAAGACATTAAACAGTTATCTTTACAGCAATTACTTTTAACTATTACAAATAAAAAAATATTAGATAATTTAGGTGCAATGAAACATTTCAAACTTATCTATTGTCATTCATATCTTTTAGTTATTTCTTCAAATAGAAAATGACAATTTTAAATTATATAGTATGGAACTTTTTATAAAGGTTATTTTACTGTATTGTTAAGATAGTATTTTTTTTATTCAGGTTACCAAAATATTTAGCAAGAAGAAAAATTGTGTCACATATACGTTCAGACAGTCTTTTCCTTTGTGTGGAATGAGTGTGACATTATTTGAAGCTCCATGTAAGTTCTTATATTTTATGCAATTACAAACATAATGAAATACGCTTTCATTTAGCTTTAGGTGTCTTCATAAATTACTTTTTGCTCATTTATTTTAAGGCAAACCAAAATACATAATTTGAAATTATTACCAATAAAAAAATGCAAAAATTTAAATTCACCTTTCTATTGCAGATTACCCACATGGCATTAGACTCAGCCAAAGAGTTGATGACAAAGTGCTCATTACCTTCAATGCCCGAAACGAGCATGATAGGTCCAAGTTTGTTGAAGACTTAAAAGAATCTATCTTGGAGGTAATATTCTTCATAAAAATTCATAATATTATTCAAAATAATAATTCTACATAAACTTATCTTCACAAAAATAACGATTAATTTTCATTAGTAAAAGTGGTTTGTTTTGTTTGAATGTTAGATATGAATCTGTTCTAAGCAGTCGGCAAGGAATTTTGTGTTGCATTAACTTAAAACACCAATATTAAAATATATATGGATACATAAATTAAAATATAGATGGATACCATGGAGAATGTGTTTATTCTTTAAAAAATGTTTTTTCTTATTTAGGCAACTATTTACTTATTAACTAAAACCATCAGATCTTTTCATGTTTTAGATTACTTAGTTTAAAACATAAGTTTTAAAAAAGTCTTATATCTTAAAAAACTAATCTTAAATTTAGATGGACGAAATGGAGAACTTGCGCATTGAAGGCGAACTAGAGAAACAAAAGATGATGAGGGTCCGGGGTGCAGAAAATCGAGATTCTGGAGTTGCCGACATGGAAATCATTCCCCAGCCTACCAAAGACGGCAAGCTGTCTCCAGAAAGCGCTGCATCTGCAAACCTCAAGCGATCAGCCTTGTCTAACTCTCTACTAGACCTTCATGAGCAACGTAAGTAGCATATACCGCTCAGTATTCATTACAAGATTAGGTTCAAACAAACTAACCCCTGAATATTGGGTTAAGTTCCGAGTTAACCAATAGAAAACAAGTTGTGAGAGACCTAATCTTAGATTGAGCCAAGGAAGTATTCATAGATGCTAATAATAGAAAAATTGCTTTTAAGCTTTTTTTTTATGTTAAAAGTAACACTTGATATGTTGGAATAGGGATAACCTAAAAATGTTGACTGCCATGTTCATTATAAAGTAGATACCTATTTAGACAGATAACAATTACTGTTACCACTGACATGTGATAACCGTCAGTGTTTTTTTCCTTGAGTGATTGGTCAGTGATTTCATTCTTTTTTTTTTCTATTTTAGAAATCAATAAACCAGTCAGAAGAGGCAGTGCAGGCTCTTTGGATAGTGGAATGGTAAGGCAATATACATGACTTGTTAACTTTTTTTTTTAAATACCCCTACCAACTGAAATTAAGTTTATTAGATATCAACTAGGAATTAACAAGTTGTCTACAACCTTTTTTTATTCTAATTCTAACTGGGATTCTAATTTAAATTGTATTTTTTATATGAAAAAGTTAATTTACTTTCGAATCTACTCTAACTTTTAACTCCAAAGTACAGACATGGAAAAACAAAACTAAATCTCTGTACTAAATTAAAACTCCACTAGTTAAGTATCATTTTTAATCCTATGCATTTGTTTAATTCCAGTCAATATCTTTCCAGTCTTCTGCGGCGAGCAGTGTGAGCCACGACTCCTCCCCTCAAATAGTCCATGCGAGCTCAACCTCATCAGGTTCTGGGTCGAGCCTGGGTTCAACGCGGGACCAGAAGCCGGCCCCAACCCAGGCGGGTTTCCTGGGTGGGCTCTTTAGCAAGAAGGGCAAGAACACCAGCAAAGGCAACATGAGGAAAACGGAGCATGACACATAAACTTCCCTTTTCTAGTTTCTTCATTTTCTTCTTGTGGATTAAACAGGGCATACAAGGGACTTGACATAGACCATTGCCACTGTTCCTCCAAGATGTTAACAAAAGCATTTTCACTCTTCAATGATTTGCGGCATATTCGGTGGAACAATTTTTCTGATTTTAGAAATAAAAATTCTGCAGCTGTTGATGATAGTAGGAGCCATATTTTTGGTAAAACCAAACCCCAAATTTTTAACTGTGTAGTAGATATATCGGGTGCAGTAATATATATTTCAGCTAAACATTTTAGAAAATTCAAAGCTAATTTCGTTTATCTACATAAAAACTTGCATAAAATATATAAATTTCAGTCTTTTAACTTCAAACCACAATCTAATGTAGGATGACATATGGGCACACAAAACCAGTCACTGACGAGGGAAAATACTTTCAGTAATGTCTTGGATGAAAAGTGCTAATCATTTCGTGCTGCTTCAGTACCATGACTTCGGAGATTTGTCACTTCAATATTAGCATAAGTACTGCTTGATGAAGGTTCACATGTCCAGTTGCTCCATGTATACCCTGCCTCAGAAGTGGTTTGCATATGACAAATCAAGAACACTCAACCTGCAATATGACTTTAAACTCGGTGAGGACAAAAGACACCACTTAGCTTTATTGTGCAGAGTGTACATAGCCCAGTGAGAATGGTGTATTATAAGTGTAGTCTGGTGTACATAGTGTCTAGTGCTGCTCCGAGTACACATAGAGTTGTGTTCGGAGAAGTCTGTGAGCATATTTAATATATTGAGATTGTACTATAAGAGAGAGTTATAAATAATTATATATTCAGAGAATAATAGCAGTAAGATAATAGTGTATTATATAGGCCATCTTCAAATTTATTATGAAAAGAGGATTTTATGTATGTATCTAATAGTGGAAATCTTGTCAAAATGAATGTGAAAAGTACTTATATTGTGAGCGTTTGTTTTATGATATTTGAGGCTGTTTATTTGGAGAAAGTTGCGATTTCTATCAAAATTAAACAATTCTAAGATTTTTAAATTAAAAAATATACTTCTTTTTTTACAATTCAAAAAGAATTTTTAAATATTGTCTTGCAATAAATTTAATTTGTTGTGAAATAAATTGCATACTTTCTGGATGCTTAGCAACAATAATATTTGGAAATGCAAAAAAAAAAAATAATAATCTGTCAAGTCATGGAATTTAAGTTATATCACAATAGGAATCATATAAAAGTTTTAAAAAAATTCTCAATTAAAGAGGTTTTGAAATTTTTGACTTGAAATGAACATCATCATGAATAGTAATTAATGTATTTTCAAATCTAATGAAAATTGAGAACTCGCATTTCCAAGGGGATTTTTTTTTTCCTCTGTGTTTTGGAATATTATTGTTACAATAACATCCTGTATTTTTTTTTCTTTCAAAGTGCAATCCATTTGGTAACATTAATTTTAGTCTTAAAACATTAATTAAATCAGTCAGTTTTTTTTTGCTATATTATTATTCAGTTATCTTTCTATTTATTGACCGTTTTTGGATTTTAATTAAGTCTTTAGGATCTTATTAAAGGTATAGGAACATGATTGATAAATAGTGTTCTACCTAAATTTTAAAAGCAATTATATACATTTTTCTACGAAATTTCAGTCTTTTATGCGGAATTTTAAGCATTTAAAATATACATTTCCTTTGAACATTTAGAAATGTAATAATATCAAAGTAATAACTCAAAATAGCTTATCAGTTTACTTATTTATGTTAATTGGTATCTCGTTAAATTATTACTTGTTGCCATATTTGTATATTTTAAAAACTCATTGTTCTCTTATATGCATATAGTGCAATAAAACTGCTTTTTTATTGACTTAACACCAAGTTGTCCGTTTTTACAAGTTTTACATGTTTTTTGTCTTCAAAAGAAATATAAGTAGCAATAAAATACATTAATTTTGTACCCAATATCTAATACACCCAATAATTCCATGTTGTTGTACTTTGTGTTTAATTTATAAACTGTCATGGTATGACTTGTTAGATATATGAATGGGTCCAAGCATGTGTATTTGTGTAAGATGTTTAACAAAGATCTTTTATTGCCATCTTTTAATAAAACCTCATACCTAATTTGTAATAAACAATAATGTAGAATAAACTCATTATAGCTTTACTTAATAATATCGCATTATTATAATTTTAGAAATTAACTTTTTGAAAATACCTACTTTTTGTGTAATAGTACTTATTGTATAAAAAAGAGCCTGGAGCTTGAAAATAAAATCACTAAACATTGAACTGCAATGACTTTTTTTTTAATTTACTCCCTGATAGCACAAATAATTTAAATCTCAATTCAGTAGATCCTTATATATACTTACTATTTTGATAATATATTATACTAATTGATTATTTAAAATGTATTGCGAAATTACCTTTTGAGTGTGAAGAAAATTCAGAACTTTTTCTAATAATTGAGTCCTGACAACAAAAGTGTTCGTATATTGTGTCTTCTGCAGTTGTGAATCGTAATCTCTCACTCTTTCTTTGGTTAACACAAATTTCACTTCCCAATTCCCTTTAGCTGAATACTTTAAAACAGTTGTTTCCAATTTAAAAAAAAACATTATTTAAATTACTTTAATTAGCATTGTCTTTAAGCATTTGCACGATTCAAATAAATGGATCATAAAAGTTTGGAATTCTTTTTATTGTTTTTCTTAGAGACATTATATATAATAGTCTGCGCATTGGCAAACTTAAAAGCGATCCCCACATGGTCACGTGATGAGGGTCTGATTTTGACCATCATGTGATGGAGACCAGTTGGCGAGTTTATTCACAACGACTTGAACATGTGAGGCTGACAATCTAGTGGTATGAAAAAGAACTTGGGAAAGGAACAAAGATTAATTGCTGTTCCGGTGAAAATGGTTGCTATTTTTGGCAATTATCGCAGCTGTTTTAATAAAAAAAAGCTAAACACTGTTGTATTATCGTGGATCTGATCAATGCATGTGGCGCAGAAGGCAAATTAGAATTTTTACAGAATATTTTTATCAAGAAAATAATCCCTGACCTTTAAAAGAGCTTATAGAATAATTGACTCGATTCAAAGTAAAGTTTTTAGGAATAAAATTACTATAAATATACCCATCTAAACAATCTTACCTGTTAAGTATCACAGATCCTTTTTTAATTTCTGCTCACATTTTATAAACTGCACAAAAATTAAGCATCTAACAGAGATAAAACGAATGGAAGCAAATATTTCTTATTGAACACAACAGCAAAAAGTTAAAAATTATCGTCTGCAAACACAATAGTAGTAACCTTTCTCCTCTTGGGGATTTTCATGTTGAGTACGTTTTTGGAAGCTGCTTGATTATTGAATGAGCAGAGCAGTCCATTCTATTTATTATGTCGCTGGTTTTTCTTTTTCTGCAAAAGTTCTTGTTGGTAACTTTTCTTACTGCTAACTTTTGATTGTTAAAACTTAACACAGCGACTCAACGCTTCGTAAAATTTTGACTTTTGTCGAGGGGATTGGACGTCCCAGTATGCAATCAATGTATAAAGCCATAGCCGTTCCAACCACGTAACCTCGATAATTTAATAGTTTCTGGCTTTCTATTTCTAGCTTCCTTGACCTCAGTTGTCAGCTCCACTTAGAAAAGAATAGGTTGAACAGCTATTTCTAGCCTCCAAGAGGGATTTAAGGACTCGCCAAATTTAAACTCATAGTTTTATAAAACCACGGAGTACTGGAGGCTATTTACCCAATGGACTTGCGTGCCTTCCAATACACACTAACCGCCCGGCCGTCGAGACTTTGGATTTTCACAAACCTACGCGCCTGTTCTCCGTTGTACTTGTCTCCGTGTACAAACCTTGTAATTAAGTCTCGATTTTATTCTTTCATTTTTGCCAACAAATATCAGTACGTATCCCTTCTGTATGAGAGCCCTATGTTCTAACGATTGGGCTACGTATCCCCGGCTCTCCACATGATTGTGGTTCTAAATTACGACGACAGTCCACAATTGCCCTTCGGTTTAAAATAAATTAATGGGTCCCAGTATCCCAGTCGTCAGAACGCCCCATCAAAAATACCCGTCTTTAGAGTTGGCAAAAAATATATTTGTTGGCAAAAAATAATAGAATCGACTTGATTACGAGATTCCTCGAGTACACTGAGACAGACATCCATCTGTTCTTCATAAAATAAAACAGTCTATCATATTTTCAGTTCTAACCAACAGATTTAAAAAATTCTTTTTCTAGTTAGAAAGGTATGACATCAGACAACAATATGTATTTCACGTTTTGTACGGCCGTTTGTGCGCTTTTTCGTCCGCTTTTTCGTCCATTATGTAATTTTTAAACACTTTCTGCATCATATTTTCTGTCTTAAGCGTCTGATTTTAAGATTTTTTTTTTTTCGGCTTCAGCTTTTTTACAATAAAAACTTCTTATTAAATATACACTAGAAAAATGTGCTGTATTTTTCAATCAGTAGCAACTTTGCCTTGACCTATAAGTACAAAAAATGTTTAAGATAAGAAAGTCACTACTAGGGTTTTATGTTTGGGCTCAAGTTACCCTTCCGTCGCCAATAGCCCCCGTGTAGCTTTAGTGCGACGATAATTTCAAACTAAACTAAAACTCTTTACCCTTCAGGTTACACCATTCGAAGGTACTAAACTACTTTTGCTAAACATTTATTACACTGCATTTTACATCTAACACATGCATTAAGAATACAACGCCGATCGGCGGCGCAACGGTTATTAGGGAGCTAGCCTTTGGAGCCTCTGGGTTCGGGCTCGAATCCCAGTAAGGCATGGATGTTTGTGTTTGTCGAGTATATGCGGAGTACGTAGGTAAGGTAAGTAATCGTTTCGGTGCCATTTTAGCCCTTCAGGGCTACCAGCAATACGCCCTATTTAGACCCTGTCAGTGACGAGTCGACCCTGAACGGCCCACGATTCGAGCGACATCGTACGCTACGCCGTCGGGACTTTGGACTCCACAGATTTACGAGCAGTCTGTCCTGGTACCGGCCTCCGTGATGAGGATTTTCTACTATTCAGCACAGACCGATTATAGGATGACTGCAGTAAGTGGGATTCGACCCCGCATCCTGAGAAGTCGAACTCTAGCTGATACCTTACCATCGGCACGACGCCGCGATACGTGCTCGTTAATCTATGGTTCGAAAGTCCTGGCGGTCATTGCGCAGTTTCCACGGTACAGTCCTGGAGACTATTTCCCTCCTCTTCAGGGACATGTCTAAATTGTGGAGGTGGCGATAGATAGCAGCACCTGTCATATATGTGTGTGTATGTCGTGTCCGTCCTTCTTGACGATGGTTTATAAGCGGGTCTTTGTGACCAAGCTCACAAGCCTGAAAATATATGTCAACCAACCAACGAATACAACAAACAAAAATTGTGTATGACATAAATTAAGGTTCATTTGAATTAACGTTGCACTAGAGAAATACGAAGGTTACGGTCCTGGTTGCTGGTAGTTTTGTGATGCGATCAAGTGATAAAGCCGACACCTGAACCCTGAGCTGGAAGCACCGAAACACGGGTCTCTGGACAAGCACACAAGCCGGAAAATGCATGTGCCAACCAACCAATCAAGCAACGAAACATTATGTGCAGTTCTACCATAACTTTTAATTTCAGGTATAAAAAACTTGTGAAATTTATTTTTTTCAAAATCACTTTAAATATTTGTAAAAAGGTTTATAAGGGTTCTAGAATTACAAAAAAAAAGTTCAGCAAGGCTCATTTGAATTTTTTTTACAAAAAATTTCGGGATGGCAATTTAAAAAAAAAAAAAAACGGTTTCAAAGAAACCAGTTTAAACTGGCCTTATGAAAATAACCAATTTTCAATGAAACCGAAGTCACGAACATACCGGTTAGTCTTAAAACAGGTTTCGGTTTTCCATCCCTAGATCATTGTGACGGTTAGGAACAATAGGAACGGAAGGTAAAGAACGGACGGTGAGGAAATTCACGATGTTTTCCTGTCTTTTTTGTGTTGAAACTAACTCCAGTTTAATAAAAATTGATTTTTTTACTCTTTATACTCCACTTAAACATATTTATAGAAAAAAATTACAATTATTAAGCAAAAATTAACCTTAACCATAGGGGATTGTAAGGAAAGTAATAAAAGCCACGCAGCTCATTTTACTGGGGGGTTTTCACTTTTGGGCTTATTGGTGAAGTATAGCAAAAAAATGCGGCTACTAACTGAAATGTGAGTTTTTTGCGATAGAGTTTTCATGATTGAAGAATCACTGTAGCTTCATCCAGTGCCTCTCCTTCGCCACTTTAGTAATGAGGTCAGTGAATGTACCAAAACCCAGGGACAAAGTTAGGAGAAGAGAAATACACACATTATAAATATTAAAAGCCAAAATTTTATGGAAGGAATTTGTTAAGATATAGTATTAGTTCAATTTAAAATCCAAATGAATGTAATTTTTAGCTCAAAAATGTGTTAGTTTGAGCCCTAAACTAAAAATTTAACATTCGGGACATGGGAAGGTAAGGAATTTTCTGCATTGTTTTGTGTCCTAAATTTTTTGAGTTTCTTTGCTTTAAAATTCCGTTTTGCAATTATATAAGGACCAGTCTATTAGTATAATAAGAAAGAAATTGAAAAGAAATATTAATTTTTTAAAAAGTTATGCCCAAGGGACATAAAATTAAAAATTATGGTAGAATTGCTCTTATACCGACATCGGATTATTAAGCGGCGGCGTTTGGACTTTGGAACAGCACTGATATAATGTGCACCAGTCAACGCCGTAAGAATCGCGCCGGCAAGCGAAAGTTAAGTCAAAGCGAATTTGCGCCGGCGAATTCGCTTTTTCTAAGCCTGAAAGGAATAAGCTCCTTTCAGGCTTAGAAAAAGTTACCAGTGTTAATTGTATTTTCAGAATTATTTTAAGGAAAAAAAAAGAACGACCAATTTTCTTATGTCTTTCAATCATTCCAGAAGCATTTCTACAATAAAACCAAAACTTAGCTTCGATTAAGAAATTTTCCAAAAGCATTTTATTTTACGTTAACGATCTCCCAAATAATGAATTATATTTTTTGAGAGTTTACTAATGCAAGAAAATATTTCGAAGGAAAAAAACACTTAAAGGGTAAGTTTGTTATTACATGGATTATATGGAATATTGCATAATTATTTGTTGAAAATTGATATTTTTTTCATAAAATCATGGAATGTTTGTATGATATAAATCATATCAGCAAGGTTTTTAGTTATGAAATAAAATAAACAAAATTATTTAAATTAGTTAAACAACGCAGGGTTCAAAAATAATTTGAAACTTATAGTTTTAATTGAAAGACAGAAATGGAATTCCGCAGCTCTTTAAATTTCAGTTTTAATATATATTTCGAAGTTCTTAGCTTTTTATTTTTATTGTGATTTTTTGATAACTGCTATATTTTCTTTATATCAAAAATACTATTTTGTTCATAGATTTCAGTTTAAAATTTTTCCATAGTAGGTTGTATGGCTTGTTTCACGTGGGATCTGGCAACAGCTCCGCGGTCTTGTTTTCATTTTTCTCGAATTACTTTTGCTTTGGTATTCCAAATTGAGCTTTCTAAGAATATTTTAGTTATTTTTTTAAAATTCCAACTTCTTTCAATGCAAGTTTTCCTTGATAAATGATTAAAACAACCAACAGCACAGCAAGAAGTTGTCATTTAAAAAAATAACTAAAATAACTTATTCATAGAAAACTCAATTTCGAATATTAACAAAAGTAATTCGAGAAAATTGAAAACAAGACCGCAGAGCTGTTGCCAGATCCCTCGTGAAACAAGCCCATTAAAAGCGTTCTTTCTTAAAACGTCTGGTGCCCTGTTCACAAGTGATATTTATTCATTAATCAAGGCTCAATATTTTTTTTCATTCAGCATTTAGTAAAGACCTGAAACATACTCATACAACAAGAAATTCACAATGAACATCATCGGAAATGAGTCTTATTTGCACAGTCTATAGTCAAACTAAAGCCCATTTCACACGGTGTTTCGTCTACTTGGACCTGCTCTGACAGTGTTGTCTGACTGCCCAGATTCTGACGTCTACGTTCCTGAAGGGGTTGTTGTATATGATATCTATCTCTTATCTTGGCACATTTTTTTTTATTTGTTTACATATTTGATTTCTTATCACATGTACCACTTTCTTTCACACGCACCGATTTTCTAACTATTTTTCTATTTTGATTCGAACAAAATAAAGTAAACATGGTTCGACAGAACGAAAAAAAAAACTGGGTCAAAAATTTCATGTACATTGTAGTTATTTTTAATGTCCGTTTTGAATGAAGAGGATATTTTTCATCATACAGAAATTAATATTTCTTCACTTCTTCTATTAAATCAACTTCCAAGGCACCAGGCCATATGAATTTTTTTGCCTTTACTCACTTTGTTAGATGAATTTCAGATCTAACTACAAAATATCAACGTTGGCGAGTATAAACAAGATTTTTTCCATTTGGCAAACTCGATTTCGCCAACAATACGTCAAAGCTATACTTAATGCTGATTGGCTACCTATATCTTGTCGTAGAACTTTTTCGTGCTTGCACGAAAAAATTCCTCGCAATTGGACCGATTCATCGAAACCGGTCCTCCCTGTTATCCTATCGAAGGTCCAAGTCTACGGAGCACCGTGTGAAATGGGATTAAGCTCCTTGACTGTAACTGTAACTGCCGTTCTCAATTCTGTTTATCATTCTCATTTTATTCCAAGCTAGTATTTCTGTTTTAAATTTATTGAAATTTAGTCATTCATTTTATTCTGCAAATATGGTTAGTGTTTTTACATTTTAATTATTATATCTTTTGAATGTATTTGCATGTTTTATTCGTTTTATTTTGATTAGTCATTTTCAAGCAAAGATTTGTTGTTTATGCCGACATAGGATGCCGCTATTTGAAGTATTTTCTTAGAGTTAGTTTTAATTATCACTCAGAGATTCATGGTAACTACTGTAATTTATTCAAAATCTCTGAAATTCAGATCGTGTCAATATGCCATTTGTTTTTTATTCTTACTACAAAGCAAGTTTCAGCTTTGTATTTTTCTTATTGCAATTCTAAATAACATTAATAAGCATTTAACTGTGTTCCTTATGTATCAAAAACTTTCATGGCAAAAGCACTAATATAGTTTTTAAATCGAACATATTGCATGATTTGACAGCAGCTGGAAGTATATCTTAGATTGCTTGGATTGGAATACTACTAAAGGTGTCAAAATTCAACTTGTGACTGTTTTCTTTGACAATGCCTGCAACAAAGTGGGAGGTCTCCCATTTTCATTTGCACCGGGTGTTAGTGTACTTCTCACAGATCTGTGTTAATCAACACTAACTTGGTTGATTTATGTCAGAAAAATATCTTTTTGAAACATTTAAAGTCCTGCGATCATTTCTTACAAATGAATTTGCATAATGAAATATCAATGAATACATTTTATTTTTTAAGCAATCTTAGATTGCTGTTCTATGAGAAGCTATATATTAGTATAGTGACACACAAATATATTATGAAGGCAACTGTCAAATGTCACAACAATCATTGCTATGAGGACATATTCGCTTTTTGAAATTAGTCAATCGTGCCTGCATGTAAAGAAATACAAAAATAAATGTTATTTGTTTACATCAACATTAAAATTTTTATAAAATTGAAAATTACACTTCACTTTTAGAGATTAGTTCTGCTTATAACGAGAACTGTTTTTTATTTTGAAATAGGCTCGAAGATATGATTCCAGAACTACTATCTTTTCACCTGAAGGTAATTGTATATTGTTTTACTCTTTTTTTTTTTACCGTACTTTTATAAATATGGTATTTTTTTATAGTAGGATATTTTGTGAAATGAAATTTGATATATGCAATCCTTCCTGCCCACTCAAGTTTTAAACTTTTTAAAAATTGGTTTCTGATTTAGCTAAAATACAAAAAAAGTCTAATTTCTCTTTAAAAAATTATTTTCCATTAAACGAACAAAAATAGAAGGAATATATTTAGTAGTTAATTCATTAATTAATATATGAAGAGTCCAGGGGAAGAACCCCTTGATTGCACAGGAATCTTTCCGTAATCAGATCTGCTTGGCGGACATTGGCGAGAAGAAACCAGTTTCCGTACACCAGTTTATGCGATGATTTGCTATCGTCGCCAAAGCGGCAGATGCAGACAGATTCCTATGCAGTGAAGGTTTTTTCCCCCTGTACTCTTCATAGATTACCCTCATCTCCTTGTGTGTACATATAGAAAACTTAACACTATACTATTTAAGGTATTTGTATTCCTTAACAGTAATTTATAAATACATTTCAAATGTAAACAAGTAATTTAAATGGTTGGTTCTTTTTTAAAGGTCGCCTGTACCAAGTCGAATATGCCATGGAAGCAATCGGGCATGCAGGAACTTGTTTAGGGATTTTAGGATCAGATGGGATAGTACTTGCAGCAGAGCGCAGGAATACCAATAAGCTTTTGGATGAAGTTTTCAACTCTGAAAAAATCTATAAGCTTCACAAGTAAGTATTCAACAGTTATCCAGTGTAACCTACTGTAAAGCTAAGCTAACTCTGTTTTCAGTTTATTTATACATAAATCCAATTGATTCAAATTATTTATGTCATTGTTATACAACAAGAGTCGTATCATTCGTAAATATGAAACCCAAATTTTTGCATAAAATGTCTCCAGTGGTTAAAAGAGTTGAAACTGGTAAAGGAAATTCTGATAGGAATAATGTTTCTGAAGATGATTTCACCCTTAGATGTATTTAAGAAGTTAGCAAAATATAATAATTAATATAAAATAAAAAAAAGTATTCAAATAACACACTAAATTGCACATACCACAAATTATCATTTTAAAAATGTTATTATAAACCTGCTACCTATATTTTTTTCCTTCTCAAACTCATATTTTGTCTCTTTAAAATGATTATTAAAAGGTTGCCGAGCACTGACTAAATCCGACTCAGTTTGGAATTATTCAGATTTTGTATGTTATTTATTATATCAATTCTTATTTTACTATTCCGATTTTAGTGACATGGCTTGCAGTGTTGCTGGAATAACATCAGATGCTAACGTATTGACAAATGAGTTGCGTCAGATTGCTCAAAGGTGACTTTTATACTATATAATACATAATAAACTTGCACCTTAAAACTGGATATTTGTTTCATTCATTAAATATTTGTATTCTGATTGGAAGTAAAGCTGCTATAACATGTATGATCTCTTAGACATTATAAATCAATGCATTTTTTTTGTGTACTTATGCTTTTTAGCTTTCCTTCGTATATAGTTTAAGTATCCAAAAATATTAAAACAAATCTCCTTCAAAGCTTAATAATTTGAATTCTATCTACAGCTACATAGCATCTAAGTTATGAAAAATATTAACCTTTTTAACCCTTTGAGGAACAAAGAAATCTCAAAATAGATTAGTCTGCTATCATTTCGTTGTAGGTAAATAGTTTTGGACTAGAGAACACACTCATTTCCAAAATTATATTTACATGAATTTTTTTGTAAGTGTTATTATGTATAAAAATAATATTCATATTAGGTGCTGAGCCACTGACTGCATTAAAGTAACATATTAACTGTCTTATTACTATTTAACCATGACTAAGTTTTGGCTACTTTTTAGATATCTAATTCAATATGGTGAGTCTATTCCATGTGAACGTCTTGTAAGTTGGCTGTGTGACTTGAAACAAGCATACACTCAATATGGAGGTACGTATGAATGAAAACTGCATTCCTGTATTTTTTATATATTTTTATTTTTTCTGTGAACTTTAGTGTAACACTACTTGGAACCACCAAATTATAATATAGCCTCTAACTCTGGAATAAACTGACAGTAAAGTTCAGTATACTTAAAACTTAGTATACTTATACTTCAAACTTACTGTAAAGTTCAGTATTTAATTTATTCAAGGCTGTTGGCAACTGGGAAAACCATGAAATCCGGGAAGCGTAGGGAGTTTATTGTTTTCTAGAAAAGTCAGCGATTTTGTGGTTTGCAGGAAATTGTTTTTGTTAAGCTGCTTTAGCTATTTTCCCTGAGTTTCGTGATTGATCTATTTTTCAATTTTATTACTAGCTGATTTTGGTGATATTCCGACTCTCTGATTTTATTTGAGATAATAAATGTGGTTTTGTGTTCAGATAGAAAGGTGCTTATTTTTTGAAGACCAGAATAAAATTTGTACATTTATGATAATTGATATTTTTTTCATTCAAGAAAAGTTTTTTTTTCAATAAATGTTTTTAAAATTATTTTATAAATGTTTAGTTTTAATATTGTATTTGCTCTTTTATAATTTTTTAATGTAAATTTAATTTTGATGTATAGGTTTATAACTTTTGAATTCTTTGTTCAGGTAAAAGACCATTTGGTGTTTCCATTCTGTACATGGGTTGGGATAAGCACTATGGTTTCCAGTTATACCAATCTGATCCTAGTGGAAACTATGGTGGATGGAAAGCAACTTGCATTGGCAACAACAGTGCTGTAAGGATAAGTTTCCATGGATTAGATTAAATTAAATACTATTTTACCTTTATTTTAATACCTTGTGTTTTCTTTATCTTGTATAATATTAAAGTATTGTATACGCGATTAGTTAGTAAAAGCTCAGTGATATCTTGCTGATGGTTAATTTGACTAAGTTTTTTACGCAAATTATTAACCCCTATGCTGCATGATGCACATGTGTTTTTTTGGAATCAATATTTTTTTGCTTTGTAATAGAACCCCATCCCATGGTTGTAAAATTACAAAATTTACTTAATTCATACACAATTTTTTGTTAAGTATAAACAAATTTTAGTTTCATATGCTGGCATCTTTAGTTACTTTCGAAGATAACCTTCTGTAACTCTTTCCCCATGATGTTAAAAGTATTGTACTTCTATAAACCATGATAGTATATGTTACTAATTTAACATGCAAGTTTTTATGTTTGCAACTTTCGAATGGTGCTACTATGAGTGCCTATTTTCGAATCTAGATAAGTTGCTAAAAAAATATATCATTTTCTAAAACACTATTATTTGGTAATAATTTATATAGCTATTTTTTCATAGAAGACGTACAAACATCTATGTAGATGAAATTACAAATAATAGTTAAATAGCATATGGTCAAGTCTTTTGTTATTCTCTAAAAATGATGAGAAAGCAGTACTGAGTTTTCTTTGAATCTGCAGGACTGTAGGTACTTGTGGGGTTTCACACCATGAAGACTGTATGATATACGTTTAATTTTTAAATATTTTGTTATTTTTGCATACTTTTTACATGTCAATTGTCATATTTTTTAAAAATATAATTTACAGGCTGCTGTTTCAATTTTGAAACAAGAATATAAAGAGAATGAAACATCCCTGAAGGATGCCCTTGCATTAGCGGTGAAAGTACTTAGTAAGACTTTGGACATGACCAAGCTTACTGCAGATAAATGTAAGCATGTTCCTTTAAATATGCAAAGGCTTTTTAAGAAATTTAATTTTTTTTGTTCGTGAAACTGGAAGTATAAATTTAGGCTATGTTAATTTTAGCATTAAAAAAATATTAATAGACTTATTTTGAATAATATTTTATAGAAAGTTTTGGTAACTATTTATAGAAACATAAGATTAACATTTGATGTATTATATCTGCTGCTTTTTATTTTTATAGTTACCAGAACTTTTAAATTAAGTTTTTAAATTTTAATTCTGGTTGAAATTAGTTTGAAAAGTAACTTTTGAAAACATAAGTTCCAATTTTGTACTAAATATTTAACTGCATTAAATTTCTTCAATTAAAAAGGTTTATAAAAATTAAAACCTTTTTTGCTATGTAATTTCACTTAAATGAAATTTAAACCTAAATTTCAGTGGAAATGGCTACACTGACCCGTGAAAATGGCAAAACTGTGATAAGGATTATGCCCTCTTCAGAAGTGACTGTTCTTATCAAGAAACATGAGGAGGAAGAAGCTAAGATTGAAGCTGAAAAGAAAGAAAAAGAGCGTGAAAAGTCAAAGAGTTAGATGATTTGTTAGAACCTTCTGTGTTTTTTTTTATGTAACTTTAAGAGAGTTCTCATGCTTTCTATTAAAATAATGATATTCTGAGTTAGGGTGTAATTGTTGAAATTTCTTTTTTCTGCCTTTCAAAGGTTAAAAATTACAAATATTACTTCAATTTCTTTACAAATTTAAAACTAAGTATGTTTGTAATTGTAATGGTTAGATTTTAAGATAGTATAGTATGGGCAGTATACATTGAGTAAATCCAGTGCAGTTTAAAATAAAAGGGTTATCAGAGGTTCTTAAAAGTCCTTATAACTAACTCTCTGGTGCTACAGTCTATGTTGAACCTTGGCCTCCCTAACAATACGACTCCCAAGTCGTCTGTCTCTTGCATTCGCTTTCCAATCTGTGATCTTTATGGCCTTAAGATTTTTCTTCACCTCATCGATCCATCTTGTTCTGGGTCTTCCTCTTTTTCTTTCCCCTTGACACTGTCCCTTGAAAATCTTCTTTGTGCCTCAGCTATCGTCCATTCTTTATCGTTATTTTCATTTGTCCCACCCTTTGAATTCTCTTTGCTTTTATGATGTTAATATTGTCTTTCTCCAAATAGTCTAGTCCTTTCAAAATTGTATAGCCTTCTCCAAGCAACACCTTCTCCGATAGGTCCAAATATGGCTTTTAAAATTTTCGCTTCCAGGTTATTAACATCTTTTCTTGCTTTTGATTCAAGATCCAGGTCTCATACCCATATCTAACTATTGGTCTTACAGTTTTATATATACATAGTTTTGTTTTCCATGTAATTGCTTTAGATCTTTACCTTTTAAGTGCAAAGAAACTGTGATTTCCTGTGTTCAGTCTTAGTTTGATTTCTGGCATAATATCATTATTTTCAGTGATAGTGTCCTTAAAAGTTTTTTTTTATTTTTAATTTCTAGGACCCCTAAAACTCCTTCATTTTGATAACACTCATTTTTTTAAACATGCTTTCAAATTTGATTATATTATCTTTGGTCCAAAGCCAAAATCATGAATATGCCATATTTTAGCCTTTTTTTTTAAAGTTCTTTCATTTCAGCTCTTTAAAACAGTATTAGTTTTCCTTTTTTGCAGGGATTGGAGTAACGCGTTACTTGTAACAGTTCCTTTTTTGGGGTAACGCCGTTACATTTTTCAGAAAGTAACTGTAACTTAGTTAATTTTACCAGTAACGAAAAATGTTACTTTTCCATTACTTTAGGGAGGCTGTCTGATGACAATTTTGAGATTCCACTCCTAAGAGAGAGAGAAGGAAACATTTCGCATTCCCGAAATACGAGCTTTTCTCTCTTGGGAGGTAAAAAGTAAAGCATATAATAGAATTGTCCACTTTGGCTGATAAAGGCGTGACGGTGGCTTTCAGACAGAATTGTTACATTACGAATGTTCTTTCTTGTCTGTTTACCTTTCTATGTAAGTATCACATTATAAGCCCCACACAATTACATGCATCTACGGAAAAGAAGGGTTTTCAAATAAATCACGCTAACTGCCAAGCAGGTTGGATCCCCTTTGTGTTTTGCCTGAATGGGTTCTACAACAATGACCAACAACAAAGTCCTTCTCCTCGAAGAGGGGTGGGGAGGGGGACACAGAGATTTCACATTCATTCTTGAGATACCCCAATTACAGATGGACTCGTTGTCTTCTGATTATCAGGGTAAAGGATTAAAATTAATTATAAAAAATGTTTATTAATTATAATTTCAGTGTTTTGTTTGAGCTTATGATTTGTTTATCGTGGTTCTCTTTGAAAATTGGTAAAATGGCTAAATTTTAATTTTTCTTATAACTTGAAATTTTAAAAAGTAACTGTGATTCGTTACTTTTTTTAAAAAGTAACTGTAACACATTACTTTTCATATTAAGTAACTGTAACATGTTACTTTTCATATTAGTAAAGTACACTTACTTTCATATTAAGTACTGTAACGTTACTTTTTTTTTAATTAACTGTAACAGTCTTACTTTTTAAAAGTAACTTTCCAATCCCTGCTTTTTTGTAAGGAAGATTTGCAAAGACAAATATTGATAAAAATCTAATACAATTTTAGAATATTAACTTAGTAATTTGATATTTAAAGTATGTGCAGAAGAGTAAACTAATTATTTAGATCTAAAACACTTTTTTTTTGTAACTAACATTTTTAGCCTACTTTTCTTTTTTTAATTCAAAAGAATTTAAAGAAATGAAAAAGTAGGTATTGGCATATTGACGATGTCTGTCCGTCCGTACCCCCTTCCACAATCAGTTCTATCCGTCGTATCTCAAAAATCTTTTTTTGTTAGAAAGGTATGACCTCAGAGACCCAACTTTCAGACTTTTTGCCCGTCTGTCTGTACATTGAAATTTCAAGTCATTTAAATCGCTGTTGCCAAATCAACAATGGCTTGAGAAACTTTATTTATTTAGAAATAATATTTTAATTAGAATTTATTTCTGTCATAAATAATTTTGGAATGACGTCATAAAAGGTAGCACAATGTGATTCTTTGATTGTTCATTATTTGTTCATTAAGAAAGGGGTAAGGCATATTTTAATGCAGTTTGGAGTAGCTTCATGTTTTTTGTTATTAATAAATATTCAATTATTCTTCGAACTACATATAAATCAAGCAGACAATAAATAATAATTTAATTTACGAAAGAAAATTACTGAAAATTGTTGACTTGGGTTTTTAGAAGTTTAAATTACATCTGGATGCTGGGTTTGTCGATTTTTTTTTCTACGTTTTGAAATTGTATGTAGAAACGGTTGTAGATGATATCTGCTGTTACTAGCCTGGTTGTTTTCCCCGATAGAAATTTCAGTAAGTATTTAAGTAACAAGAAAGTAGGCTATTCTAGTTCTTTAGAACTTGTTTGTTTTTAGTTTGCAAAGACGAATAATGATAAAATTACCATATAATTTTAAAATATAAACTTGCACCTTAATATTTGTTTGTTTAAAGTACATGCCACAAAAAATAACCGGTCTAAAGTAGATCTAAAGTAAAATTGCTTCAAAAATGGTTGAACGTAATATTCTGTTTCATATATTTTTGAAAAAGTAAAATTAAATAAAGAATTCATGACAAGACAAAGAATTATGTCAGAATTGAATCAAGGTAAAAAAAAACCTTGATTCATCGTCAAATGCTTCCCGTTGACCAATTATATATAGTATTCAAGGTATGGAACATAAAATAGATGGTGTGATATTCATCCCAACTAATTAAGGAATAGTATTCTTCGGCTATTTTCAATATTTTTTTCAGGTGTTCTAGACTAAAGTTCAAAGAAATAACTTTTTGTTATTAAGCCTCAATTTCACAAAGAAATCTGTAAGTCATACATTAAAAATATTTCATGAAATAATATTCATTAAACAAATCATTGGTATCATTGCCAATTAAAATTCTAATGCTCAAAGCACAACCAAACGCATCTCCAAAAACGTAGGTCCGCATATCAACAGGACACCGACGAAATTTCTATGGTGAGTAACTTGTTCTTCCTTTTCAGGACAGATGGCAGCACCAAGTACTTTTAAAAGTTGATTTATGGCTATGTCCTGACTACGCCACAAAGGCAACAAAAATTGGCGACTTGGCAGAGTCAGACCCCATGCTATTGCATCGCTTGGCAGTCGCCAAATTTTGTGACGTTTGGTGTCGTAGTGAGGACATAGCCTATGGAAAATTTACTCACAGGGGTTTGTGCTGCCATCTACAGTTAAGAGTTAAATACTTATTCTGTTCAGTAATATAACCACTCCTCCATAGATGTTAGAATATAGCACTATTTTTTTTATTGATGACTGCATTTTCTTTAGTTTAAAGGATGGTTGAATGGAAATTGTATAAAATTTTTCAGAATATTTAACGAGTTTTTAAAATTTTGCTTTCATCGTTTATCCCTTGCGTATTTTTTATGTAAAAAATCATTTTAAAAAAGTGAAAAATTAATTTTTGTAAGACAAAAATGTATGCAAAAAAACCGACTAAGAGCGTCACATGGCATTTATGTTATATACTTAAACAAATTTTGCATTTGTAAAGAAAGTATAATATTGTCAGTAAGTCTAACCCTATGTAAAAAGATTTTATTTAAAAGCGATATAACGTTATTATAAAAAAGTTTTTTCTCTTCAGAACCTTAGAATGACAATAACATAGCTAACTAGCTCAATAAAATATCAAAGCTCAAATTAAAAAAAATTAAAACATAAGGTTCTGAGATGCAAGTATTTCTTTTAATTTGAAGAGAGTCTTTTCTGAAAAGAATGATTTAAGAACAAGACACGTGCTCGTCGATTTTCAGGTGAATTTGGAACCTGTCTTTTTATAACTGGCTTGTTTCAGTTAACGTTTTCCTTCCAGCTTCCACTGCTGCGCGATCTCTGTTCTGTTCCCACGTGCCATTGATTCACGGATCTAGTGTCGTGAAAGAATTTAATTTCACTCAGCATTTAGTTTAGTTTGAATTATCGTCGCACTAGAGCTACACGGGGGCTATTGGCGACGGGCGTCGTATTTTAGAACCAAAGTCAAGTGACGAGCCGACACCTGAGTAGGCACAACGCAACCGTTAAGGACGACATCGTACGCAGCGTTGGGACTTTAAAGCATACTTAACGTGCACTCCCTCTACACGGGGTATTATTCGTCGGACATTTTTGGCTGCACGGGCTGTTTATCGGTCGGCAGCTATTTTTGGCGATGTCCGGACCCGAACCTGGGAACTTTCGCATGCTAGGCGAATGCCTAACCGACTGGGCTCCCCAGCTCCTCACTCAGCATTCCTTTTCCACTTCAGACCTGAAACGTAGCCACAAATGAAATGAAAAGGAGAGAATGTTTTATCTGGCTTTTCTCGTTCTTTATTACTGTCCCTTACCCCGTAGTAAAACATTATTCAAGCAAACCAAACAACTTTGGGATTTCCAAAACTTCTACTTCTGCGATGTGTACAACTTTGAACCAATGAGAGGCCATCGCTAAGTGACGTCAAAGTAAACAGAAATTTCTCTTCAACTTCACATGTGATTGGTCGTTTTGACATTCCTATTCATGTATTGCTGGTACCTGATGGAGATTTTTGCGGTCAGGTGAACTGTTTTGGAGAATGTGCATTAATTAGCTACTGTTTGTGTGTAATAAATTGATTAATAATGTGTGTAATTAATAGTGCAGACAATTTATTTAAAAATACCCAGACGAAAAAGTTTGTTAAAAGTTCGTGATTTATATTTTTTGAAGAATCAAGATTTATGTTGCTTTTTGATAAATGTAAACAAAAAAATATGAGCTGATTTGTCAGCTTTATTTTTGTGTTGACATTCTCACCTTATGTAAGTTTTTTTGTTTATATTTTTTTGGTATATTTCTTGAGTGAGATATTGCCAAATAACGTTTATTTTTTAGCTGTCATATTCTCGGCTTTTAAACTAAAACGTCAGTTGAATTATGCATTTTAAAAAGTACATATATACGTGATCTAGTTTATTCCTTACCTGTAGGTTTTAATCTAGGTTTTGTTTAAAATGTGTATAATTAAGTTGCTTTTGATATCTTTATCCATTGTAAGGTTTTACTTAGCATTATATAATCTATTAATTGTCAATATTCGAGTTATACAGGTTACATAATGTGTTGAAGTTTCCCCCCCCCTTAAACTTAATCAAAATTCCTTAAATAACTGCACCTGAATTAGACCGAGAAATTAACACAGTAAACATTTTCTATGTAACATGATAAAACTTTGATTGTTAAATTTCTGATAGTTGAACTCTAACAAAAATATTTCCATCTCTTGAAGTAGAAAAAATTTTGCTAATCTATGGATTTTCAGTTGAAATAAATGCAGTGATTTATTTCTTGTTTATTTGTTCTACTATTAATATATTTTTTATTATACAAATCAATAAATATGTATATCATAACATCATCCTTTTTTGCAGTAGTTTAGTTTCCCACAGTAGTTTAGTTTTAGCAATAGTGTCCCACAATTCCTTTACTTACCTACCAATTTTGTGTGTCAAATGCTTGCTGTACACAATGGTTCAGTACTTAAGTACTGTATTGATTTACCTATTAAAATATTTGAAATTTCCATTTATGATTTCTTTGAGGACACCTGGTTAAATCTTGGTAGAGCGTAACCTGTGGGATATGCCTCGAGTTGGTGCTAAATGGATTGTTGAAAATTGTCATAATTGCATGTCACAAATGAAAGTATATTATCAACATATGGGAATAAATTTTTTATGCAATCTTATAAATAACTTGCATATTTTTTTTATTTCTTTTGTGCACCAATTTTAGGAATCTGTCCATCCAAAGTAATTAAGTAATTAGTAATTTTACCACAATTCTGGTGTGCTTAGAGGATGACCGTAAAAGATGTCAAAATATTCCTCAAGCTTTTTTTTACCCTCTCCCCCCTATCCTATCGTAAATCATCACAATTCAACCCCCCCCCCCCCGCCATTCCCCGCACATGATTTTTCTGAATGGTTAAAATGGGCTTAAGGCAGTATTTAACTGTATGCTTGTCATTGTTTATTAGGTACATCAAATTAAAAAAAAGAAACGGTATACTTCTGAAGCAGTAATATAGTGTAACTAATTAAAATACGGACTTTAATATAAAGACACCACCACACAATCAATGGTGATGGGCCAATGCAGACAACTCTTACTAGATTTATTAGTGGCCACATTAAATCTTTCTTTTGACCAGGGTTGCAAGACTTTTTCATTGTGTACAAAATTTACTTTGGCCCCGGCTTCCCCCAGCCACTTCCTTGGTTGTATGGGGCTGGATAAGACTGACTAGGTGGAGAATCCTGTCCTAGTTATGGACTTTTTGGGGTTGTACTATCTCCTGGACTTGATCTAGATAATATGGAATTAGTCACCACCACCACACATTGCCCATACTTTTTCAGTGTCAAGTAAAATATTAAATTTCGATTTGAAATTCTTTAAACAAAACTTGTTATTCTCGTTTAATTTATAATGTTATAATTTTTATAGGTGATGTGTGTGATATACATGGACAATGAAGGTTTCACCAAAAGAAGCTCCTGTTTATGTAAGTTGGAATATTCAATGATTTACCTTTAGTTATTGTGATGTATAGAGTCGGAAACATTGCTAGTTTCGAATAGAGGCTTGAAAATCAACATGGGTTTGTCGTAAAAAAAAGCAAAAATATCTGTTCATTTGTTTGCAAATCTAAAATGAAAGAAATGGAAAGTTTTTATTTCATACTTCTTATCTATCTTTAACATATCTTCGGTCAAATGACAAAACAATAAATGCAAAAACACAGGAATGGGAAAATTGGATACTGTAAAGCTCACACTTTCCGCCAATCCCTAGAATTTGCACATTTGTGGTTTTGTCATTTGACCCACAATATATAATTTTTTATAAATTTATTATTGCTAATTTTGTTTTAAAAATCAGAGGCTAATGTTTAGGAGTTTATCATTAAAAACTTGGTCGATTCCTGAAATCCACAATTTGGACAAATAGCGTTGATTTTTGACTTTCTACTTACTACTGCTTATAAACAAATAGGATGCATATTGAAATTGCTAATGATGTTTTTCAGAACATATTGTTATCCGATTAGATATTTATTGCAGTTAATTGCAATTTATCGCTAACTTTTCAAGACCTAAATATCAAAAGATGTATACAGCATCAAAAATAAAATTTATTTTTCACGTAATCTACTTTTTTGAGTTAACTGGCCAATTTAGTATCTGGTAATTAAAATCTACCTGAATTATATTATTTATTATAAATTGACTGACAGTTATGTTAATATCAGTATGAAATGACCTATACAATTATAAAATTTTGGAGATCTTATTTAAAAATAATTGGCTAAGCATTTTGAGGGAATTTTTATTTTTAATATACAAATTAAATTTGCTTCTTTTTGCAGGGAGGTGGAAGGATAACTTTAGAACTTTATAACGAACTTTTCAGAAATGGCGTTAACTATTACATAATTTTCCAAGGCTCACAGCTAAGACACACAACTGTAGCTTATGCAAGTCAGAAGAATGGTTATCTGCAACTAACTGCTATAATTCCAAGTAAGTTTATTTTGTTTTGGGTGATTAACTTAACCAATTGAGTCGTTACTATTTCTATTTTGTTTGTAAAATGTATCGATAAAGGTGAACAGATTTAAATTTTCATTTGTTTGATATTTCAGAAAACTAATTTAACATGACAATGCACACATCATTTGTATATTTCTGCAATAATGTCTTTAATGCTTATTTTTTAAATTCTTTGCTTAGCTTATTGCACCGTTATGTATCAGTTATAAAAAAATTTATTGCCATTTTATTTATTGCTAAGATTGATAAAGAGAAAATAGTTTATGTTTGATATAAATTTATTTCTTAAATATTTGGAAAAATGAAAACTGAGCTTTCAGTTAAACACATACAGTCACAAAATGTTAAATAAACCCATAAACCTGAAAAAATGTTATTTTATTACAAACAGAATAACCCATTTTTGTTAATTGTTGCTCATTATAATATGTGTTTTGCATCTGAGACTTCCTCATTTCTGTAAATGGTCCGTTGATATGATTCAATTTTGATTTTTTTTGGTAGACACTCTTTTTAACATTGTTATGATATCGCAGGGTATGAGTAATGGAATCTAAAAAATTATTTTTTTGCATAGAACTTTATAGGACACACAGTCTATCAAGGATTGGAGTAACGTTTTACATGAAACAGTTACTTTTTTAGGTAACACTGATTAACAGCGTTACGTTTTCCAGAAAGTAACGGTAACTTAGTTTTAGCTGTAAATTATTTTTTTTAACTTTTCCGTTACTTCTCACGCCGCTCTTCATGGATATTTTCGGCACAGTTCGACCTTTGGCCTAAATTTGTTTATTTAAAATTTAACTTTTAACAACGTCGCATTTTCGTTCTTAACTTTTTTCCGATTGTCCCGATATCTTTAGTCTAGGCCCTTTTTGAAAAACGGTATGATAGCTAAATTTCAATTTTTTTTTTAAACTTGAAATTTCTAAAAGTAACTGATTACTTACTTTTCGTATTAAATAACTGTAACTAGTTACTTTTAAAAAGTAACTTGCCAATCTCTGCAGTCTACCATTATTTTTCCTACATTTAATTAATTACATCTGTAGCCGATATTTTTATTGATTTATTTTTACAAATCTCTCATTTATTTTATTAAAAAAAACAATGTAGATTTTGTGCAATTGTTTCTTAATCATTCATAAGGTTGCTCTGTTTATTTATAAATTCACAGCAGTGTTCGAAATTTGATAAAGATATATAGGATCAATCTGTGCTGCTAATCTAAAAAACGAGGAGCAAATTCCCATTATCAAGGATCATTTTTTTTAAAAAGAAATTATTGCAAAACGATGCATTAAAAATAAGAAATCAGTTTATTATAACCAAAGTTTATGGATATTATCGTATGAGTTTTTTAGTTTTTGGATAGCCGCAATTTTGAATTTTACAAAGTTTCGCTATTTACAGACCGAGTTGTTCAATTTTAGGATCGTCGTCTTTTTGCAATTTTATGGTATACGATCAATGGCTTGACAAATTTAGGATTGCTAAAGTTTCGTGATTTCAAGATGATTATTTTTGGCAAGGTCAATAGAAAGGTTGATAAAAGTTTTGTTTTGATGATTTGAAAAAACTAGTTGCGCAAAATTGAAAGATTGAGTCGCATTTTGAGACTAGCAATAGCTACTGTTAATTTCGAACCCTGACTCACAGTAATTCAAGAGGATATCTTTCCTCCCTTTAATTTGCCCAGTTTATTACTCTGTTATACTATGCATGTTAAGTGAAGTGTGTATTTAAAAAATTCTGTAACTTTGAAAATATGTAGTAGTACTTGATTAAGGTTGCATTGTCTTTTTTCTTGATGTACTATACTCAATGTCCAACCTCAATAAAAGTCATTTCATCTCTCATAAATAATGAGTTCCTTGGTTGATGTTTTCATCAGGTTCAATTGAACTAGGTTTTTTGTGTCTCAAATTGCAAAACTTCATAACTTTGCATATAATAGAATTCTTATTAAAAAAAATAAAGTTACTAACTTACAACTGATTTATAAATTTTTGGAAATTAATATATTTCTTTTAACCAGCAAAAAGGTATACTTCTCCCACCACTGCTATAGATTGAACACTAACTGAAGTGAACTGAGATTTTGTTGCTCATTTTGATGACAAATTTGTTGAATTTTCACTATTGACTATTACACTAAAAGAGATTTTGCAGTATATCTAAAGTGATATAAACATAATAGCTTGGCTAACAGCATTTTAAAGAAAGTTACAAAGTTTATTTGTTCTGTGAAATTTTGATTTTTTAAAAAATTGATTGTCATATTTAGCTGGGGTTTTGTTTGCCCAAGAAAAAAATATAATGTTGACAGGCCCTTGGGCAATTAGTTGTTGGAAGACTTGATAAATATTAATTATCAATATATTAACATAATAAAAAATTTAGGAAACTGGCTAGAATAATCTCTTTAACTTGCGAGGGAAAATTTGTAGTGCAACTGCAAACATTAATGTACCAGGCCTGGACGGTAACGCGTTACTTGTAATAATTACTTTTTACAGTAATTTTACAGGTAATTCGTTACATAATTTTCGAAAAAGTAATCTTTGTTACAGTAATGCGTTACTTTCATTAATTTTATCATTAACACTCTAATAAATTGTCCAAAACAAAAAATATTCTTTAAAAAAAAACGAAATAAAAAAAACTTTCTCATACTCTTTGCTTAGAGGAGAAATATTGTTCCCACAAAAATAAAACGTTCCTCACTGATTGCAGTGATTATGAACACTCATCTAGCAGTAATGATTTTTTTTGAGAATGTAAAAACTAGACATCCTTCTGCCGAAGCTGATTTAGAGTTGTCTACATTCTTCCAAAGTAAGGACCATAATATGACTGTATTCTGTACCCTACTTACAGTTAAAAGCATGTTCATAAAATATAATATGCCCTTATCAGCTAGTGCGACTGTTGAAACGTTAGTTCTGGTGGTTTGTGTCTCCGACCCAATCGTAGATGTGTAAGCGACTAAAATTTTGAGATGCAGCTGTTGTTCTAACACAACAAGTAGATTTTCTGATAATTGTGTAATAAAGTTGATTCAAAAAAATTTCATTTAGTAATTTATACTTTATTTTTCGAAACATTTGTAAATATGAAATTTTATCGTAAAAAGTAATCTTAAAAGTAATTGTAATTTGTTACTTTTGGAAATTAGTAATTTTACAGGTAATTAGTTACTTTTTATGAAAAGTAATTATAACAAGTTACAATTAAACAAGTAACGGCCCAGCCCTGATATGTACTTATGTTTACAAATCATTGCAATGAGGATTTTTTTAGTTCAAAAGTTTATTGTGGTATACCCTTCTTGTTTTATGGATAGTATCCACAAAAATGACTATAGCCATTTTTTTTTGATGTTGCAACAGTTATTATTTACTATATTTTCATGTCTTTTTTAAAAAAAAGATATTCTAAGTCTTGTAAAGCTTGGCCGTTAAATAAATATACACCAGTATTAATTTACATTTTAATACAAAATCTTACCGAAACACATTTTCATTCTTCTCTTGAAATAATGGCCAAATATTTTTAAAAAAATTAATTGGCATAAAGCAGTTCAGATGTTAGTTACTACAGTTAAGTTACTGTTTTATTTGCTCATCTAAGTTTATTTTCTAAAGAGATTAATGTTGGTTCATTACCCCATAAGATTTTTTTTTCGAACTTAACTCGAACCTGTACTATAAACCATCAATTAATTTTTTAAAAAAAAATTAACTTAGGTGTTGGACATTTCAATATTGCAATATATTTTAACCATTGAATATTGAGTATAAAAAGTTTTAAACTTTTTTAATGCTGCGATTTTTTAAAATATTTTTTTGTTCAATGTTAAATGTATATAACCTTGTGAATCATTAATAGATGTTTATCTTAAAGTGTTAGAATTTTTTTTTTAAAGAGAAATTAATTTTTTTTTAAATTAAATCTTTTAAACTTTCTCAACATAAAAGAACTTGCTTTATGCAATGATTAATGGATCTATTATAGAAAGACTGGTATTTGGAAATGGGAACACAATTTTGGATAACGCTTGAAAATTTGATTCGATTATCTTTGAACATCAAGTTATTCTTTCTTGCAGACAAATATTCAATTGTGAAATAGTGCAACTCTTAAGAGTAAATTTTTCCTGTTTATCAAGGACTTCATATTTTGCTGATAATAATGTACAAGTAAAGAGTTTAAATTTCTATTTAATATTTTTCTTTGATAATGCAATATAAACTTGTGCTGAATCAAAAAATGATGGGAGGAGAAAACACTGTTTAGCTTAAATGTTCTTTAAAAGCGTATGTTTCAGATGAAATTTGTCAGTTTCGGATTTATGGGTCAAAAAGTGACGATTATCCTTTCCCTAAATCTGTACATTTAGCATTGCTGCCGTGGGCAGGGAAACTGCAGTAACTTCCAAAAAGACTTGGACCATTGTTGCAAACATTCAATTATCCTAACATTTAAGAAAACATACTGGAAAAAAATATTTCAGAATAAAAATGGTACAATTCATTGTTGCGATTACTGCAGTTTACCTGCCCATGGCAGATTGGTAGAACAGAGCTGTAATTATTTAAAACTATGTTTTCTACACAGAACTGCAGGTTAAATAGTTTAGCTCTATTATTTATGTAAATCAAAGGTTTTTTTTTGTGACAAGCAGGATCTGAAACTACTCAACCAAAGTTAAAAAGCAAAGAAAAAAAAGCACAAATATAAGTTTACGTTTTGCGGACACTATAGAGCAGTTTTTAAAACTTCTCATTCTATAATTTTCTTTGGAAAAAATTGGAAGCACCGTTTTTCTTACACAAGACTTTGCGCTAGTTCTTAGCTCTAAAAGCACTTTTGGCAACAACCATTTTAATTTTATTCGTAGTCTTTCTATTGGTTAACAATTGCTCGCTGGTTTATAGTTATAATGTAATTAATGTGTGATTTCTTTTTAAACTAAATTTTTTCACAAATGAAGAGGACATTACTAAGGAATTGTATAGTTGCAAAACTCACATTCTCAAAAGTATAACTAAGATATAGACATTAGCGATTGCGTCCTGTTAAATTTACCGCTATCAAAAGTCGCCAATAAAGGGGCCGGTCCCTATATCTTAGTTAAATTATAAAGAATGCGAGTTTTGCAACTACAACCTTCAATTCACAACTCACTTTAGTAAAAACGTTAATTACAATTTTGCCAAAACAACGCAAATAGGATGTGGGTCAGATTGGAGAAGTTATTGTCGCCATTTACTTGTTTTTAGTGTGCCTCTTTTAAAAGTTATTGTTACCGTCATGTTTATTATTTTTTATCACCATTTAGGGTTTCCACCCATTTTAGATTTACTTTCTATGCTTTTTAGTGTCAAAAAGTTTTTTTAATGTAATTGCTTTCCTTTATTCATTGAAATTGAATCAGGAGGTTGAAGAAAGAAAATTGTTTGGTATTTGAAAATTATTGTGCTTATTTCTCTCTTCAAACTGCTGATTCAATTGTTTAGGTGTATATTGATGCTTTTCTTTATTCTTTGGGTTTAACTCTTCGTTTATCACAAATGAAATATTAGTTGTTTGTAATAGGAAAGGGTTTTACAAAAAATTTATCGATAGATAATGTTATAATTCATTGAGGTTAAATTTTAGCATTCATTTTCTTTATTTCTTTCCTTTTAGGCCCCATTTTGTTTTTCAAGAACACAATTACAGCATTTTATCACTTCTATTGTATTGTGCAGACACACACATAATTAAATTTTTGTTTTGCCACATTGTACATTCAAAGCCAATGTGCATACACTAGATATTAAAAGTTTTTTTTTGTTGACTACCTTATATTATATAAAATACCACATTTAATCGCCTAATGGATCAGCATGCACATACAAATGTTATTCATTAACGCTTCTACTTACAATCATATTTTTAATTTCCTTTACTAAATGTAAACAAATAGATTTGTAAAAGAATCTGTCACAATTATCTCACGCTGAATTTTTTTAAAGTATCAATTGCCTGTAGCATTTGTAGTTTGTGCTATGAAAATGGGTGAGGGACAGACGAACTAAACAATTATTTATAATACCTTCCACTTTTTACGTTATAAACGTAGCGTGGAAGCTAAAAGGAGTCAAGTTCATAAGGAACTCAATATTTTTGGAAACCTGAACATTTATGTCTAATCGTTTTGGTAATTGCAAAAACTATTTGTTTTTCAAACGAAAACGGAGTTTTGTTTATAAAACGAAACTTATTTTTTAATATATTCTTCGAATTCACCGATGTTTAATTTCACTGCGAGCATCGCGATCGGCAAAAGTATAAAACTAAGTAACATCCATAAAACAAACACAACTTGTTTCTCATCCAAACTATTATTTCTTCTGGTCGAATAGCTTTCTATTAACTTTCTCCATTTTAATATGATCGCGCCGCGCCGTCATATTCTTGAAAACATATCCATTTCTTAAATCCGTTTAGAATAAATTGACTGCGCAAGACGTAAAGGCTGTGCCTCCTCCGTTTATTTCAAGATTAAAATGCATACTCAGGCTCTTGTTTTCTCCCTGAAATCCGCATCACCTAGGCAACAGACAAGATAATAGAGCTTTACCACGAGAAAAGGTCGCAGACGCAAACAAGGGTATAAAACAGAATAATATGTTATTTTACTTGCTTTTTAAGTTTTGTTAAAATAAATAATTAAATTATATCAAATTGTTATTGTTTAATCATTTATTAATTGTTATTAATGAATAATTAATAGCACTTATAATCATGTTAGCTATACAAAAAGTTATTTGACTGTGGCTCTAAATTACAAGACTGATAACCCCTTTTGTTGCTATGATTCAAATTCAACCACACCACGAAGTCAGCTACTTCTATTCGGCATTTTAAACTTTTTAATTATTTTCAGCCGAAAATTTGCATGAATCATTTTGAAGACTAGTTGAAAAATGTAGCTTTAAATTCTTGTTGTGAGAAGGATAAATATTTTGTAAACATAACCATTTTTCGAAATTAATAAAAGAGCATAACATCGCCAAACACGTCCTTTAGTTAGTTAATTTAAAATTTTAAACGACAAACATGATAAATTATTACATTTTGGAAAGAAAATAAATGAAAGTAGTCAAATTTTTTTTGTGTAAATAAGAAAGAAGTTAATATAGAATTAAATGCTGTGTTCTCCCCTGCTGAATATAAATGTTGTATGGAAGTGGTCTAAAAGACAGATTCTGTTACTTGTTTGTCGATGTAATTTTAATATTTTAATTATTCTCTTAATGTAATATTTTGTTTTGTATCTTTATGAAATAAATCACCGGTTTGGATTTAAAATTATCTTATTGGCTAATTTATTGTTTTTATAAACTCCCCGAGAACGTTAGATAAAGTATTAGAATGTTGTATATGATAAAGTTAATCAAGCATAGGTATCATAAAGTAAGATAAAGGTTGAAGTTTAGCTAGATTTCTTAATGAGAAAGTGCTTTATAAATAATCAAACAACTTTCTTCTACAACGAAAAAATCCACTTGACTAAAAATTAAAAATTGCTTTTTTTATAACAACAGAAGCATACAAGCTCTGCGCAACGGCTTTTAATAAAAACGCCAACCACTATTTACGTAACCAGACCTTTTGGGTATAAGAGGGAGAGCATATAAGAACTTCAATGGTATACTTAACTTCAGATTACTAGTTACGAGTTCTAATACTATAACTTATTCTTAAACCAACTTATCCACTTACGCAACTGAAGAAGTTAACGATGAGGTGAAATTGTTTGTGGATTTGTCTAGTTTAGATTTTTATGGTAGAATTAATAGGTAGGTCTTTGTTTTTCATCATATTAATTTTATTAGAAGATTTATAAGTTAGAAATTGTTCAGAATTGGAAATCTATAAATATTAATTGAATTGGCCCTAATTTACTTTCATTAGCAAAAGAAAAGGTCAGTCATTGAGGTATTTATGTGTTAGTTGATATTTTTTAAGGATATATGTGTGTTTATGGATTAATATCTTATGGTAGTTTTTGTTGATTAAATAAATGTATATATGTTTTTAATTTGGAATAAATTCCTTAATATAATTTTGTTTCATTTCAAATCCATCACCCAAATATGTTTTCTTAGTTGCATTAATGGTCGTTGAAGTGCGAAAATAAAACCGTATAGACGTATCTTATTATCAGAATCCCCACCTAATATCGTAAAACTTCGGAAAGTCCCGTAGTTTAATTTAAAATATCAAAATTCTTGGAAAATAGTAATTTGCCCATGAATTTGGATTTGGTTAAAATATATATAGAAAGTAATATAAATAATATAATATTTTTTGGCTATATTTAAAACACTCTTATCCTTCAATCAATATCGACTTCCGATAAGTATAAAATTCTTTTCTATAGAGTACATAACAAGCGAGAGCCTTTTTATTAAAAAAAAACCCTTCTTGATAAGTGTTTCATTTTTTCCTAGAAGGTTAGGAACTGTAACAGAATCAAAATAGGACCTGTGCTAAAAGTTTTCTTTTTCTTATTGTCATCGTTATTTGATCTTGGATAACATTGGATCAATGATTTCATTGTCTTTGATCATTCGCTCTGCTTCAGTGGCTGTGTGGGTCAGTCTCGAATGCCGTCAAACCAGATGACAGGTTTGGATTTCTCAGAAAAAGCTCGGAAGCTGTTCCAACGACGAAATATCAATAATAACATTTTTTGTCTATCAATCTGAAAGTCGTTGTTTACATTAGTTTCGAAAGACGTATTTTACATGTTTGAATTTGTAATTTGATGCAATTTGAAACAAGTAGGTTTGTAACAGAATCTGTCACTTAACCCGCTTCCACACAACAGTTGTGTTTAACAGGTAAAAAGGCGCCAAATACAGCATTAATTCTATATTAAATATTTGTATGCTAAATTTGGTTAGTTTCATTTAAATTTTATTTCGAAAATTCAATAATTATTACTTATTGTTTGCAAAAATTAATCTATATTTTAAAGAATAAATATGTAATATTCCTCGCTTTTAAATAGAATGAAAATATTTCATATCAACATACGAAAAATCTCGTGGTGAAATATATTTGACGTCATTTCAAACTGATCAATGTCGCAAAAATAAATTTATTTTAATTTATTGTCTAAAAGAATTAAAGTTTCTCGAGCGATTGTTGCGAATGGCAATGGTGATTTAATTCTAATAAAAATAGCTTCCTATGCTTTTTAAATGAGCATTAAATTTTGCAGTTTTTTTTACATAATTGATTTACTTCGAATTCTTAAATGTATTCTAATTTCGATGCGCTGAATTTTTTGACGTATCACACTTGTCCGTAGCATTTGTAGTTCAGGCTCTGAAAGTGGGTGACGGACAGACAGACTGACTGAACGATTATAATACCTTCCACTTTTTACGGTATAAACGTAGTGTGGAAGCTAAAAGCCTTAGAGCCTACAACATATTGATACAGTATAAAATGCCCAGCTGGAGAGACAATGTCCCATGAAATACTTTTGTGGGACATCCCCCCCCCCCCCCCGATTTGAAAACGACAAATTTGATTTTTTTCGAGCAAACACGTTTAATTCCATGTTATTCTGGAGAGCCAGCGTGGCAAGGTTGGTTAAGATGCCTTGCCACTGGGAATACCTTCCGGAGTTCTGTTCTTGCCTTAGCTACCTAATAAAAGGATCGTCGTGCATGTAAAAGGATTTCCAGCAATAAATAGCGCCGTATATAATGGGATTAGTGCAGGTTAAAGGCTTTCGTGGTTCGTCGCCCTTGTGTAGCTCTGAACTAGTGCGACGTTAATTGAACCAAAACTAAACTATGCTACTCTGACCATTGATTCTTACTTTACAGCCAGTTTAAATTGAGCCTTCAACAATCTCACTGTATTTTTATGAAGTTAAATTTGAGTATAATAATTTTCAAAAACAATGCCATAAATAATTAAGATTTTAAAACTTTCAAAATGTAATCCAATGTAAAATATATGCAATTTAAGTCTCCTTTTCAAATAACCTACTAAACTACGTATATACTTCGCATAATATTTCCATTTTTAAAATAGCAAATAAATATCTCGCGCATACCGGCTAAGCGTTCAACCGACTGTTCAATAATATACCTTCGTAACACCAATATTACATAATGTGTTGAAAAACAGTGATTTTCCTGTAGTATGGGGAAAAAATTTCCCCCCTTGGGGACATATTAAAAAAACAACCTGTTATTTTCTTACCTACTTATCAAAATGCTAAAGGATTGTCTATGGGTTTTCATTGTTTTGTGAAATCCTCAAACTTATATGAGTAGATATAATAATATTTGTTATTGAAATAATGATTTTTATTTTTAATCGTATTTTGTTTTTTCCACTGTCAGTCTACCGCAATCTAAAATATATACTCCACGGTTATAGTATCTGATTTGGGTGTAAACTAATACCCATTTCGATTTCGAAAATTGGCAACGATTAACGCTTCATGTTTTTTTTGTTTTTTTTAAAATCTTTTCCGGATATCAACAAAAAATGACCCAAATCAGGTTGTAAGGTATCTAATGGGTGCAGTAATGTTCCAAATAGGATAAGTTAAAAAAGTTAAATTTTTTTTCTCTTACAATTTCACCGTTGGGCTGTCTATTAAAATGCTTCAATTATTAAAACAATTTAGCAGAAACTTTTTTTTAAAAACTATTGTCACAATATTATATTTTTATCATAGAAATTTGGGAACAGCTTAAGTAACGTCCAGGTTTGGATTTCTCAGAAAAAGCTAAAATGCGGTTTCGTTGACGAAATATCAGTAATAACATAATTAGTCTATTAATCTGAAAATTCGTTGTTTAATGTGGTTTGAAAAGACAAAACTTTGTTAAACTTGTCTACTTTGTACAATTAAAACTGTTAGTTGAAAAGAACGCTTCCCTTCTATCGGGAATGCCTAAAATATGTGACAATTGGGCTGTTGTGTCTGCCAACCTCACGCATCATTTGTCCTCACTGTGATTTCCCGGTCATCAGTGGCGGACGCATTCCTAACCCCTTCTCTTTCCCAGAATGCGGGAGAAAGTCGTCACGCGTGTGCTATCCTCCCCGGGGATTAAAATTCCGACCATCGATTGGAAGTGATTGGAACTGTGCGTGTAGCCACTTGAAAGCCAGATTCCGAACATTTCAGAGACAGACAGGCATAACTCCTCTCTAAATGGAAAATTTCTATTACTATTAACCCTTTCAGTCCCAGTGATGCCATTTGGCATCATCATGTTTCTGATCATAATTAAAAAAAATAATAGGGCTGACCCATCTATTGGGATTATTAAAAAATATTTTCTAATAGAAAAATATTTGAAGAATCGAATGATGTGCTTTTTGATATCATAAATGGCTATAGACGATCATAAAAAAAATCCTAAAATGATGATGCCAAATTGTCATTGGGACTGAAAGGGTTAATAGTTTTGGATATCGAATTCGAAGTTTGAATAAGTGCCATATATCAAATGATAATCGGAGGCCTCGTTCCCTCGCATTTTTAAGCTCAATCGATAAGGCCCTTCCTTTCCTTACATGCGAAAGGTCCCAGGCTCGGCCCGGGCATTGCCAAAATAATTGCCGACCTATAAACGGTCTGTGCAGCTAAAAAGTCCAACGAATAATAATACCCCGTGTAGAGGAAGTGCACGTATGCTCGAAAGTCCCGACGCTGCGTACGATGTCACTCCCAAAAGTTGGGTTGGGTGCCTACTCAGGTGTCGACTTGACTGTAATTATGCATTATGATGCCCGTTCCCAAATAGCTCTCGTGTAGCTCTAGTGCGATGATATTAACGGAAGCCTTACCCTCACATTTTTAAACATTAAATATTAACACAAAAATTAATTGTAGACATTCATAAAAGAATTTGTGATCCTTGGAGACTCTTGAATATCATGATAAATTTAAAGGTATATTCTATTTTGAGATTTGCTCAGACAAGCATTGGAAGACCCTTTACAATGCAGGCTATTATAAATGCTCAAACAATACATATGATAGATTTTCAAAAACATATATCATTTTTTTAAATGTCAAATTTTTTAATTGGTTTATACTTTAAAAAAATGTCGCTATTTGTAATTATCACAACATGAAAAATATTTTTGCGCTTTTTCAGAATTTTTGTTTTATTAACCAAGGGAACTGTTTCTTGTTTAGTTTGAAAAAGGGAGTTACTTCTCTTTCGTTCCGAGTTTCCAATTTCTGGAAACAGTAAAGGACTTCTCTTCCTGTGAGGCAACTCCTTCACTTTTTGAAGGACTTGGGCAGCCAGCTGAGACGGAAAGCTGTCCTGTTCCATCTCGTAGTTTTGTTTGTAGGTGAAATGCAGAATTGTTTACACTGGGGTGTTTGGAAAGCCATTCATCGGTTTCAGATTAGATATCTGATGAGTTGTAGGTATACTGCGTTTTTGTAGTCTCTGCTTATTTTTGTGTGTTGTTCAGGTTTCTTATCCACCGCATAAGACCCATTCCTATAGGGCTCCTAAATTTTAGTTTCTATTATGCTAACTGCTGTCGACCAAGATTTCAGTAAATTTTAAAATTTTCGCAGACCACCCTTTGTTTTTATATTGACTTTGACACAGACATTGATCTAATACGATTGGTTCATTGTGGGCAATCATCCACAACAATTTCCGTAAAGGTGTCCACAAAATTTGATGTGCCTATAGTCTTGAGTTTAGATCAAGTCTTGTACATTGTTCATGCTCCTCATAAATTTCTCGCTTGTGTTTGATTCTGTTTTTGTGAAATATATTTTATGTACCCAGTAATCAGATAAACATATATGCTTAAAATGCTTGTCCAGAAAGGTTTGGAAGCATCGACCAATGTATCGAAGTGATACTGAAATGTATAACGCCAATTAAATTTCACCTGTGCACAGCGGACCAAACGTGTTAACAGCTTGTATAATAACTAATATTTCACCATACATATAGCAATGATCTACATGTATTAATAAAGGGCAAAACAACCTTTATTGAATTTTACTTGTGCCTTCGTATTTCTTAGTCTTTCATGTGTAGAAAGACTTTTGAATTGAAAATCTTTTATAATTTTTTTAATTTTTAACTATATACATTTTGTTAAAATATTAAACACTAACTTTTTTGTTATGATTTTCACTAGTTATTTTCTAAAAAACAATATTTGTTGTTTTGCGCTACATTTTATTATAAAAGCTGGAAGTTAATTAAGTTTCTAATACAATTTAATCTTGGTTATAGGAAACTAATGATTTGATTATTTTTCTTTCATCCTGAACAAGTCACATTAATCACTGACTAACTTTGTCTAACTACACTATAAGTTTTGTTTTATTGGATTATGGATGTCATGTAAGTTGTTGTTTCCAGTTTTATCTAAATAGTTTCGACTGTGGCGTTAAACTAATGTTAACAAATCATTGAGGTATCTGGTGTAAAACTAAACGAAATAATTTATATTTGAATAGATAATATGTTAAATTAAGTCTTATTTACATTGAGATTTTTTTATTAAGATTTTTTAACAAAAAATATTAAATTTTAATAAAGATTTAAATAATAGTGTAAATAAAATAAATCGTGCTCTATACTGGTAAAAATTAAAGCGCGGGTTTATTCATTTATAAAAAATGAATTAACTTTTTAAAAAAATAAATTTAAACATTTAGAAGGAAATTTTTAATAAAAACTAAGAAATGGAATATTCAATTTTTTAACCTTTTAGGAAAGTGCTTCATGATCCCACTGTAATTACTTTTTAACTTCTCCTTGTTGAGTTCTCTACTAAATATTTTTTTGTTAAATTCAAACATAATTAGATTTAAAGCCAAGATTTAGTATGTCTTGGTTTGAATGAGTGCATTTAGATGTTTTGTTGTACATAAGATTTTTCAGCTCTTGCGTTATTAAAATTATAATTTTTCTTACTAATATTTTTCTCTTTTTTTTATTTCTTAAGAGAACAGGTTGTAGTTTTTAAGATTTATTGTAAGTTGTACATAAGTTATTTTCATTTTTGTTTCTCAAATAGAGTAATACGTTTATTGTTAAGTCTTTCCGTTCAATGACAAAATTCGAAAATAGTGCTTCGTTTAAAATGGTTGCTAAAATTTTTAAATAGATCTATAACTGAAACTTTATGTTTATGTGTGCAGCTGTAGTCGAGCTACAATGATTCTTTTGCATGCAGTATTGCTCAAAATTGGACAAACAAATTTGATAGTTAAAATGAGTTTTTTTAGTTAGCCAGAAAAAAACTTTGGCTCTGACAAATTATGAGCACTACAGTAATTGAATAATTCTACTTAACTATAATAGAAATCTCTTATTTATATTACAAGTTAATCCTGGATGCAGTCTTATTACAGTTATTACAACAAAATCTTACTGCAACGTGTAACGTTTATAAATCAGTTTCCATCTCTTACCCTCTTTTTTACTGTACTTTCTAGGAGTTTTAAAAAAACGTGAAAGTTCTCTACTTTCTATCACAGAGTTCCTTTCTGGAATCTATTTCACACGCTATAATTTTTATTTTTCAAAAGCGGAGAAAACTCTGGGAATTCAAATGGACTCCTGGAATAATCAAATGTATTATTTTGATTCCTAGGATTTTTTTAATGTTTTGATGATACTAAATGATACAAAAAATCCCATTGGTGTAATTTTCAAGATTTTATAAAGAATTTACAGTGATCTAAATTAAAAGGAAAACCATTTTATTCTGTGTTTACGAAGAAAATATAAATTGGGTTGCTTTTTTTCCCCTTGGCATGTTCTTCCACCGAAATCATCCGATTCCGGAACGATCGTTTAGTGGAAGAACGTGCTAAGTAACACGTTTGCGGAACATTTTCAGACTTTCGCTTGCATTAATAGCAAAAGAAATGGTTCTTTTGTAGTTTTAATCAAAAAGAATTCAACAAAATGTAATTAATATTTCCTAATTAACTTTAATTATTAAATATAATCAATGAAATAAATTAATATTGCGTAAAACTGGGTTTTGAGTGCATTAAGCCAAATAGGAAAAAAATGCATTTTGATTTTAAATTTAGACGGAGTTAAAGGTTTTAACATTTTATAAAATATCGTTTACTTTGAATATCGTCTGATTTTTATTGTAAAAAAACATAGATAATTTAGCAGCGAACAGATGGTAATAATTAAAACAAAGTTGCACCTGCTCTATGGAGATCGCAGTTCACGTTAAAACAACATTGCACGGAACATTCAAAGCATTTGGTTTGTTTAAAAAAATGAATTATGGGTACACAAATCGTTTTAAAGTCATTTTACGTTTGATCTCTACAGCTATCGAACGCATTTTGTGCAATGTCCTAAACTCCTAAAATTATTAAAATGGAATTAAGAAGCAAGCGGAAAGCTGAATTTTTGCTTGAAAGTGCGAATAGCAGCTTATACGGTAAGTACAAATTTAATTAAGATATTATTGTTATGTAAAACTAAAATATTTTTATAATAATTGATGTAAAAATAAAGTGACAAAGTATAAAACGTTATAAGTTCTTAATGTTTATTAAAATGTCGATGACTTTAAAAAAGTACTATGCATCACGATTGTAAAAATAAATTGTTTAAACGATCATGTTGTACTGTTGTAGAAATGCTGTAAATTAAAGTAGCTTTCTTAAAATTGATTATTCCCTTAATTGAAAAGGAGAACGAAAAACGTAAATAACCTTAGGATCTATATCTTGCCATACAACTTATTTGTACTTTTTTTAATATCAAAGTTTGTTTTTAAATTCGATTATTCTTATCTAAAAACTATTTAAAAATTCATTTTGCGAAAACTTACATCTTGCATTATTTTTTTTAAAGTTTAATATTTATTTTATTCACATGCATTTGTGTTTATTTTATTATCTTTTTGTATACTTTTTATTCAGTTGATTTGTCTTATTATTCTTCAAAGTATTTAGTTTATAATTTCAGTGATAATAGTATTTTTTTAAAAAATATTTTCAATTAAAAACTTACTCATCTAACATTAAGCAAGAAGTTCTAAAATAACTTATATAACCTACATTCTTTTAACTTAAATACTCAAAGAAATCCTTATAGTAGGGACAGACGGACGAACAAAAAGTATAAGATAGGTGACTGATATCTTAAAAAAACTAGGGATGTGTAACACTATATATCAATACGCTCATTTAAAAGTTATATATACCTTATAAAGTATTTTCAATAACTTTCAAACCTAAAAAGTTCTATGGCAGCTGGCAGCTACACCTTGTACATGCACAATATTGTAGAAAACTTTACTTTGACGTCCGACTAGTACAGGGAACACGTGTATCAAATTTGAAGTCTGTATCTATTTTCGTTGTTCAGCAATACCTTTAAAACCAAAAAAGTTTATAGCAGCTCTACTTGCGCATGCGCAATTTTCTCGAAAACCTTATTATGACGTCCAACAGGAACTAGGAACCCGTGTACTAAATTTGAAGTCCGTAGCTCTTTTATTTCGAACTGTAAAGCAGTTTCAAACAGACAGACAGACGGATCAATGAAAAAACCCCAATTTTTTAGAATGAGCACCCTCCAAAACGTGTAGAAAGCACAAAATCTTCATTTTGGATTATTGACCCCCATCGCAATAGTTTTATTACCTTATATTTTATATTAGGTAATTAAAAGTAATAACTTTAAAAATTGGACGGGTACAAAGGAAGTTGGGGGGGGGGGGGGGGGTAGTAGGACGTACGGACAGAAACAAAATAACAGACGTACAGGCAGGTGGCCAAACACTCTATACATTGTAGTCATCTAATTTTTTTACTTTCGAACAAAAAAAAAGAATTTTCAAAATCAGGCACTTTGGATCGGAAATTGAAAGGGATATGGACGGACGGACAAAATGATGGACGGACAGACAAACGATTAAAAAGTATAAAAGAGATCTGTGAAGTCCTATCATCCAAACGGAAAAATAATTTTGAAAATCGGAAGGTTAGTACAGAAATTATGAAACGGGTATGGACCAAAATTACCTCAAAAATGTCACTTAGCACGTTCTTCCAATAAACGACTGCTAAAATCTGAAGCACTTCGGAGGAAGAACGTGCCAAGTGCATGAGGTGTCAAGCGCGTTTTGTAAATTTCGTATTATTACGTAAATTACGGTTAAGACAAAAGCCACCAAGCATTTTGAAGAACCAAACTAAAATATCATGCAAAAAAAAACTGATTTTGTGAATGACAGAAAAGTTGCAAGCTAAAAACTTTGAAGCTCATCATCTCGTTTTCACCTTTTTGTCACTTAGCACGTTCTTCCACTAAGCTCTTCAAATTGTCCAGGGACAAATGTGTGAATTTTTGTGTGTGTCAACAAATGTGTGTCATGTCATATGTGTGAATTTTTTTTAAACATTTCTGAAGTAATCCTAGAAGTTATTATTAAAAAAATATATATTTGTAGGCACATTTTTATATGCATCAAATTTTTCTGAATTTTATGATTGATTTTAGAGATTTGCAGCATTTAATATGTTTTCAAGTTTAAAAGTTTTCCATTCTTCGCGAATTGTGCTGCTGCTCTGATTTTTTCTTTTTGTCTTTTTTAAAAACGGTAATCAATATTTATCGTAAGTTTTGCAACTTTCTGGAAGTATTGATTTTATTGAGTGATATTCGATTTTCAAGAATGAAAGCCGTTAGCTTTTTGCTGATTTTTTTTGTCACGTATTTTAAATCATGTGAAAATGTTTTAAGTAAGATTAACTTCCATTGCACCACAGTATTCGTAGTTGTTATACATTAGTTATAGAAACATATTAAACTAGTTTTGTATTGTTAATTTTCCTAACCGTGATTTCCTACTGCTTGTTTTCAAATATTTTGAAAATTTAAATTATTGTCATTTAACCATTAAATACTTGCCAAGCATTGGGTTGCATGAAATCTGATGATTGAATTTAAACCGCAAGCACGAATAGTCAACAAATGGAAATTGATTTATGAAAGTAATAGAATTTTCAAACTTACGAAAGCTAAATTTTAAACTTAATATATAGTTTTTAGCGAACTTCATTCTTTTAAGGATTTTTTGGTGTCTTTTTTTTTGGTACTGCATTGCCGTAAATGTTTTTTTAGTAATTCTTCCTGCATAAATTAAAATAATGTAGAGACTAGAGACTATATATTCATTGTAGAAACAAATGATGTTTTTAATGAATCTTGTCAATTGCCATTGTTAGGTTTTGAGTTTTCGGCTCATTTTGATGATTGTTGTTGAATGCATAGTTTAAATGTATGATTCAGTATGGCATTTTATCAATTGGTATTTCTTGTTAAATAAATAATATAAATTTTACAGGACAAGGGAATTTATCATTTAAAATATAAATAATAAATCTTCAATTGTTAACAAAAGAAAACCACAAACAATATCCAACTTTTATTTAAGCTATTATTTATAAATACAGGATTATTATGTATTTTGACAGTATTTTTTTTACAAAATAATATATTTATACTTTTGTATTAAAGTTTTATTTCAAAGTTTCCTATTTTGAAAAATCCTTCACTTCAAATATCTATTTGGGAAAATATCTTTGTTGAAAGAAATCTTCTACAATGAATGACATCTTTTCTTTAGTTGATAGATCGCATTTACATAGTGTATGAAATTGTTTTAAGAAAAGTGATTCAGTCGTGAAAAATAAATTTGAAACATTGGTACTCAAAATCCTTTTCCACTAAATAAATTCACGTTGTTGGAAAAATTGTTTTAGTGTTGATGTTTTATCTTTTTTGAAAAAAAAGGGTTGTGTGTATATGTATAAAAAATAAAGATGTACCTGAAGTTATCTGAGCAAAATAATCCTGTGAAATATTCAAACGTAGGGGGGCTTAAGGATTCTTTAAAATTATTTTTAGAACATAAACCTGTTCACTAAAGCATAAAATTTTTTTTTGTATTTTATCTGGTAAATCTGTTATTTTAGCGTTTTAAGATTCAGTAAATCTCAACAAGTTCTTATTAATGTTTTAATATAATTATGAAATGACTGAAACATTTCTTCACCTTATAATTCTGAGGAAATAATTTTTATTTTCAATACGTTTTATCAATTATATATATATTTTTTATCAACCCACACATTTAAATTAAAAATGTTCAAGGTTATCCATGTTATGATTAATGGGTTATTTAAACAACCCATTGATTATTTATTTAGTCCTAGTTAATAAATACCAGTTCTTACCACGGACTTAAAAACATCAAACGGAGTCAAGTATACGTACTATTTAATATGCTATGGGGTACTAAGCTTATGTTATTGTTCCCGTTAACTATAAAGTATTACATGACGTTACTTATATATTAACTTATAATTCCAAAATCCAAATGCACACTATCATAAAAAAATCGTCCTCAATATGATTTTACTGTCACAGTGATTTCTCTTGAAAATACAATTATGTTAAATCATAATTGTATACTATTTCGAGTCAAAATCTCAATTATGTGATAAAAGACACTTTTCGAGCATTTATTCGCTTTTTGACAATTTGGCTAAATTTGGAAAAAAATGAAGATCGAAGTCCCATAGTGATGACTTCCGAACGGCGACCCTGTATAAAAATCATTAAAAAAAACACTTCTCGAATGAATACGTTAAATTTTAATTATTTTTGTGTTCAATTTAATTTCTTCAGCTGATGGCAATACGAAAGAAAAAAAATAATGGTCGTATTTGAGCGAAATTGATGTAGTTTTTTCAGATAATTCGAATTTTCTCCAAAAATAGAATATTTTTAAACTTTCTGAAAGATCGTAACTAAAGTATGAAATAAACGTTTGTTTTAAGTTACGACGCAAACGGGTGTCCAGTTTAAAAGTATACAAGGTCCAAACACCCCAACAATGTTTCATTTTTTATTATTATAGTTAAAAAAACTTAGTATTTTTGTTTTATAAATAAGGATTTAAAATCAAAGAAAGAAACTTTGAATAAAGAAAAACAAAAACGATTTAAACAAATTTCTCTCAACTTTTACAAATGCTTTCAGTTTCTTAAGTTTCCAATGTTTTTTGCTTACTTTTTTCTTGGTTTTCCTTAAACAATTTGGATGTTGTTTTCTAAGCTGGGTTATTTATCAGAACTTTTACATAAACTTTTAACTATTTGCATTAAGTTTATTTGAGACGAAATTGAATACGACAAGAACTGGTTTTTGAGGAAAATAAAGTGTAAATAAATACTTTTGTTGATGTCGCTTTCCTCCATTCAGGTGTCTAGTCACTTGAAAACCTGGAATTCCTAGAAAAGTGAAGGATTGTTATTTGGACTAGAAATCAGGGATTTAAGTTTTGGGGAAAATACTGGAATTATTTTTAAATATACATCTTTTTTCTGTTAATATGGATGTAAGTATTAGAAGCTTAGAATTCTACTGCAAAACAAAAATATTATTTTTGTAAAAATTTATTTCATTAGATCAATAGTATCAAATTATCAAAGTTATGCAAAATTATGAATTATGCAAAACAAAAATATTATTTTTGTACAAATTTATTTCATTAGATCAATAGTATCAAATTATCCCCCCCCCCCCGTCGATCTACTATTGAAATGAAATCTAAACTAGTGTTTCGATTTGTTTTTTTGCGGATAAATGAAATCTATTATTATTTAAATGCTTTGCGTTTTTAACTGTGCAAAGATTTTCATTGTAAAGTAGAATTCGCTTGTATTGAAAAATAACATCTTTGCCAATTATTCTTTCCCAAAATGTTGCAGTTACGTTATAAGGTAACATTTATATCTATTAAAGCGCATGGCAAAACATTTATTTCTACAATGTATTTTTTCTTGATTTGAATATGACTGACTTAGTATGAAAGTATAGTTCCTTCTTTGAATATCATTTGAAATTTTTGGGAATATATTTTGCACATGCTAATTCTTTTGTTCGTATTATACCTCAAAGCTTGTGGTAAAACGACGTAAATTACAACTATAACTCTTAAAAGTAAAAATTACTGGAATATTCGAAATTCTAAAATCTATCAATCAAGTTATCGATTGATACAATATATACGATAGATACAATATATCGATTGATATCAAGCAAGTTATCGATTGATACTTCAGTTTGACTACTTTCATTCGACGTTTTTCTTTAGTGTGATAAAATGCAAAACACTTCCAACAATTATCTAAAAAAATAAGTATTTTTGCCAATACGTCACATTCTACTAATACAGTGCTTTATTGTCGTTAAACAAAAATTGATGCAAGTTTGGTATATATATACTACGTTCCTGCAATTAAACTCAAATACTTATTTGGATATTCGTATCTATTCACCTGCTTGTCTCACGTAAATCGAGAATTTTTCTTATTTCCTCTCTTACCTTTATTCTTCTTATTCCTCTCTTACCCGTGACGCTGTTTCCTGTTTTGGAGTTTTTATTTGTTTTATTTTCATCCAATCGGTGAACACACGGCCACTATTACATACAAGGGACTGTCTCTTGATTTACATGCGTAGATCGTTATTATTATTTTTTTTTAAATCTGTGAGCATTGTGAAAATTAGTAAATTAAATATGAGCTATCATTGATTAAAAGCTTTTTTTTTAAAATAAAAGCCAACAAATAATATAAGTTTATAAACCAAATAAATTTTGGCAGTTACTACTTCTTAGAAAAGAATAAAAAGGATTTAGTTAGAAATAAATTTTTCTATATTATTATAATTCTTTTTCAAAAACAATTTTCTAAAGATTACTGAGTGACAACGTAGAGGATTGTACCTTAGTTCGAAAGAATCATAGAACAATATTATAACATTAAAAAAATTCTGTTTTCTATTATAGATGTTGGCTTGTGTTTTAAGTCCGGGTATTCCTCCTTGTATGTAAGCTAGGCTCTTTCATACGAATAATTTCCTAACCCTGTCTCTTCTTACTTTGAATATTTTAATAATAATATTTTATCTTTAATGTGCGATTTCAATATGTCTCTACTATCGACAGGCCGGCTGCAAAATATCCACCTTTCTTTCCTTCTTATACGGCCTTTGTAAGTTTTTCACAGACAACAAATTGAAATCAGAGTAGTAGTTAAGAGAAGATTTTGAGATTAAGAGTATATTAATTAATAAATAAGATTTCGTGTTAGTCTTTACAAGTTCAAAGACGAAATAAATAATCTCAGTAAAAAGAATTTGTTCCGATTGTAAAGAAAAAAACTTGCCTATAATCGGAAAAGTTTTTGTATGATTATTAATTAAGACCTGAATGAAAAAAAAACCCTTCAAGTTTAAAGGCATAAAATACAAAAAATGAACCATTATTGTTTGATTTCCATGATCAGATCTATTATGCCAGAATGTTTTTTAATTAACATTGAAAAAAAAATCAAATTAAGACAGACACCGACAGTGTATTTTGAATGAACAGCGATTCTTAAGTAATTAAAATGAAGTCTGCCTTAGGGATAGATCAATACTTATCTGAATAGTTTATTCTTCTCTTCAATGGAGTTTTTCTAATTCGTTAATTAACTTTGTCCACTTGTTTGGTATTACGTTCGCGGCAATTAATTTGTATGATTTGGTATCATGGTTAAAAAAAATTCCAAAACTTCGTCAACTTTTAATTGCATTGATAGATTCTGTCTAAGATAAATTTTCATTATCGAATAGCGCCTATATATTTCAGTATGCCCGATTCCTTATACTTCTGGGCGTTCTTCCTGAATGCGCAATTAGAACTTTAATGAAAGTTCTTATTGTTGCGAACTTATCAAATTAATCTTCATATTAATTCGGAAATGAGCAAATGACTTTCATTTTAGTTAAATAATCGAGAATTCACAAAAAATCTATATCGTTATGAGATTTTGTTATTTTTGCACAATTTAATCGTTTTCAAATAATGTTTATCATAGTAGAAGTTTTGTAATTGGAGTTGTTAATGAAAGTTTGTTTCTACTGATTTAATAGATTGAGAATTTTAATTTGACTATAGTTTGAAAATGTTAAACTTGATTGTGGGAGAAACCGTAACTAGTCTTTAAAATATGCTACAAACTTTCATTTTACAAAGTAAACAGTTTTCTTTTGATACTTATGCCTTTAGTAACGAAAACTTATTGCTTGAAAGCAATTGTTAGCATAATTATTTTCTTATTTTAATAAATTTTTTTTTGTTTTCTTTAAAGTATTTCACATTTCAATTATGAAAATTCAAGTGCTTTGTATGAAAATTACTATAACACATGTTTGCAAAATTGTTATAACGGGTTAGTTAGAGTAAGTGATACTACTGATTTCAGTAGTATTCGAAGTGTGATACAACAAAAATTCATATTGCTATTGCAATTATCATAATCATATTGTTATTTAATTATAAAAATATATTCGTTTTTAGGCTTTACTTTAAAGTATTCCACATTTTAATTATGAACATTTTTAAATTAAAATTTAAATTCTTTGTATGAAAAGTTCTATAGCACATGGTGGAAAATTTGTTATAACTAGTTAGTTTGGGTAAACGATACTTATTGCTTTCAGTGATATTCAAATTCCAGTTACTTTGATGAATATAACTGTATTAATAACTCATTTATTTTACACTAATTATTTCTAATTTTGTTTCATGGATAAGTATTTATAATAACTGAAGCCTAACTATTTCCAATAAAAAGTTTGAGGTTCTTGGTAACCAATTCAGTTTTATTATCTTTAGTAGTTTGTAGAAGTTGGTAATATTTTTCATGTAAAGTTTTGGTGCATTTTATGTTTTAGCTTACACACTACGTTTATAACGTAAAAAGTGGAAGGTATTATAATCTTTCAGTCCGTCTGTCTGTCTGTCCGCCTGTCTGTCCGTCACCTACTTTCCTAGTCCAAACTACAAATGCTATGGACAAGTGTGATACGTCAAATAATTCAGCGCATCGAAATTAGAATACATTGAAAATTTCAGAAAATAATTCGAATTCGAAATACTTCAATTATTTAAAAAACTGCCAAATTTAATGCTCATTTAAAAAGCATAGGAAGCCATTTTTATTAGAATTAAATCACCATTGCCATTCGCAACAATCGCTCGAGAAACTTTAATTCTTTTAGACAATAAATTAAAATAAATTTATTTTTGCGACATCGATCAGTTTGAAATGACGTCAAATATATTTCACTACGAGATTCTTTGTATGTTGATATGAAATGTTTTCATTCTATTTAAAAACGAGGAATATTACATATTTATTCTTTGAAATATAAATAAATTTTTTCAAACGATAAGTAATAATTATTGAATTTTCGAAATAAAATAAATGAAACTAGCCAAATTTAGCATGTAAATGTTTAATATAGAATATTAATGCTGTGTTTGTCGTCTTTTTACCTGTTAAACACAACTGTTGTGTGGAAGCGGGTTAAGTGACAGATTCTGTTACAAACCTACTTTTATCCTATTGACCTACTTCTATATTTTCTATACATTTGTACTTTTGTTAATACGGAGTTTTATCAACTTTTTACGACCAAAGGCGATACTTACTACTAAAGCTCCTTCGTCTTTCTTTAAAATCCATTGATATTGATTTTTTTTTCAAATGTGCTGAAAAACTCACGGAAATCAATTGGTACTCTTAAAGAGTATAATACTACTTTGACCCTTGGGAAATTGATTTGTTCTTTAATCTGTATTACTAATATAACATTGTGTAATACTGCGTCAATATTTTTTATTACAAAAAGCTGCAATCTGTATTTCGCAAATCGACGTAAAATCGTTAAAGAACATATTTTGTTTTCCAAGTAATTTTTCTTCTAACAAATTTAATTCCAAACTGAAATCTTTTTAACAAATGTAACAGATGAAGAAATCTATTGATATTTCTTGAGATATCTAACTACTCGTTAGAATTTGTTTTTTCAAAGCTTGTATAAAAGATTTACGATTAGAACTAACTTAAAAACCATTACTAATATATATATTTTTTTACAAACCAGCGATATAACACCATTTGCAGTGAAATTGAATAAAATAATTCAGAACTAATATAAAAACAGGTCACCTTCGTCATTGATTGAACCCAAAATTAATATATGTGAACGATAAAATCAAGTACATTTATTTTTATGTTGTCAATTGCCAGGCTTCTACCTGAGCTGAAATATATGTTGCGTCACTGCGGCTGGAAATGATGTATATTCTACTTAATCATTCGGATTTATTTTAATGGCAGACTTCGCTTTTCCAAATTGATCGGGCTTGTACAAATGGAGGAATGTGTGGCAATTTGAAGAGTGTAGTTGTCTGGAAATCTTGACGGGAAATTTTGCTTTGGAGGGCATTTTCCGTGAAAAAATGCCGTTTGATTGAACTGAATGTCTTCGGGTACACTTAACAATATTTGAGGAATGTTTATAATTTTTTTCTGGTTAAAAATTATGCTGTTAAATAATAATAGTTGGCTGAAATTTGTTGTAGAGTTAAAAAAAAACAGTGAGTTGTTCTCCACTTAAAAATGAGTTTTATTTAGATTTTTGTCAACAGATTACGATCTTATTTTTTTTGTAATAATTGTTATAAGTTCACTTTTTCAAAAATTGACGAGGAAAAAAATAATTAATCCTTTTTGTAAAGTTAATTTTTTTTTAAAGTTAAAAATCAATTTTTTTCCATATGTTTTTCATACCTAAACTTAAATTAATTTTGTTCACTGGAAAGAAAACCATGCTACCATATTTAAAACCTTTTGGGAAAATGTATCGTTTTACCGCCAAGCTCATAAAATTAATTTCATGGACTGTCTAAGATTACATATATTCAAAGTTTTTCTGCGAAATGTACCCTGGTAACATTTCCCTCTTTACCCTTGAACATGCCTTTTTAATATTTAATCTTGTTTTTCTATTTCAATATTTTTTTTTGTCGGCGTATGAAATAGTTCCCCCTGGGGTAACACGATATACGACCGCTCGAGTCGTTGCAAGGTATCCAATTAAAAAACTGCCTAAGAAAACGATAGTTCTCTTATTTTTGTTTTTCTGCGATTTAAAGGCGCTCAAAATCTATAAAAGTGTTGTTTAGGACGCCATTTCGCTTAAATGTGTAGTGCCAAGCGAAATTGGTTTTTGTAACGCATTTCTTGTTACATAGCTTAATGCTTTACATTTAAAAATACCATTTGAAAAGATTTTATGTACTCCCTCTTGTGTTTAGCTGATGTATCAAATTCGATCTTATTTCCAAATATAACTGTGCTTTTTTCAATTTATAATATAATGTGATTTTTTTTAAATGGAATATTGGTTTCAGCCATCATGTTGGAAAAGAAAATTTAACGTTAATTTTTAAGTATTAGCGTCCGTTGAATAATATTTGTGTCTTGTCGTTCGATTCAATTAAATGATTCAATTAACAAAAACTCCACCATAAGAAGTTTTGATCACAATTGAAACACTCTTAAACAATTTGCAAGTTTAAGATATCTTGAAAGAAGATAATTTTGTGCAATTTATTTTGTTTTATAGTTTAATGATTATTCGAAAACAAAGGCATAAAAATATTTACCGTTTTCTTAACTTACTCTCAATTCCTCTAACACTGATATACAGAAAGGAACGGATAGGATGCAATTAGTATTATATAACGATTGTTGTGTGTATTTTCTGCATGCGCGATCTTGTCAAAATCATATCGTGTTTGCTCTAATTTCCTTCAATTTTTTTTTTAATTTCAGATCTGTTCCTGAAACTTTACCACGTATTTGTTTTATCCTTTTCCCTTTTTTTGTTTATCAGAAGATATCTAGGTATTGACTAATTTAATTTTAGGAAGTTATTTTTATTTTGCTTTGTAAACAAGAGTTAAATTACATTAAATTATGTATTTAATTTTTAAAATTGAGTTTTCTGTCTGATTTTTTAAATTGCCCTTTTGAATAGTTTATGTAATTTAGTCTTAACAAAAAAAAAGTTTAACTGCTGCTTGGGAAATCTAGATAATCTAGTTAATTTCAATAATTCGATTTCTTATTTTTGCGGCTGACAATTTTGACATAATATTAAAAAAAAGCCCAAACATTTAATGGCATCGAGGCAGATATTATACGTGTAGCTATAGGAACTTTTAAGTTATTTTCGCTCTGAAAATTTTGTACTTGGTATAATTTTTACAAACTTTTATTTTGTACAACTTTTTAATAGGATCATGTGTTTAATAACTGATGTTGCTAAACTCCTTTTTTAATCTTTTTTATATAAAGCAAGAAGTAAATCAAACCGTGTAAAAAAAGTTCTAACGTTAATAAATTTTGATTAGCTTTTATGTTACATTCATTTACAGTTATGACACTTCCAAGGTGCTTGACGTAAAAAATGGTCTCAAATTTTCGTTCTCTAATCAAATTTACTCAAAGTAATTTTTTTTAATTGGTCGAAATAATTTATTCAGAAGTTTCTTCTCTTGTTGAAATTCACGATACTTCAGACATGGATAATTCATTAAAAATATTAAATTATTTAAATTAATTTTATATTTGTACTCTGTGAATTTTAGTTTTTTAAGCGGAAACTGAACAAATTATCATGTCCGACTCCTTGGAATTACCTAATTGATTCTTGCTCTATATTTCAAATAATTCGTTAATGTAGCCTTAAAAATGATTTTGAGTTCAGTTTCAATTCCAAGTAGTATTAAGGAGACATAACGTTAGCAAACTCAATCCGATCACTGATAGCCATCTATCTATATAAACACCTCCATCATAGCCGTCCGTTATTCGAGCAGCGTTGGAAAGCCAACTTTAAGTGGGTTAGGTAACACACAATCAGGTTTTTTCCCCCCTCTTCCATGATCACAACTGGAGGAAAGCCCCTTGATGGACCAAGGTAGGCGGAGCCAAATGGCGTTCTAAAAAAAGGCCTTCCACCGACTCTCAGATCTGCCTGTAGCATTGCCCATGCAAGCACACCTGTCTTTTTGATCCACAGGTTGCTGCTGTTACCGCGCGTGATAGTTTCAAACGAACGGATATTGGGCCTCTTTCAATGGCCGAAAACCATTTTGTGGATTTTCTTCGTATGTGTGTGTTGTGATTCAGTGATTATTTGATTTGGACCCTTGGGCATCACTTGATTTGGATAAGTCTTCGGCTGGATTCGATTGAGGAACGTTTTTTTATTGTTTTGGTTGGAAGCATTGAACTTCCGTTGGTGGTCTGTGATCGTGGGAGCAAAAAGTTGTGTTGCTGAAGTTTGGTCGCTGCGGTAAAGGCATCGGTGAGTTCATTTTGTTTATTAATTAGATTTTTGTTACTTGTATTGTTGCTTGAGAACTATTTTTATTTTAAATTTCATTATTAAATGATATGACAGTGTCTTTTTGGTCGGAAATGTACTAGAATCCCTGTTATCAATTAGAAGCTAACAACTTATGATTTTTTAAATTTTATGTAAACTGTTTTATGTGTGCATCTTTAAATTTATGTGTGATTAAAATTTTATCTGATTTTAGCATGAAAAATGTTAGATTTTTATACGTTTAAGCAGGGATTGGAAAGTTACTTTTAAAAAGTAACTCTGTTACAGTTAGTTACTTAATTAAAAAAGTAACTCTGTTACAGTTATACTTAAATTTAAGTTTGAAACAGTACAGAAAGCGCGTTACAGTTACTTTTTCGAAATTTTTCAAAGTTATAAGAAAAATTTAAATTTAGCCATCTTACCATTTTTCAAAGAGAACCACGATAAACTTAACAAACTCAAACAAAACACTGAAATTATAATTAATAAGCATTTTTTTAATATTTAATTTTAATCCTTTACCCTGATACGAGTCCATCTGTAAACACTCGGGTAGGTACTGACAGAAATATGGGTATATCAAGAATGAATGTGAAATCTCTGTCTCCTCTCCCCACCCCTCTTCGAGAGGAAGGACTTGGTCATTGTTGTAGAACCCATTCAGGCAGGGGGGGACACAAAGGGGTTTGGACTGAGGGATCCAACCTGCTTGGCAGTTAGCGTGATTTATTTGAAAACCCTTCTTTTCCGTAGATGCCTGTAATTGTGCGGGGCTTATAATGTGATACTTAGAAAGGTAAACAGACATGGAAAAACATTCGTACTGTTACAATTCTGTCTGAAAGCCACCGTCACGCCTTTAGCAGCCAAAGTGGATAATTCTATTATATTCTTTACTTTTACCATCCCAAGAAAAGCTCTTATTTCGGGAATGCGAAATGTTTCATTCTTAGGAGTGGAATTTTAAAATTGGCATCAGACAGCCTTCGTAAAGTAACGGAAAAGTAACGACATTTTTCGTTACTTCGTTACCGCTAAAAGTAACTAAGTTACAGTTACATTCTGAAAAATGTAACAGCGTTACATGGCGTTACCCAATATATAACCGTTACAAGTAACGGCGTTACAAGTAACGCGTTACTCCAATCCCTGGTTTTAAGTATTGGCTTAAAATTTCATACAAATTTTTTTAAATGCAATTTAGCTTTTTATATTTAAAGGATCAAAAGAGCATTTTGTTCAAATTTGTTCAGATGAATTTAAAATCACGTACTCTCGCCAAACTCAAATGTTTGAAATTTTCTTCAAGTATGTTTTCTTGAAAAAATTCACAATTGTGCCTTTGTAGAACATATTAAAAATATATTTGTTATTTTATATAATTAAGAATACTTTTTCTAGAAGAGTGAACTTTGTACAATTTAAAAATATATTTTACTGTAAAAAAAATCTTTAAAAGGTTCGTTGGAATAATTTTTATTTAGTTTGATTTCTTGCCTAAAAACTTCGCGAAGGGTACCAAAAGCACTCTACCCTATCCGAAAAAGAGTTTATTCTCTAAAAATACTTTTAAATACCACGGATTTGACCCAGTGTGTGATACTTGTTGATCCCGAAGTCTTTATTCGAAGGAATCGATCTGTGTAATCAAAACAATAGTGGATTGTCAATCGTAGGAGTTTCCGTCTGCATATATCTTCCGGGACATTGTTCCAGACGTCATTATGCCTGAGAATTCTTATTTTATGAAAGTGTCTGCTAAATTGAAGAGTCTTTCAAATTATATCGATTGTCTGGAGAGGGGGTATTAATTCAGTTTTTTTAATGATAAGTACTTTTAAGTAAATATACAAAACTTTTATTACTCTCTAAAGATTTCGTGTTTAAATATTTTGATTTTCTAGATTTTTTTAAAAGGCGTTTAATGGGCAATTATTAAATAGAATCAAACTGAATATTTTTTATGTGGAAGTTAAAATGTGTACCATCTTTAAAGATTATTGCTAGAAAAATTACGATTTAAAAAAATAATAAAGAGAGATAAATAAAAGCTGAGTGTCTATTTTTTAAAAACATTGCTGCATTTTTTAAAAACCAGAATTGTTTAAAATATTCTTTCACAAACACAAATTGTTTACTATTTTTAAAATTATTCAGTTATATTTATAAATATTATATAGTTATTGATTAAATTGCAAATTAGTTTGTTAACATGCCTTCTTAACTGACGTCATTATGCTTGAAAATTCTTATTTCATGAGAGTGTAATATGTCTGCTAAATTGAAGAGTCTTTCGAATTATATCGATTGTCTGGAGAGGGGGTATTAAGTAGTAATTTTTTTTTAATGATAAGTACTTTTAAGTAAATGTGCAGTCGCAAAAATTTTTATTACTCTCTAAAGATTTCGTGTTTAAATATTTTGAGTTTCTAGATTTCTTTTAAGGCGCCTAATTTGTAGTTATTAAATACAATCAAACTGGCTATTTTTATTTGGAAGTTAAAATATATACCATCTTCAAAGATTATTAATGGAAAATCGTGATTTAAGAAAATAATAAAGAGAAATAAACAAAAGCTGTCTTTTTTTTTTGTTGTTGCATCTCTTTTAATGTACCAAAATGGTTTAAAATATTTTTTTTCACTAACACAAATTATTTATTATTTTTTTTGAATGATTCAGTTACATTTATAATTATATTATTATATAGTTACATTTATTAAATTTCAAATTCATTTATTAACAGGCTCTTTGCGTGTATGGAAAGTGATAGTTTTTACTTCCTATCGAGTTAGAATAAATAGTTAAAATAGTATTTATATTCAACTTGTATTCATAAATGTATTTAAAACTATTATGTATCTAAAACTTTATAATCCTCTATTTGTATTTAAAACCTATTAAATGTATAATGCAATGTTCTTAAAAAATTGCTTTGCTATAATTTATTATAAAAATATATTTATTGAGAGATATTTATATTATTAAAAAATATTAAAATATTTCATTTTTTAAAGTTTACCTAAACTATTACAAATCATCACTGAAGCAACGTCATCCATTTTTCTTCGTTGGGAAAACCATCCTTTCCTTCCTTTGTTTTGGAATTGTTAAATCTGTAACATTTTCTTCCTCTTTGTTACTTCACGTTGCGGAAGTGAGTTGCATAAAACGGGCCAGGATCACGTTTTAATTTCGTGTAAAATGCTAAAATATAAAGGCCGAGGTACTGAACTTGAGGATAAATGACTGCTGAGTGACTTGCGGTATCACGTTTGGATGATCGCCCCATTGTTTTCCCTACGAGTGTTTGTCTTGTGACTGTGGCCATCAGGAAAAAGTAATCGTGCTTTTGAAACCGTGAGAGTTTCTTGAAAATTTGGATATTTGCCATGATCCTGACTATTATTTTGTGGGATTTTCCCCTTATTATTAGAATGTCTTAGTCATAAATTTTTACATTAGTAGAATAGAGCTAGTGTTCGAAGAAGTGGATAATTGTAGTGGGTCTGGAGAAAGTACATTACAATTATTGAAAATCGTATAAACATAAGAAAAGCATGCTTTTTTTGCATGCTCTGATTTTCCACTAATATATGGTGGTTAGCCATATTTGAAAACTTTTGCAATTTGATGCATGATAGTATAATTTTGTTGGAAATATATAACACGGTGTACGTAATACAGATTTTGATTTCAAACAAATATCGATTTCCCCACCAAAACGAAGTCTTGTTTTGAACCGATATCAAATAAGGACGCATCCTTCCTGATGATGTTTTATAAAAAAAAAATCGATTCATTTAGATTCTCACCAGCATCTCGGTACTGCCAAAAACAATCAAACTCCATCGCATATCGTTTAGCATTTGTTTTCGTAGAACTTCGCATACGTTATTCACTGCCCCAACCGTGTCTTCTCAATTCAACTGAGGATGAGACCTATACGTTTGCTTGACAAAAGTGTAACCAAAGCTTGTTTGGTTTCGATTTATATAATGAAGTTGAAGATAACAATTATAATGGGGTGACCTATATGCTGTAGACTTTAAAAATATAATTATCACATTGCTAGCTTTCGTATTTCCCCATGAACAACTAAAAAAAATCCTTTCTTTTAATGACCGGGTTTATATACTGCTAAAAAAGTACGTAAAGCACTTTATGCAAAATAGTACTCTCTCTCTAAAAACGATTTTTTAAGGAGGATATTATGAAGTTTTGGGGTTCCTAAGTATTTCTTCGGTGAACAATTAACGGATTTGCTTGTTGCAACGCAACAGCCACACTGGTTACCTTAAGAATTGTTCCAATCAATAAATATATAAATGTCGCATATTTTATCACATAATTTTTGCTCAAAGTAAATCTCGCCCGTTTATAAATATTTTTTTTATGCAATTTTCATACAAATGCACTTTACAACTTCATCAGAGCGGCAAGTTTCCAAATAAATCGAACAGCAATAAAAGCAATATCGCGCCGCCCTTGGTTCGAATGAGTTTTCTTCCCCAGCAAGTGAATTGTTGCATTTAGATGCTCGCGGGCGGTCAATGAAAGGATCCGGGGCGCGAATGAGAAAAAGTTAATTGCTTTTCCAAATGGCTTTGTGCTGTCGGGAATCAAGTCTGCTTTATGTTACCTCTGGTAGGATTGGTAGAGGCTTTGAAATATCTGTGTGTGAGGTCATGTGCAGAGTTATGATTGCGATTGCTGTTGACTGTCAGTGGCTACGTGTAGGGTAACAGGGATTCCAGGTTATTTTTTTTTAAATTCCTCAAACAGTATATAAATTATTAAACTTTTCCAGGACCCTTAAAAAGCTATTAATTTTATTTTGTAGAAATTGAGAATGAAGCTTTGATTTTTTAAAGTAAAAATATATAAATGACGTTATGAACAAAATATACTACTTAAAAAAAGGATCCTATTATTAAATTATTAAAAAAAAATTGAGATTTTAATCAAAAGCTGTTTCCTCTGGAGCTTGTTTTCAACCAAACAGGGATTTCTCATAGCTAATTAAGGCTCAGCTAACTCTTTTTAGTACAAAAATTTTAAGTTTCTAACGTTGCAAACAATCTTTTTCATTCAAAAAAGGTTTTATAAACTTTGGAAATATTCAAATCATGTTTTCTCCACTGAGTTTGTCAAAAATTTATTTTCCCAAAGTTCAAATGCATTTGTTAATTCAGTTTTAGTTAATTAGGTAAAATATGTCTACAAATATTTCTGGTAATCAGCGAAACTTTTTGTGTGCGGGTTTTAAAGTGTTACTTTATCACATTTCAAAATACTTTATTAATGGTAATAATAAATTATAGTTAAGAAATGTTGATAGAATTTTCATTTGCCTCATAGTAGCGAGCAAAGCGAGGTTTCGAGACATTATTTGCAAAATCCTTGTGACAATGTTTTTATGGAGCTGTTGAACAGTTAGAAAAGATGACAACATGATATTATATTCAATTCGCAATTTCCTATAAATAATTTTTAATTTCTTCAAAACTAGCAAATAAATACCCGTTCTTCGCACGGACTAAAATAATATCAAATCGATCCAAGTATATGTGCCATTTAATTTGCTATATGATAATAAGCTTTGCCTTTGTTCCCATTCATTATAAAGAATAAAATCCCGTTACTTATATTGCTTTAAAATTCCAAAATAAAAATACATCACTATAAAATGCACATCCTCATATCACAAAAATCTTCCTCAATATGAACTTACTGTTATCGCAATTTTCCTGATAAATTAAAAATTAACCATAATTGTATAATAGTGTTATTTCACGTCAAAACCTCCATTGCTTTTTGGGTTAAAAAAAAAACATTTAGTCCATTGGCACGTTTTTGGTAATCATTTGGCGAGAAAATAATGTTACAACAACAATACTGACATTTACAGCTCTATCGCGATGACCTCCTAAAACCAACCAACTAAATTATTTTTTAAAAAATACATTTTCCCATATTGCGCGTTTTTAGGTAATAATTTGGAGAGTTTGGCGACGTATTTGGCGAAACAGTGAAGACATAAAACCCAAATAGACAGCTCTAGTGCGATGGCCTTGAACAACCATCATAGGTATAATTCACCGTAATAGCTTAAACATGGGTGCATATAATAGATCAGGGTTCCCAACCTTTTGCACTGCGTACCACTGATTTGAGAATTTGCGTACCACCAGACCTAAATATATTATAAACGTCTAATATCACTCTTCTAAAAGTGTTCAAAGGCTTTTGGAATTGAGTTCCTGAGAAAACTTCACATTTAATGGTTAGATATTTGTTTAATTATAGCATACTTATAATAAAGGTGAATTAAAAAGATTAAAACAGTATTAATTTACAGGTTTGTTTATTACCCATATTCCTAAAAACATACAAATGAAAAAATAGTACAAACTCAGCAAAAAATGTATCATCATACAAACTATACTTTTTAGTTTTTAGAGCGAAATGTGTTGTTGTTTGCCTGAGATTAAAATATCAACATTAGGTGTAATGGAACTTATCTTCACCCTTAACTCCTCGGTATTCTTCTATGTTTAATTTTTATGTACAAGAGTTCAGAAAATCAACTCTCACACAAGTAACTCGTAACAAATGGCATCAAAAATAGCAGAGTTTGCCGGAAGATCAAAGGGTTCTAGGTTTTACATCCGATCCTGAAGTTAATTAAAGATTTCTCTTTAAAATGATGTTAATGTTTAAAGTAATGAGTAATATGTTTGCTCACTGCTCATGCGTACAGAAGCTATTGATAGCATTATGTTGCTCACATCACTCACGCGTACCACCGAAATATTCCCGAGTACCACCGAAATATTCCCGCGTACCACCGAAATATTCCCGCGTACCACCGAAATATTCCCGCGTACCACCGAAATATTCCCGCGTACCACCAGTGGTACGCGTACCACCTTTTGGGAACCCCTGTAATAGATACTCATACATGCAGTCAACAGAACCATCAATAAAATCATCACCTATGTCCTCAAAAAAAAATCCTGGAATGGAGTTCAGACGGAATTACGTCACACGAAACGTGCCAATTATTTTTCAAATCATTAATTTAGTTTCTGAAGGTAATGGCAAGAAAATAAAAGCAATTTCAATTTTAATTAATTTTTGTGTTCATTTTAATTTCTTCTGTCGAATGGCAACACGAAAGGGAAAAATGATCGGATTTGAGCGAAAGTGGTGTATTTTTTTCAGAAAATTAGAATTTTCTTTAAAAATGGAACAAATTTGAAAAAACTAACCCTCAGGTGTACACGTTGGTATTAAAGGGAATCTAAAAAATTTCGAATTTCTGAGGGCAGTATAAGTAGGTCTTTTACGATCCACAGACATACAGACTTTATTTTATTATTATAGATGCATGTTGTATAATAAAATTAAATATTAAGGTTTTACATTCCTCTCGTGAGACAAAACTCTAATGGATTAGTTGCGTCATCATTATTCTTATTGAATTGAGTAAAAATTCAGGCATTCAAGCATTAGTTAGCGATTGCTGTAGTTGAATTAAGTATTCTTCTTTAACCTTATTGGAATTTTAAGTAGACCTTTTTAAAGTGCTTCTGCGTTGGCGAAAGTTTATTCTGATGGTCCTAAGGGAATCTTAATGGATGGAAACGTTTTAAAAAGATTCAAAAACTTTTTGACTGCTGACCTTTTAATAATTTTTTCAGTAAAAAGTACCATTTCACATAATTATTTTATTCTGTTACACATGAATGCCTCTCTTTTATAAAATTAAAGGGGTATAAAAAATAGCATGAAAGTTTTTAACCGGCACAAAATGCTCTGTTTTGTTTGGAAGTAAAACTTAGATTGAAATCCTCTTTTTACTACAGTCGAACCCCGCTGTAATGGACCCTCGCTTGCAGTGATCTTTTCAGTGTTCCCTTCCTAACTCATATCTTCATATAGATATAACGAACTGCTTAGAAAATGGGTGTTTGTTATAGTAAACCCAAATTTCTCTTCCTTAAATTTTTTTTCTTCAGATCTCCAAATTTTAAGTTTAATAAGTGGCAAGTGGAATGACAATCTTTGAGTGATGACAATCGGCGAGATGACAATCTTTAACAATGTGTCAATAATAAAAATTTTGTCCAGAAAAATTGACTATAGTGAACCATGGGGTATAGTGAACCAAGAGTTGGTTCCGTAGAGGTTTCACTATAGCTGGGTTCGACTGTATTATGTAAATTTTTTTTTTAAAAAATTATATAATCCCTGGTTGTTTTTCTCAGTCCTTGTTTTTCACACACTTAGAACAATTCCTTCTGGTTATATACGAGTACTAGACATTTTCAATTTTGTTCCGTGTTCAATGTATTTTGATTTTGATTTTATCCTACGCCCTTCAAAGACATCTCTGTCATCAGTTGACAAGCAGCCCAATAAGAGGAAGAATCATTGTTCATGATATTATCTTCTGTTCTTATAACTTTTTATGCCATATTTAAGTACCCACATCCAAGACATGTTCAAGTTCTCATCTACCTGCCGCTGGTTTTTTTTTCTCTGGCTGTCTTTTCTTCTCCGGGGAAAAACATCTCTAAACCTGCGTGGAACGTGGGAAGTTGGGGGAAACTCTTTGTCAGCAGGTGGGTCTTCTTGGGAGGGAGAATTTTCTCATACCTTTCCCTCCCCCTTTTCTCATCACTTTCTTCGGAATTCTATTTTTTATTCGGTATTTTTATGTTATCTACGGAAAATGGATGTTTTATACCGTCGGTATAATTATATTTTTATGTCTACAGTATATACTATAGGTACTGTTATAATTCCCATTTTCAACTTTATTGCATAAATCGGAACCAGCTTTATTGCATAAATCGTATAAGCTTCAGTTACAACTTCGTCAAGCAAACGCATAACTGTCTTTAAAAATGACTGAACCACGAATGTGCAAATCACAAGGATGAAAAAGTGGATGCAGATAAGCCCACTGTTTAAAAAAACCCGTCCATCTCTAGAATTTGAATATTCAGGGTTTTGTCATTTGACTGATGATATACTATGCTGATAGAGATTTTTTAAAATCCAAAATTATTTACTAACAAATTGTACTGAAAAAATATATTGAGTGGTCAGTAAGATGTCTTTTGATAATAGGTTAAGGGAAAAAATAAACTTGGGAAAACACATACATACTAATATGATGGTTAATGATTTTATTCAAATATCGCCAGTTTTTCAGACTGTAACACAATGGTGTCGAATCTGTAATTGCAGTTATGGAATATTTATATGGTTTTAGTTCATTGTTCTTCAAAAGACTTCATTGTTACCAGTCAGTTTGTCATTTATATGAGCATTTACTAGTCAATTGAAATTTTAATTTCCTGGGTTTTTACTGCGACCTTGCTTCTCTGCCCAAATCTAGTAATTGATTTTCATAAAAATATAAACATATTTTGAAGCTTTCTAATACTGAAATTATCTTTATTTTTTTTACTGTCTTCCATGCTTTAAACCAGATATTCAAATTTTTTTCTCGGAACAGTTTGCTTTCAAAGAACAACCTCTATTTAAAAAATCTATCAGGTTCCAGTACCATGTAATTATTATCTGTTATCATTATGTAGACTCAGCTACAAACTGATCTTCTGCTTAAATCCGAATAGATTTTTCTCTTTTTCTAATATAAGCATAGATATGCTAATGACCCACTGAAGATCTTATGCAAATAGATGCGCATTTGAATTTTAATTGAAAATTAAAAGTCGATTTCTGTGGGCTCACGCACAAGTTTCGCAGGTTAGATTTAAGTCCCTAATAAGGGGGAGAAGGCGATAATTATGGCTTTGAATTAAAGTTCTTATTCTTTGGTCTAGTGAAAACCTGCTTGATATTGCGTTTGTGTAATGCTCAGAATTGAGACTTAAGATTTGCCTAGACTTTCGTGATTTCTTTTTGTCACGTTTAAGAGATTCGATTGTTGAATATTATATGAAATGCTACTTCTAACAGATTTGGTTAACTCATTAATGACCCATTTGTGGATACCATTAGCACTGTCCTTGCCGAAAAAAGGTTAACTTTAAGTTTTTAAAATTCGTTTTTTGTGTAACTTATTTTGTAACATGTTTACATAAATTTTTAAGTATCCTCATTTATCTTATATTTTGTTTATTTAGATACACTTGAGCAGGAATTCGCATTGTAATTTTTTTTGCCAATTGTCGTTAATGAGTTAAAGAGATAGGCTTGAATATAATTTTTAAAGATTACTTGTGGTGTGGGATATATTTTATTTCAGTTTTCAGTCTATACGTTTAATGTTTTGCATTTCATAACTTATAGGTAAACTTTAGAAGGTAGAATGTTTAAAAAGGATTTGGTTCCGAATATTAAGTTTGGATTGAGTTGTGAGACTAGTTTTTTGTTGTTGTTTAGTTAAGGCAGCCGAGTGCACTTTATGTTGCGATTTGATTAATCAGAATTTACAATGAATTCAAGTCTAAATGAACACAAAATATTTTCCGATTTGTGAAACTATATAAATCTTCTTTTAAGATAATATTAAAAAATCATTTTAAGTAATTTGTTTTGAAATGTAAATTCTTAAATGTGCAAAAAAACAGCATTCCTCGGGATACACCAGGTAAAAAAAAATAAGGATAATAATTTATAAAAATTTCGTACATTTTTATCTTCACAAATCCGTAAGGTTCTCTCAAAACATCATCACATCACCTACTCCGACAAATCACTCCAAACTCGCCAATTGTCCCGATAATGGTATGAATCTCGAGCAAAAGACTGACTGCAAGTTAAAAAAGAAAAAACGAAACCGGCTGGCTTCTTGACCGTGTGTTGTAGGTAGTAGGCCGATCCGTACTCTTTTCTTCAGGTTATCCGCTGGAGAGGGTAGCGAGAGGCCAACCGTGGGGCCAACGTGGTAACCTGTCTGACAGGAAAGCCGTGGTACGGTAGGGGTTGGATTTTGGCTGCTCTGTTGACATTTTAGCCGCTGCTGCTGATGCTCTTGCTTATTATTATCCCCCTCCCCTGGTTATGATTTGAGATGAGAAATACAAGGATGTTGTGTTATTTGTCATGTTTTGTTAGTTAGATCGTGTAGTTGTTGACTGTAGGGATGTTGGTTTATGTGATGGTAGTACGAAGAGATTAGGAAGCGTTGTTTTGTTTGCTTTTATTTTGGGAACAAAGTGAACCGTCCATATTCCAAAACAATTGTCTTAATATTTTTAGTAATTTAAATAAAAAATAAAATTTTAAAAGTGTTTCACGAACAGTGTGTGTTCTTTAATTCAAATGAAGTCTGATTTTTCGACGACGATCAGTTTTTTGACGATATTTTTTCTTATACTACATCTCTCTGTCTTTGAATTTGTCTGCACTGTGGAATCATCTGTGACGTACGTCGCACTGCTTTCTGCTGCAGTGATATGATCAAGCCCCCACCCCCAAAGATTATTAACTCTTCGATCCTCACCAGGGTTGGCATGGTTTTTACCACCCCCGGTAAATACCATGGTAAAAACCGGTATTTACCGTCCTGGGAAAAATTATGTTTTTCCCAACTGGGAAAAACTCAATAATTGAAACAACAATTAATTACTAAATGTTATTTAATGGGACTATTTTAATAAATATTTATCATGGCCTTAATTATTTTTAAAAATAGACAATTCTTCCTTAGTTGTTTTACATCTATGATAACATAACAATCATGTACTCTCGTTTATTATTATTTGAGTGTTAATGTCTGTATAAACATAAATAATTATTGGAATATTGTCTGTGGTAAATATTAATTAAAATATTGTATAGGGTGAATAATTATTGAGTTATGTCTACTAAATCTAGAAAAAAAAATCAAACGATTCTACTAGGCTTTGGCAAACTACAATGGCTATAGTGGGGATGATAGGAAACAAAACACATGAGCTGAACAAGAGTTCCCCCACCCACAGTGGCATAATTGCAATCCCAGCCAGTGTACAAAAATTAGGATGTAAACAAAATAAGAAAAAGTGATGTTTACTTTTATAAAGATTTTTAATTAAAATAGGATTTCCTAGATATGGTATATCCGATTAAGAATGGTATTTTCTTGTTTTTTTTCCGAAAGAAAGATGTATTTCCCAGTTTTTCCCGGTATTTACCAATTTTTCCCGGTACCAGTTTTTATTTACCAGTTTTTCCCACTGGGATGGGAAATATTAGTTTTGGACGGGAAAAACCCAACCCTGATCCTCACCCTCCTATGTACGCAACGCATTTTACCTCATAGTCTTGTGTGTTCTACTAAAATGGTTGCAGTATAGTTATTGCTCGTTATTGAATGTTATCATAACTAGGCCCCGTTTTTTCATCGTATAACTGTCTTTCAAAAAGAACGAGTACTCTACATCCGTAGATATTCCATCCCGTGGTCAAAATTCCGCCATTATTTGGGTGAGTCAGAAGAAAAGGCGAAGACCGTTATTTTTTGTTACCTTTACCTGGAATCCGGCGGTGGCGTGGCTTATTACTCTCGATTTAATTTGTTGTCTCTTGCCATGTCTCGTGCGAGGGTTTTTCCTTTTCAGGGATGTTTGAGACAAATTTACCTGTATTTATTACAAAGAGGTGGGTCTTGTGGAGAGTACTGGACAAACTTGATCTCGGGTGGAGTGGGAAGTGGTGCGTTATCGCTGCCAAATGTCTGGTCTGTAATAAATGGAGTAATTTGTTGTTGGGTAAAATACATTAGTTTAATGCGTGGATTTAATGTTTGAAACTTTATTGCACGTAGAAATAATTGCAAGACGTGCAAGAATAAACTGGAAAGAACTGTGTAATCTCATGTTAATTACTGGATCTTTTTGTAAGATATATTGTACGCTATTGAAACTGATTGGATGCCATTCAAAACTGGATCTTGTTAACGTTACCACCTAATATTTTCCTCTGCTAATAACGGCCTAATTATGAATATATATATATAAAATAAGTAGGTTTGTTACAGAATCTGTCACTTAAACCGCTTCCACACAACATTTGTGCTCAACAGGAAACAAACTATTTATACACCTCAGAAAGAAATTCGCCAAACAGAGCCTTTAGCTAGTTGTAATTAAACATTTAAACGATAAAATTAATTATTTTCATTAATCTTCTTTCTCTGATTTAATAAATAGACTTTATCGTTTGCTAAATTTGTTTGAAGTTCGAAGAATAATAATGTAATCTTTTTTAATAAATATCTTTGTGTCGCCACAATTTCCCATTTACATTTCTTTCAAAATTTTAATTATTTATCGTTTGTAAAATTAATTTACAGTTCGAAAAATATATAATTAGTGCAATTGATGCTTTAAAAATAAAAGCGAAACTTTGCCTATTTTTTATGCCAAGTTAGAATTATCTATGAAATCTTTCTTCATACATATATATAATAAACCATCAAAAGAACTCTATTGTGATATTACAACAATCCAAACTGAATTATATCGCATAAATAAATATTTTTTCAAAAGTGTTTATTTTATTTATTTTAAATAAAGTTTCTCATACGTTTAACGAAATGGCAACAGTGAAAATATTGAATAAAAATGCAATTTGCATGTTATTTCAATGTAGATAAAAATTTAGTTTATTTAAATTTCTAATTTAATTTTTAAAATGAAATTTTGAATGTAGCCTAATCTGATTTTTTGCTTCAAAATGACGTATCCCACTTGTCTGTGGGACTTGTGGTTCTTTTTGTGAAAGTGGGTGACAGACAGACGGACGGACTGAACGATTATAATACCTTCCACTTTTTACGTTATAAACGTAGTGTGGAAGGTAAAATAATAATGATGCATAGAGTTTGTCGAGTTTTAATACATCACCCAATAAATACATTAAAAAATATTTTTACAAAATAACTGTTATCATTCAAGTTATATCGTATTTGTTGAAAATGGCTTATGATATTTTTTGGTCGACACAGTTCATGCTTTTTTATTCAATAATAATTTACATCCTTCATCAGCATACCTCTTTAAAACCGAATGAACACGATAGTGAATGGTTAATTCAATGTCAATTCACCGGTGAAAATAAGGATATGGTGCAATGGCAATTAGGAGAGCTTTCACCTTGTGTCCTTGTTGACATCTTAATCATTGCTCATTCATATGCATACGGTGTGCTTCCACCATTGTGATTATTATCCTTAGAGCGCTGGTACATATGCATCTTAGTGGTTTCTATTTATATTGTCTTCAAGATGGACACGTATGTGGGTCGTTTGCTGAAATGAAACTGGGTCAATTGATTATCCTCCGCTTTTGTATGCCGAATTAAAATCTTTATGCATCGGTTTAATTGCTGATGGGTGACCGAGGCAGGGTAATTCAATTGTTTTTTTCGCATATTGGGCTTTGTGCATGGTGGGGATTTTGGAGATCAAAATAATGACTCTTCAATGTAGTTGTATATGATGTTTTAATTTAATGTTTTTTTATGTATAGGTTCAACTGAGGTGAAACCGGTAGCCTTGTTATGCGAATTTTCTTTTCTTTATAAGAGAGCAATGGAATAATTTTGATATCTGGGTTAGAATTGCAAAAAAAAGTGTATATCAAGTATATTTAAACATCATATCCATACATGCACCACAATAAATATTCGAAACACAAAAAGCTCTTTGAAATTTATCCTCTTCTCAATTTTCAATGTTTTTACCATAGACTATAGATTTGTTATTAGTGCTCTGGGTTATAAATATACTATTTAAAAATAGTTTAAATTTTGTATCTGATATAAAAATTAATTTATTACATCTGAGTTGTTTGCTTATTTACTAGCCTTATAGGTACATCGCGCGTATTTGTTGTTGAAGCAAACTCATTATATTTAAGTATGCATGTCGTACGTATTTAAACCTTTTGTATGGTATTCTAATGATATGAATTTTCTTTTATGTAACTCTTATAAATCTGTAAGAGAGCAGTCTTTTAACATGTATATTAACTTTAGCCACATTATCCATGCAATATGTGTTTCTTAACTATGGAACCTTAGTTTCATTAATCACGGGCCTCGTATGTTAGCTATTTAGTTGGCCATTGTGAGTAACTGCCACCACACCCCATAACTGTTCACAACCTTTTCATATTTGATAATTTCACCGGCTTTTCTCATGCTAATAGCGAACTTTAATAAAGTGACTATTGCAAGGCCGTTCGTTCCCCTATTTGTACGAGCGACACCACATCATTGTTATTATTCCAGTTCTATAAGATCTCACGGCCCCAAGGTCCATTGATGTATGCATAAAAGTACTTAGATAGATCCGTTCTGATGAGGAAGTATCGGCGGTGATCTTTCTTTTAAACTACTAGTTGTAAAGTGATAGTTTTGTTTTCCAGCTACTTTTGTTCGCTCTTATTAAGGTTTCTTTTGTGTTTGGGCTTGAGATATGATTGCTAAGGCGTTGTCACTAATATTCAGTGGGACAGGTAACCTTCGCACTTGGCTTGTTTATTGTGATTGATCCTTTTTATTAAAAAAAATAGCAATTTGTGTCTGAGTAGGAAAAGGGGGCAAATATCACAAAAAAAATCCATTGGAAGATTTTCATTATTAAGGCCCCTCTATGTATTACCACTTCTCATGTTGGGTATAGGAATGGACTACTAGTAAGGAAAGAGTTAACATTAAAGTTTTTTAAATACGGTCAAGGTCACTGCTGTACCAAAAAAGGAATGAGTAGTTAAAAATCAGATGAAAAATAAAGAGGGGGGCTACTTCATGTAAAATTCTCTTAGTCGAATGTTCTGATGGTAGGTATGATGTCGTTGTGAAGTTGCGTTCCATACCCGTCGGCTACGTCACTTGTCAGCGATTGAAAATTAGTATATAGATTTCATGTAGTAAGAGAAAATGTTTAAAAAAAAATGCTGCAAATATTAAAAGTCAGGCAATGGTTATATATATATATATATATATATATATATATATATATATATATATTATATATGTATATAATTAATATATATATATATATATATAAATATATATATATTATATATATATATATATATAGTATATATAAATATTAATTCATTATATAACTATTAATATATATGATATATATTATCAATTATTATCGAATCGTTGTAAAAAATGGTTCATTTAGCATCCTAAAATGATTTCATCAATTATTCGAGATCGGAAAAGTGAAACTTTAAAACTATACAACAATTTTGTTACTTGATACAATACACCGATCCTCAATTTTTCACCAAAACGCAAGGTTTGTTTATTAATAAGGATAGTTTGAAAAGAGGTTGCTTTTTCGTATCTTGGTTAAACGGGACTTCGAAGTTGGGATGTCTTTCAAATAAATAACGTTCAGGACCTGTGGCCAGAATAATTTTCGTTTTTAACTTTTTCTCTATTTTCTTTTATATTACACAATTATTCGAAATACATAAATAAGAATTTCTATGAGCATTAAAGTTACAGGAAAGAACTTCCTTTAGTAACCTGAGACATAACTTGTTTTTCCAGGAAGGAAGGTAGGTAAAGCTCCTAGTAGGGAGTTAGTTGAATTGACGCAGCTGTATTTATTGGGCCCTTGAACTCATTTGTATAGCTGACTAAGAAATGGAAACAAGTCAATCGGACAATTTCCCTCTATGCTTCTTTCTTTCAACATTTTAGTGTAAGAAGAAGCTTGTACGGAAATCTTTCTGTGGACTTGACCCCCTTTTTACATTTAGTGGTTCATTTGATGATGAGACATTTTCCGTCTTCTGGTGACATCGCGTGGATATGCAAACCTATCCCATGCTTCTGTATGAAATTTATTAAAAATATGCTGTTTTATTTCGATGGCGTCTACGTTTGGTCAACAACTTCTACTGCCACAGTAATAGCATTTTTCAGAAACTTTTCAAAGTGGTGAGATGATGGCAAAGTATTTGAGAAATTACTATATTTATGCATGTTTAATCTCTACTGTAAAATTAATAACTCTCGAATCTAAATAAATCTAACTAAATGTCAAATATTAATTATTTTTGGACATTTATGGGAAAAGGGTTCTTGTATGCAAGAAAATGTAGATAATTAAAATTACTAGTTTATATATTTAAGAGCAATATTAGTACCTTCTTGAAATACGCCCCCCCCCCCCCCCTTATATTATTTCAAGCACTTAATACAATTACAATTTTAGAACAATTTCTGTGATGAACTACTTTTGGTTTATTTTTTATACCAAGAATAGAGATCCTGTGTTTTTTTAATCTTATTTGAAAGACATGTTTTTGGACTTTTGCGATGTTTTTAACCATTTTTCCTTCACAATTCCATCCAATTTGTTTTTATAAAAAAATAAACTGGCTACTCTATTTTTAGCGTCAAAACGTGATATGTTGCTTTACATTGCATTTCGTGATTGCCTTAATTTTTGTTTGCAATCTGTGATTGGAACTAAACTTTACAAATCATGTGCTCTCTCTGAGGTAAAATACCTTTGGTTGAATTGAGACTTATTCCTTATAGTAAAAATAGTTATTGAAACTTGAGTTACCAGAAATTGTATAAATTATACAAATTCTGGATATAAAGGAAGTAGCGGTTGTCAACGATAATTCGTTTTCGTTATCAATTTTTTTTAATACATTTTTAGCAAAGTTTTTTGACACTTGATTTATTAGTAAGATTTTTAATTAAATCTTTTGTTAATTTATTTTGTTTAAAGAAAACTTAATATTTATTTTTATTTACAATTGAATTTCAAAAAGTTCTGTAAATAAGTTTATTGTGACTAAATGTTACTTAAAAAAAGTAGGGAACGTTTTTCTGACTATGTAGACCTTGGTCGATTTTTGAGTTGACTGAAAAAAAAACTTCTCAAATTCACCCCATAGTATTTATTATAGCTGATAAATGTAAATATAAATAGGTTTACTATATCCTTGAATGCACCGGGGTTTGAATACAATTCATTAAAAAGTAATTGGTTTTAAAATCGATTTTAATAGTTGCAATAGGGTGACTCTGAAACATTTCCATTGTAAAATTGCAATTTTTAAGCAGCATTCGTTTCAGCAATGAACTTTATCAAAGAAATGGTAAAAGAAATAGTAGTAAATGTTTTTTTTTATTAAAGTAAAACGAGTGTGTATTTTAAATATTTTTTTCGCGAAATTCAAGAAAATATCTGTGAATTTTTTTATAGTTATAAAAATGTACATGGGTAACAACTATAACTATGTTCTTAATTATGTTAAGTAAGGTAACATTGTTTTACCGTTTGGATTAATTTGTATCTAAGAGCAACGCTATAAGAATCTGAAAAACTTAATTCCATTTTTATAATTATCAAAATGTTCTTGTTTTCAATGTATGAGATTTAAATTAAGAAATTAAATTTTTGTTAAAAAGTTTAATTTTTTTAAACTTTATATTTCTGTAGTTAATGGTTATAAATGGTTCCTCACTGCTTAAAATTTTAAAATCTAATGAAATGATTCAATTGGATACATTTTTAAAAATGATGTGTGTTGCTGGAAATCCTGACAGCCAGGTGACGGGTTTAAACATTGTATCTCTCAGAGAGTTAACGTTTATATTTCGTAGGTTGAACTAATTTCAAAGTTCAGTTGAAATAATTCCGGAAAAATATCCATCGATTTGCCCATGACCCACCAGATTCAGCCAGGCGTTGGTAAAACTTCGTGACCACTCGTGTATTCAATTGAGTTTGATTCTGTTTGCCCACTGCTCAGCCGCAGAGGCTTCATTCGATTAATTGCACAGGCGTGACTCCCGATCAGCGTTTATTCTGTGATCGAACGAGCTCCTAATTCACGGGTGATTAGAGAAACAAACAGGAATCGGAACCGATCGGAAATAATGGTTGATAGCGCCGTTTGAGGAGATAATAATTTGTGGTTTACAGAAGAAGTGTTCTCGGAAGTAGTTTTCGATTGGGAGAAGGAATAAATTATGGATGGTCTTGTTCGTGTAAGATGTACCGTGAAATTATGATCGGGCCAGGAGTTGATTAAACGGTTTATTTTTCGACTATTTTTTAATGTCTATAAATGAAATGTAGGATTTAGATTTTCCTTGTACTAATACTTTACAATATTTTCCACTGCAAAATGTTACAACTGGCAGAAGATACCTTTTAATCCCAAGTTTGTATAAATGGGCGTTCAGTCAACCCTTATTTTGAGAAAGCCTCTGTACTCAAATAATTACATGGTTGAAGTAGTCCGATCTAACCAATCTCAAAAGCAAAAAGCAATGCCAAAACATAATTTGCCAACTTTTTTATGTAAGTGATTGGTCTGAATTGACTTCTCTCACTACGTCACACGTAAAATGGTAACCCGTGCAGAGGCCTTGTTTACAGGAGGTGTTGGTTCAGTGCTCTTTAACTTTCCTCTTCGTATTTAATTGTTCGCAAGTGCGAAGAATACACTTGATGTTTGAAATCAACTTGCTACGAACACTTAATTTATTTGGATATCTAACAACAGCAATTTAACTTTTTAAATTAAACAAAGCAAAAGAATCATAATTAATGAACTTTTCTTCCGCTTCGCAACTTTTGAGAAAGTAATTAAGATTTCTCTTTTAGATTTATGTTGAGAGTTAGAGAAAAGTCATTTAGTTTCCTTGATATTTAAAGTTTATCTAAAAAAAAAAAGCTTTGACTTTGCAAAAAAAAAGTTTTCACTTAGAATAACAATTAAAAAAAAACGCATTTGCTATGTTAGTCATTGGCAGATAACCTAATGAATTTGAATCTGCTGTGTCACTAGGTAATAAAATCTAGAAAAATAATCTTGAGTGGATATATTTTCCATTAAAGAGATTTTTTCTTTTTACATTTTCCATTACATAGTGCAATATCCGAAGTTTCAAAAAAAAAAAAAAAATCTAATTGCACCACTACCCTACGTAATTAAAATTCGAATATCGCAAGTACATTTTTTAAAATTTGCCTGAAGTTTAGAAAAATATCTCACAGTTGATTGTTGATAATTGAACTATTTTAGCATTAAAATGTGGCAAATCATTAATCTATATAGCTTGTTAGGACATTAAATGCTTGGTAAATATTTAAGTAATATCTTTATAAAATATTGTTGAGTAAGTAAATTTTTGACCTTGCAAGTAAAAATGTTTAGATTTTTCTAACCCACTGGCAATATCGCGACCTTTGTAGCTTTGTGTAGTACAAAACCTTAAGCGAATCGAATGGTAATTTTAATAACGCAAAAGCATCATTGTACCCCAGTGACTTGATTTTCAAAATACTAAGCGACATTTTACTTTCACTAGTCTCGCCCAGTCCCTACGTTAAAAAAGGTTTCTTTGCAATGATGCTCTGCAAAAATGATGCCCTGTACCTACAAATTAAGGAATGATCGTCATGCTCTTTTCATCTGATGTTTCGTGTGCTCCGAACATCGTTGCGTTATTCTTACATCTAATTTTGAGACGTGGACCAAGATGTCAGATTATAGTTTCAAATTAGTTAAAAGATTTTTCTTCATTTATCTACAACTCTAACCAAGTAGTAGGAGGTTTTTTGTCCAATACCTTCGACAGCAGGATTTCTCTGAATGCATTTCCTCAAAGGTAACTCACAAAGAAAGTACTTATGGAAATCCTTCTATTGACGTCATTGAAGATAAGCCTTTTATTCCTGTCAATACAAATTCAAATAGAGACGGCCGTATCGACTGGGCTACCCTTTAATTATCCAAATTGCTTCGCACCGCGTTCGCTCTTACTGATGAACGTTGTGCGTGCGTTGATGTGTGTCAGAATTGTACAAGATGGGAGACGACATTGACTTTGAAATTTCAAACGATCGTACTTTTAGCAGAAGAAAAAAAGACAGCTTCCTGATTTGCGTTTCCTGCTTTTAAGAGAAGCTACTCATTCGGGACCTTTTGATTATCTCGTTAAGATATACATACTATATCAACTGCTAACGTCTACAGCTATTTTGAACCTCCCCTTTCGACCAACGCTGCTTTAAAGTGTAATCTTTTTTTTCATTGTTGTGTCCATCATAAACTCGTTGTTGTTGCCTTTGTCCATCATAAACTCGCTATGTGAATATTAAATAGGGAAGCTAGGATGTTGCTTCCTTGTAAGAAGATCAACAGTGGTTTTTTTTTTTGTTGTTGCGTGTTTGTTATTTTGTTAGCAGTTTGCGTTTTTTTTGTGTGTTACAATTAGGTTAGGTTTGCTGTTACTGAAATATCTTAAAGTATATCCTTAAAAACAATTTGTGAATTAATTTTACCTTGTTTATTCAAAGTGTAGGGAATCTTTTCGTTAAAAAAACTTCTTAATCTAATTTGTTGATTTCTGAAAAGTTTAGAAAATCTTTCAGTGACTTATTAAGTTCAAACGCAATATTGTATTTGTTAGGGAGCTGTGGATACAAATAATTTAAGTAAGATTGTGCACATTTTATTTGACCTGAAGCAAGCTATTTCTACCCTATTTATAAAAAGATTTAAAATACTTATTTGAAGATTTTTTCAAATTCAAGTTACACGAACGATATTACATTTTGTTGTAAAATATTCGAAGATTTATGTTTTAGTATAAACAATATAGTAAGCCATCTCTTATCTGTAATTCTTATGATGGTAATCTAATTAATTTCGGGCATTGCGATTATGTTGACAACACCTTTGAGTAAGCCCATTAAAGTATAAGGTAGTATTAAGCCACCCTCACCTCTTATGTTTTTGATTTCCTCATATTCGTTTCGATACGAAATTATTCCTGTGAGAGCCATTGTCATTGTTCTTCCTCGGACTCTTTGAACTGTGTCTGTGTCAAATCGTAAATGTTAACTGTCTGGCTAAGTGTCTTTCGCGCTGTTTATGTCTGTTTGTAATGCCTCGTGGGTGACATAAGAAGGTTACTGAATTTGTTACATACATCGTAACTCTATTTTGAAGTGTTATTGGTCTTTTAACTTGGGGTCTAAAATTTGGCTTGATTCATTTAGTAATTAATACGTGCCTTCATTATTTGTTCTTTATTCAATACGAAATGTAATTTTTAAATTTATTTTTTTACCTTGTAAAATACAAAAGTGAAATTAAAATGTAAAGGACTATTAGTAATAGTACAGTCCCTAGACAAATTATTAGACGCACTGTATTTTTTTTTAGTAATTTTATGTTTCTTAAGAGTTTTTATGCAATAATGGTATATTTAGACTACAATATTATTGATTTTTATTTAAAAGAATTGTTGTAGACTACATATTTGTATTTATTTTTAACATATGGCAACACTGTGTTGACAAAGTGATACATGAACGTAAACACGTACAAACCTGTATCAGTCGCGAATCAGTACAGTACAGTCTTGCGAGACAGTACAGTCTTGCATTAATAGCATGCCGCGCAGAATTAAAGCTTTGATTGCGGCTAAAGGTGGCTCAACTAAATATTGACTTTTACTAACATTAATTTCACTTTTCTTTAAAACTCATACTTAATAAACTTATGCTTTTCTAAATTAATGTTTTTTTTTATTTATGTCAAATAAATCAGTAATTGATTGGATAATATAAAAATAAAAAACAAATCAATTTAAAATAATAAAACGGTACAATATCACCCGGTAATTAATATTTTACATGAACTCTTGCAGTGCGTCTAATAATTTGTCCAGGGACTGTATTTCCGATTGTATACCTTTAGTCATTTTATTCATGGTTTACAAATTGTCATCTAATGACAATTTGTAAACTAAATACCAAAATATATTTGACCAATTGAAGTGCAACTTGTAAGCTGTATAAGTTTTGAAACTAAATATTTATTAATTGCTCTCCATTTTATATCAAACAATTATTATTCTCTACGATTACAATATCACAAAGTATTTATTATGTTAGTTGATTGTGGTTGTTTTAATGTTTCTAGTGCATGGTTCACTGCATTTCACAACTGAGCGCTTTGCTGAAGATTTAAGTACGCGAGTGTAAAGTGAATCTTAAAAATCCATTTTCGAATTTGTCTGCATCAGAAAAGCAACGACGGAATCTGCACCTTTTATAGAAGAAATGACGTATGTCTAACGTTATAACTCAATGTAGGTCCTTTTTCTAATAAAATAAGCTACAGAAATGTTGCTGGGTTGGGCACATCCTGCTTCAAAAAATGCAGAATCCTAAGATTTTAATGGTTGTCTGTTGTGGAGCCACCTGATGGTTTTCGTCCATTTCGAATTTCCCCGTTCTTATTCGGTACTTCAGTCTTAAAACGACCGATGTTCTTAATGTTATAATCTTGCACACCGGTCCTTTTCGCACCGAGATACATCATTTTCATTTTCCTCTGCTAATTCCGCGTAATGCGCTCTGAATGGGACGCGTTCTGGGGTGTCGAATTTGGGTGGGTGACCTCCGCCCTCCGCAGATTTAATGTGCGCTTTTCGCCTCCCCGCTGAACGAGCGCGTGTTAATTTGGGTCGGATGTGTTTTTCCTTCCATCTTATTCATCAGACAGGTCAAAAAGGGTTTTTCCCTTTGACTGTCGGGTGAATTTTTTCTTCAAACAAATATTGCGCTTTTGTGAACTTAGAATTTTAGGAACTTTGTATAATATATTTTTGAATTTTCGTATTGTTGGTTTTAAAATGTTTTTGAATGTGGTGCTTGTGTTTTTTTATGTCTTGCAAATGTAGTTTTGCAATAGAGGTTATGGGTCCCGAGAAAGGCAGGTCAAAAAGAGGTTTTCCTTTGACATTTGGGTGAATTTTTGTTCAGAGAAATATTGTGCCTTTGACAATAGCAGTTAAGAAACTTTGTATAATATTTTGAATTCGTATATTTTTGCTTTCAAATGTTGTTGAATTGTGTTTTTAAATTTTGTTTTACCGTAGAGGTGTATTAAAGGTAGGTTGAATTAATGCAAAGGTCATGTTTATATTTTCTATGCTAATTATATTTTTAGTTTTTTAAGTATTAAGGGAGGTCGGATGGTTCTATCTCGCCCATGTTGATTATACTAACTTTAGGAACATTTTTCTCAGGAACTATACGAGATATTATTATGAATTTTTTTTATAGTTTGTTCCTTACATATAGCTCTGATTTAAACTGAGGATGTTCACAGTATAAAAAAGTATTTTTACAGTGATTTTTTTTAAATATGTATTTTAAAAAAACCCAAAAATTCCGATTTAAAGTTATATAACTTTTTTTGAGCATAGATATTTAAAATCCCTCAGTTTAAATCAAAGAGCTATTAATGGGGAGGAAATAATAAAACAAAACATGTTGATATCTTTTATAGTTCCTGAAAAAAATGTTCCTAACTGTTGAAAAACCTTATATTTCCGGAAACGCAAAAGAAAATTAAGATATAGTTAAGAACTGATATACAGAGTTTCTGAAAAATACTTATAAAAAGAAAACTACTAAACAGAAATCGATAATCTGGGTCTTAAATTATAGCTATAGATATGCAGATTAAAAATAAAATAAAAACAGATAATCGACATTTTTGACCCTAACACTTCTCCGACTCCCCTTAAGTTAGAATAAAACAGATTTGGTGAAGTTAAAAAGATTATCTAAATAAACGACAGTTTTAATTAGTTGAATTTTTTCAAGTACATTTCGTTCTGATAGGCATACTTTTAATAAAACAGTTTAACTTAAGTAATTTACCATAAAACTTTAAATTAGATTAGTATCGTTTAATGTTTTATTTAATCTCATTATTAAGTTTGTTTCTGTAGCAAAATTTGGAACCAACTTTTCACTAGGGCAATGATTTGTAATGCCGTTCAGCTATAACTTTATGAAGAAAAAAAATCTTTGAAACGCTTTACTTAAATTGCTTAAGAAAAGCTGAACCAGAGTACGGTTTTTCTTTGGTCATCATCCAAGGCCATCGCCTTGCCCAGCCTCATCTTACATCCGGCACATGCTCCATACCTGTGGGTGGAGAGTACCTTGAACTTGATTTCCAGGTACTCCTTTCTTTGCCGCTACATCATAGGTCTCCAAACTTTCTCTTAGACATTATGGAATTCTTCAATCATTGACTACACTACTTTGTCTCCATTAAAATCTTCCAGTCTACTAGAAAGTTACACAGCACAAGTTCTAGTACAAACTAGGGTTTTATATGTGCCTTTTGCCTTTCCTGAAATATGAGTCAAATTGAAGTTGTTCTGCCTCATTAGAGAACCACATTGGTACATAAAATGTTGACTACTTTGCGTGATAAATGTTGACTACAATTTTAATGTCGGAGTTTTTTAACGGCTATGTCATTATTTGAACAACCAAATAAAGCCTTCAAGGTTTTTTTTTTCCATTTTGAAGAGTGAAGATGTCATTTCCACAAGTTTGCACTTTGCAAGGGCTTCTTTCGACTTGGTTGTACCTGCTAAAAAGAGTTCTTCTATTCCATCAGAGCTTAGGACTCTTGCTTTAACTACCATTTACGAGAACTATTCTATTGAACAGTGGACACATGTATATACTGATGGCTCTGCAGTTGATGGAATGGCAGGTGCCGGTGTTTTCTCAAGGGCATTTCAACTGAGGGAGGCAATTGGTCATTATCGTGATAATTTTGATGCAGAGTTGTATGCAATCTGTATGGCTCTTAGGGCAATTGAAAATATTGATAAAGAAAAAGTAGCTCTCTTTCGACTTGAGACTGGACATGATTATCTTCAGGCCCACCTGTGCAGGGTTGGCCTTGCGGACTCCCCGGATTGTGTTTTTTGCGCTTCGCTCCTATGCTTGGTGAACATCTTCTCTCCTGTCCTGCCTTGCAGGATGTTGTTTCTTCAGATACTTTTGTGACTCTCCCACCTTATGGGGCTATTTCTCATCTGTATTGAATTGCAAGGCGTCGTATGCTCGAGAGAGTTTAGACGGGCGTAATTAAAAAAAAAAAAGTTTTCTACGACCACGAATAAATTTACGACGCAGCCTGAGTCTGGTCCACAGGCAGCAGTTTGGACACCCCATACGTTACATGATAAAGCACCTCGCGTTTCTTGATGTAGAACCATCATCCCAATGGTAGTTGGTGTTATTACCGATTTGCGTAATTTCGGCCTAGAGAACATTTAATATCCATTATCTGACTGCATTTCGAGCCTCGCATGGTGGGAAAAAGGAGTGTATGTAACGTTCATCTTGCTCACGAAACGAATTGCTTTTATCTTTTCGGGAAGTGATGCTGTGATCCCACACCGTTTATTCTCAAACGCTGTCTATTATTTTCACTACATGTTATAGTTCTTTTGAAGAAAGTACCGATTGCTTTGAAACATTGCACCAATGGGACTGAGGAATATCACTTTTTCTTTTTAATATAAAAATGTCGATTGCTTCTTTATTGGTAGAAATGTTTGTTGTATTCAACTAATTTTTAATTTCCGTGTCTTCAACTTTTAATGTCCGATTGATTCTAAAACCGATAGGCCTATATAAAAGGACTTACCGCTTCTCCTATTGAGTAACATGCCCTAGGTTTTATTATAGCTGAAAAAGTCACTTTTCCATGAATAAGTTGCAATATGTTTTACTTTGTTGATATTTTTAAAATCTATTTTCTCAACTTTCGATAACCTTATAAATATCAGCAATGTCATCAAAAATAAAATATTAACTTTTATTGGTTTAGCGGTTTAATCGGAATCTAAAAAATACTTCAATGTAATATTTGCATTTAATGTTTGCCATAAAATCTCAGCGAAAGCATTATTAAATCTAAACAGTTTTCATTAAATGTTTGGTCAATGGTCCTCTGCGAGAAACGGACTTTTCACGGTCCGCTAAATTTCTATTTCCGAGTTCAACAAACAATAGAATTGTGTTCCTAAACAGGATTAAAAGTTCGCCAAATGCTTCTTAAACAGGCGGTTAAACGCGCCTTTTGATCTAAAAATAGACCGAAGTGTATGTTAATGTATAATCGTCGATTTAGAATTTTGAAAATCCCAAAGTCCCTATACGAAGAACAAGTTCGCATCTGCATATTAAAACCCTTTATTTACAGGAACTTGCTTTGATAGAGCTGTAACTATCATATGAATGGATATTGATCAAAAAGGATTACTACAGGGCCCCCTTAGAGCGTACCATAGTTGTCAAAGCTTCTTTCTGGCTATTAAAATGCAATGATATATAGTCCTTATTTACCATTACATTTTACATAAACAAACTTATATGTTAATTCTAAATAATGTTCTTGCAATAATTACATTTTATATCTTTTGTTAACTGAGATCTGTTTTGTCGAATACTATTTCAATTGCAGTGTGAACCATAGGTCTGCAATCCTTAAACGCCCTCCAAGCCCCAAGTAAAGAAAATAATAAAAATAGGAATATCTTAGACTTCGAATTTATTATACGAAAATTTTAGTACTTAATTGTGCATCAAAATGTCGTGATTTTTCCAAATGGACAAATTTTGTGAATTTCTCAAAAAGAAATAAAAATCTGCAAACCCGTGGCTAGGTTTCCATATCTCTCTTTTCTTTACACAATTATAAAGGATATTATTGACCAAAACAAACGTATACTATACTCAAATGTTGTTTATTTAAAAGACCATCTTAAAGTGTATAATTATTCTAGTGTCGTTATAAATACACATCTAAATAATGATTAAAAATATCAGTTATAGCTCTGTCACACCAGCCCAGCGAAGTGGCAGCAATCTAAAAATAACCCCTTCTCTTCCCTTAATAGATGTTTAATTTCTTGAAGGGTTGAGTTACAAAACTCACATTGACCAAATTGTAACTAGGATATAGGGTCCGGTCTGTTCATTGGCGACTTTTGATGATCGTAAATTTGGTTGGACAAAGTCGCCAAGAACCGAGCGTACCATATATCTTAGTTATACTTTGGGCAATGTGAGTTTTGCAGCTAGACCCTTCTTTTGTTATGGATCTTAAGGGGTCTCTTAATTAGCTTTTTCCGTCCCGACTTGGCAGATGACTTTAATTGATAATTTTGGGCTTGGGTTCTTCGAAGACGGGTTGAACGGGACCACGCCCTGTGCAACGCCCTGGGAAAAGCCCCCGAGAGCCTTCATTGCCGTCCATCGATCTATCGGGCCGGCCGAGGTCATTTTTGGTCCGATTCTGGGAACCACCTTCTTACCATTTGCATGGCGTTTGTTATAAAGGAACTAAGGGAATAAACCCATATTTTAGTTAGGAAATTGAAAATTTTGCATATTGAAATGCTATAAGAACCATAATTGACTCATTTTCTCCTCCCAATCGTAAAGATGCATGCTTTACCCCTTTGTGAACACCATTAATACCTTCATTTCTATGTAAAAACGTTAAATTTAAGCTTTTTAAATTCGTTTTTCGTATAACTCATTTATTAACTCATAAATTTTTCACGGCAATAGTCTTTAGTTGTCACATATTTTGTTTACTTATATAAAATTAAGAAGAAAGCTCAATTTCGCGTGGCAAATTTTCGTACCAACCGTCGTTAATGAGTTGAATCGCACTCTTCTCAGCAGTTCTAAGTGGCACTTACTGTTACGAATCTACTTATTTTTCTTTCTCACAACTGCACTGATTTCTTTATTTTGATGAAATGTCTCTTAGTTTCTTTCGGATAAACTTGATCCATTTGCCCAGCGGAATGTGGCAGTGTTGTGGTTTTCTCCTGCTATTGTCTTGTCTTTCCTGCAGGGCAGTCTGATCAGATAGTAGCGATATAGATGTCTGGTGTGTGTGAAAAATTTATCTGACGCATTCGATACCCAGACATCTGTGTTATCTGAAAACCCACGCCTCTTTGTAGATTGTTACAGATACCCACGTTTTGATAGTTGACACTTAAGGCTATGCAATGCAAATGAAACTGCTATTGTTAACTTGAAGGTTAACTTAATTGTTTTGCTCAGCTACCGTGTTTTGCAGGGTTTTTTTCTATTTCAAAGCGGGATCCTAAACCATACTATTATCACTATTAATATATTTATTGTTCAGCTTTCCACATCACTAAAATATGTAAAATTTTTACTTTCAATTGCCTAATATGTAATGTAATTTATTGCGATGGTTTTGAAAATCCGATAATGTGTTTTCTACACTTTTTTTTTTTTTTTTGGGGGGGGGGGGGGTGATAAAGAAGTGGTTTTTGAACATTGGCAAGTCTGCCTCTCTCTTTGTTTGAAACCTTTAACTAAAATAGCTACTGACTTCAAATTCGGTACACGAGTTTCTGGTACCTGTCGGACGTTATAATTAGTTTTTCGAGAAAATCGTGCTTGCTCAAAGGGTAGGTGCCGTAGAACTTTTAGGTTTTAAGAATATTGCTGAACAACGATAATCTTCTTGTACAAATCTTTAACCTAATTCTAGTGTATTAAATGTCTATTATTAAGTTGTGTCTATTAAAAGTTGTGTGGCGTTTCACATCCCTAGTTTCATTTTGCAACATACGAGACAAACAGTTTTCTAACGTACGTCATTTCTTTTCCTGCTAAACCTTTTAAACAGCTTTACTATATCACGTTTTTCTCTTCCTATTTTGCGAAAACCATGCTGAAAATGTCTGCCAAATTTAGTACCCTCCAGGGCAAACCATTTGCTGCATATCATTTATAGATTTCACTTACAGCTGTTCCATTTAATTATTGTTTTGTTTCTTCAGTTGTTTTAGGATTATAGATTTTTTTAGAAACTGCTGGCTTTGCTATTGGTTCTTTACCTCTGCTTTTACCTTCCACACTACGTTTATAACGTAAAAAGTGGAAGGTATTATAATCGTTCAGTCCGTCCGTCTGTCTGTCACCCACTTTCACAGAAAGAACCACAAGTCCCACAGACAAGTGGGATACGTCCAGGCATGAGTTTCTTCCGCGGTTCCGCTGATTTCCGCGTTTTCTAAATTTTTGATTATTTCCGCTTTTTTTTAAAAATTTCGAGCCAAAATCGGCGTATGATCTATTTTTTAAAAAAAATCTGCGTCATTTATTTTTTAATATAAAACACGCAAAATCGGAAACGCTGCCACTACAGGCGTAATTGGCTGTGTTAAAGCTTCTTACGGATGCTAGAAATTTGATGTCTTCGAATATTAGTTACCGGCCAGTACAATCCAATAATGCTTCCTGATTTACTTATTTTGCTGCCTAGTAATTTTCACGAAATCAAATCCACCGATCAGGTCGCATTGCCTCATAGTGATTGACAGTTTTTTGCGTAATCGGAAGAATGTCTCGTTACGTTTGTAGCTCCGGTTCAGGCCAATCGGACCAACCAGAATATTTTCTTTTGATCAAGTGTTAGTTAGTATTGTGACCTCTTGTTATCACAAGAACAGTTTGATTTTTTTTCTTTACGCCTTAAATTTTTTCGGCATTTTTCTACTACTTCGGCTTATTCTGGGGTTTTTGATTTAAGATAGTTACTTTTTTTCCCTTTTTGTTAAAAAATTGGACTATCCCCGAAATTTAAATGTGTCCGGATTATGGGTGTCTGGATTAGCCATTCTGTACTGTATTAGCCAATTTCAGAAAATCCGCAATTTCCGCTATTTTACTGATTTTACATTTTATAATTTCGGAATTTATGGATTTTCAAGGAGTCGTTAATTGCAATTTCTGATGATAGATCTTCGGGATTTTCGTGCTTAAATGGTTCACAAAACGTGGATTTCGAAGTTCATTCGCGATTTGCCGATTTCTGTAGGATCGCAATTCAACGATTTCTGAAAATTTACAATTTTCCTGACTTCCTGAAATTTTGGAATTTACCAATTTTTGAGATTTAGTGAATCATTAATTTTCAAAAAATTTTGATTCGCCGATTTTTAAAGGTTTTTCATCAATCAAAAAGTTTAATTCTGTAAAATATTAAATTCAAGTCAGTATTATTAAAGATTATATTAAATTAAATATTTTTAAAATACTTTTATTTTTTAACATTTTAAAAAGTATCTCATATAAAAGAGAATCTTATGTTAAGTGGTGTTGTTTCATTAAAATTGAAGATTGTGACTTTAAATATTTACCGGCCAATGCAATCCAATAATGCTACCTGATCAGATTTAGATTTTGCTGCCTAGTAATTTTCACGAAAACCACCTATGAGGTCGCATTGGCTCATAATTAATGATTGATAGTTTTTTTTGCCTCTGCGTGATCGGAAGAGCGCCTCGTTACTTTTGTAGCTCCAGTTCAGGCCAATCGGCCCAACCAGAATATTTTCCTTTGATCAAGTATTCGTGAGTATTATTGTGACCTTGTTATCACAAGAACAGTTTGATTTTTTTTGTTTACGTTTTTTTGTGTGCATTTTTTCTGCTTCGGCCTATACTGGGGTTTTTGTTGTTAGACAAGTTTAAGTTTTAAAAAAAAACGGGAAATCGCCAAAATTATAGTGTCCGGATTACGGGTTTCTGAATTAGCGGTTCGTATTTAGCAAATTTACGAAAATTCTTTGTTTTACTGATGTTTAGTTTTGGATTTATAATTTTGGATTTTATGGATTTTCAAGGTCGTTAAGGTCGATGTTCATGATTTGGTTTCAAGGTCGAAGTTCATGATTTGACGACTTTTACGATATTCGCAATTTACCGATTTCAGAAATATAACAATTGAACGATTTCTGAGAATTTGGAATTTTCCAGACTACCTGAAATTCGTGATTTACCAATCTTTGAGGTATTTTGTGAATCATTAATTTTCAAAAATTTTCGATTTTACTTATTTTTCTGTTTAAATTGATAATTAGTGGATAGGGGTTTACTGATAATTGATAAAGATCTGTTTAATACTCTGCTTGTTGGTAATGTAAAAACAATTTCTGCATTAAAATGTTAAACTCTTTAAAATGTTTGTTATTCAATTCATATAAACTTAATTGCCTTTATTATTTTATTGTTTAATTAAAATATCAATCGTTCAATAATAAATTTTAATATATTTATTTAATAATTTAATTTGTCGTATGCATGTATTTTAACAAATTTAAGGTTTCCTCTTTTTTGATGTTTCTGCACACTCATGCCTGGATACGTCATTTTAAAGCAAAAAATCAGATTAGGCTACATTCCAAATTTCATTAAAAAATTTAAATTAGAAGTTTATTTAAAATTTAAATAACTAAATTTTTTTTTATCTACATTGAAATAACATGCAAATTCTATTTTTATTCATATTTTCACTGTTGTCATCCACAAGTGCCACAGACAAGTGGGATACGTCATTTTGAAGCAAAAAATCAGATTAGGCTACATGCCAAATTTCATTAAAAAATTTAAACTAGAAGCTTATTTAAAATTGAAATAACTAAAAATTTAATCTACATTGAAATAACATGCAAATTCCATTTTTATTCAATATTTTCACTGTTGCCATTTCGTTAAACGTACGAGAAACTTTTGTTAAAATAAAAATACACTTTTGAAAAAATATTTATTTATGTGATATAATTCGGTTTGGATTGTTGTATTATCACAATAGAGTTCTTTTAATGGTTCTATATATATGTATGTAGAAAGATGCATAGAGAATTCTAACTTAACATAAAAAAAAATATGCTAAGTTTCGCTTTTATTTTTAAAGCATCAATTGTACAAATTATAAATTTTTTGAACTGTAAATTAATTTAACAAATTATAAATAAGTGAATTTTCGAAAGAAATGTAAATGGGAAATTGTGGCTACAAAAATATTTATTAAAAAAGATTACATCATTATTCTTCGAACTTCAAACAAATTTAGCAAACGATAAAGTCTAATTATTAAATCTGAGAAAGAAGATTAATGAAAATAGTTAATTTTGGCGTTTAAAAGTTTGAATTACAAATAGCTAAAGGCCCTGTTTTTATTAGAATTAAATCACATTTGCAATTCGCAACAATCGCTCGAGAAACTTTAATTCTTTTAGACAATAAATTAAAATAAATTTATTTTTGCAACATCGATCAGTTTGAAATGACGTCAAATATATTTCACTACGGAATCCTTGTATGGTGATATGAAATGTTTTCATTCTATTTAAAAGCGAGGAATATGACATATTTATTCTTTAAAATATAAATTAATTTTTGCAAACGATAAGTAATAATTATTGAATTTTCGAAATAAAATAAATGAAACTAGCCAAATTTAGCTTGTAAATGTTAAATATAGAATTAATGTTGTGTTTGGCGCGTTTTTTCCTGTTAAACACAAATATGTGGAAGCGAGGTAAGTGACAGATTCTGTTACAAACCTACTTGTTTTCTATTTCATTTAATTGGTCGTTTGTGTAGCATTTTCTTAATATTTTATTTATTATTGGTTTTTTTTTTGGGGGGGGGGGAGTGTTTAGTGTTATATGAACGTGTAGCGATGCGATCGCGTTAAAGCTTTTCGTTTTCATGTGAATTGTTGAATGTTAGTGTAATAAGAAGTTATAAACCTACTAAAGATCTTTAACAATTTAAGTACCAATATGCAAGCACTAAGACAGCCTAGTATAAAGTGTGTTTGGAGGTAGAGGCTAACATAAACTTTTTTTTAAATTCAAAATCTTAACTTCTCCTAAAGCTTCGACCATATGCATTTTGCTGCTAAATTATTTTACGATAACAAAATTCGGAAGACTTCTTAATTTAATTCTTAATCAATTCCTAAATTTAATTAAAACTTAGTACAAAGAAATATATATTTACGTTTTTCAATTTTTTTGTGTGTGTCGTGTTATGAAACAGGATGGCGGTTCAGTGGCTTAGAGGTCTAACGTATCCGCCTCGCAAGCGGGATCGCGGGTTCGAACCCCGGCTGAGTCGTCGGATTTTCTGGATGGGAAAATCTTGGGCACGCATGTCATGTTATTATGTGGCATGTAAAAGATCCCTAGAGGGCCCATTTGGCTTGGGTTCTCTCGGCAAAATTAAATCTCGGCATACTTTAACATCCACAGAGAGCTCAGATTCATAGTAATCTGCGCGTCAAAATTGATAGCGAGAGTCGCCTAGATGGTGCCACAAAAAAATGCATCTCAGTTCTGGGGAATATGCCGAGTCTGCAAAGGCTTGACCGCCAATATTGCAGCCCCCATTGGAGTAAAAAGAAAGAAAAAAATGAAACAGGATTAAGTGTGAAGTAAGTGCAGAGGTGAAAGTTGAAGAGGTCCGTCCTCCCTATAAGTGCCGGCCCATTTTTATTGCCGAGACATAAAACCTCCCTTTCTTTTGTACATGGCGGCTACGAGACCTTCTTGTGGGGTCATTGTAAAACTCGGTTGTTTCCGCCAGATTTATCCTTTTGTGTTTCAAGTTAGAAGCTCCACCCGTTCCATTTTTGATGCAGTCTCTTAAATGAAAAGGAGCCTTTTATTTGGTGACAAGTTGGAGATCTTTTCGGTTGTTCCGGTTTCGCGTAGTTGACAATTCAAGTGCTTGCTAATTTGGTCCTTTTGAGAGAGACTCTTTCGTTGACTTGCGATTTTGTTGTTAATAAATAATGGATAAAGCATAGAGGGATAAAGTGAGTTTTAGCATACGAAAGAGGTTTTCTCTTCTTTCAAATAGTTCGTTTAAAAAAAGTTATATGTGTTTTTGTTATTTGTAGCCTCCTGGAATTGGTTGGTTTAAGATTTTATTTGTAATCGTTAAAAAACTTGAAAGCTATGAAAGTTCATTTTACGTTAGTAATGTAAAATAATGAATTTGTTAAAATTCAATTCCTTAAAAGATATCAAAAGTAGTGTGACCATACGTAGTGTGTTATTTGATAAGTTCGTGCAAGATTTTTCGCCCACATTATCAGGTAATTAAAACTAATTCTAATGCTTTTATTTATTTTTTCCGTCAAAACATGATTTTCTACTTACGAATAATAATAAAAAAATATTATTCATGTGTACGACAGCGATTAATCGTAATTCGTACATTCTAATTGCCAAAACTTTTTATTATAGCTACAATTAAGTGCTTTTAAGATGGCCTTTCCAAGATAGTGGCTTTCTAATGCCTCTACATAGACATCAATAAAAGCAATCTTGTCTTTTGGTCTCACGCCTTCTTGACCGCCTTGGTTACGTTGGGGATGTTAACTACCTTCTCGTTTAATGATCCTTCTGTCATCAAAAGGGCGTTGTTTTTTGGTAAAGGTGGGGCCATCTTTATGTCAACATCGCCCTGTCAGTTTGAATATATTTGGTGGTTTTCCCTTTGTGGAGCTTTTTAAATGAAAGCAGGAAGTAGTTTTGACACACACGTGTCTCTTATAAGACGTTTGCTTGGTAGGTATCTAATCGACTGACAAGATCTTAACTTCTTTCTTTTGAAATTATTGAGTTTGCAAATTGAAGTTTATCTTTATTTGATAGCTTATCTTGAGTTAGTTTCTGCATTGGTTTTGTTACTTTTTGGGGAGGGAGATTTCATCCAAGGTGGTACTTTTATTTATTTTAGCTTGTTAATACTTTCTAAACTTTGGCATCTTATTAAAGTCATCACCTTTTGTAAACATCACCTTTGTCTGGCTACACGGTGGGAAATGTGTTGCAGTGCAGACGTAGCATTTTTCCTTACTGTTTATCATTTACAATATTAAAGTATATATATATATATATATATATAATATATATATATATATATATATATATATTATATATATATATATATATAATATATATATAATATATATATATATATATATATATATATATATATATATATATATATATATAATATATATATATATATATATATATATATATATATATATATATATATATATATATATATATATATATATATAATATTATAAAAATTTGAAGTGACCGTTTGAAATAGTTACCCAATAAAAATAGGTATACAATTTCTTAACCGCATTATAAGTATGGCGTTTGGAAAAAGTAATGTTTCTCCTTGGTATATTTCTCACATGTAGTGTTCTTCCTCATCATACTTTTCACGTCCATAAACCACAAGTGAAAATTACACCCTATCCTCACTCACTGAAACGAAAATTAGTGTTAAAAAATGTCCTTGGAACTTTCTCTCCCCCTTTTCCAGTGGAAATCGTGACGACAATTTTGTTCCTTTGAATTTGACAAAAATGTAACTGGCATTTCTGTTGAAAATTGTACTTTAATCGACACTATTTAGCGTGATATTTTGGATATAAAAAATGGTTTGTAACTTGTAAGGAAATTACACTTGAGATTCATTTGATTTTTGTGTCTCCAAATGTCTATACAGAATTCTTATTCTCAAATATTTGAACTCACGACACTGTTAGATGCATTTTTGTCAACCCATCGAATTGATTTGTGTCCTTCCGCCATGCTTTGCCAATCATTCGTCGCAGCCAAGAGGTATATTATAAGAGTCCCATCATCCGACACACTTTCAAGAACAATAAGACATTCGAGCGAACCTGGAATCTTATGGCATTCTTTTAGGACTATAATTTGCACGCCCCGTGAAGAAATCGGGTCATTGGATTTTCGAAATGGAAAGTTTTGCGGGGCCTTTGAGTTCTCTTCAGGCAAGACGGTAAAATCTAAAAGACATAATTTTATTTCTATAACGCTATGTATTGCATAATACATTGTTCTATTTTTGAATCTATATGATATTGCATGCGAATTACTTCAAACTAAAAATTAAAACAAGATACATTTTAAAAGATCATAATCGTTTTTTAACTTCTTGAACTTTCAATATCTTTTCACAAGACGCCAAGTTACAGAATTAAAATTAGTATCTGAAACTGGGACATTTGGGACAACTGGGACTTTATTGCTCTAACGTTGTGTATTGCATAATACATTGTTCTCTTATTGGATTTGATATTGCATGTTGGTCTGAAAATTTTACTTCAAACTACAAAATTAAAATGAGGTACATTTTAAAAGACCATAAACGTTTAGTTAACTTCTTAAACTTTCAATATCTTTTCACAAGACGCCATGGTATAATTAAATTAGTATCTAAAACTTAGCAAATTAAGGACGCTGTGGCACGCACAATGTTAATTTACCTTAAATAATATTGTACGTAATTATTTACGCTTTTAGATAGGTGTAACGTGAATTATGGTTTATAATAATCTCTCGGCAACTATAGTTAATGGTCTTATCTTCCTTAAAGTGAGACTGAAGTTTACAAAACTTGGTCTTGCGTTTCTGCAGGAAAGCCTGAGACAGAGCTTTACTTATTTGCTGAAGGATTGGCTTGCAGTTTCGTGCGTTCGTTCGCCACTGCATGGTTTTCTCGAAACCACGAACCATTTTGGTATACAATTGAATGCATACAGTAGATTTAATGTATGGAAAAGTAGTTGTTTTCTTTAGGTCAAATAGAAATCACTTTCTTTGGAGCCCTCTTTTTCATTTGCTGCCTCTTTATATTTAATATTTGCTTAATACATTTGTTTTATACAACAAAATGATAGTAGAGTTCAATGGTGTTTGCAACTTTTTTTAAACATTAAGTTCATTTAGTCTAGATAAAATTACAGTTTAAATAGTTTGGATAATAAATTTTGTTTTAACTTTTGAGTTAATTGCCATATTGCCTCCCTTCAACATTTTCCGCTCTAGGCTGTTGCCTACTTAGCCTATTTAGAAATATCGCTCTGTCGATATTTAATTCATTCTATTTATAAACTCATAAACGACTATTGGCATAAAAAAAATAATAATCTGCAAAGCTCTGCTAAGCTTCATGCAAAAATAAGCTTTTTGCTTAAATGTATCTAAATAAACAAAATATACTGGACTATAACTGAACAATTAATGTAGGACAAATTAAGTTGCCCGAAAAAAGAAATTTAAAGTCCAAAGTTAGCGTTTTTTATTCGGTAATGAAGTTGTTAATGAATGGTATTCACAAATGGGTCGTCAATGGGCTTAACATGAACTAGTGGGGCCCTTAGAAAATTATTGCATTACAAATCTGCTTTCGAAATGAACTTGACTTTGAAGAGCATATTATCATAGCTGATTTTTCCATATTTGTTGTTAGATAACAAAGAAAATAAAAGGACTAACCCTTTCTGCTGCCTGCAATCCGTTCGCGGCCGCTTTTTCTTTGTCGGCAAAATCATAAACAAGTCTTTGTGACAAGTAAGGCGCTTATAAGTCACATTGTGAAAGTATATCTTATCATGTGTCTCCTGCTGTATCTCGCAACCTGGGAGTTCAAAAAATTAAACTGCAGCTTAGATTTTGGTTTTCTTTAGAAAATAGCTTTCTCGGATCAAAGTTTATGTAAACGGGGGTTATAATTTCTTTTTTCGTTGAATTTAGATTAAAACTAAACAATCTGTGATAATGAAAATGAAAATATGTTTGTATTTGTGGCATATGGGCGAGATTCTTAAACTTAACTTCGGAACGAGGCCGAATTTGGCACGTACAGAACATTTACAGAATATGGCCTTGTGTACATTTTCTGAACACATAATTCTTCTAATTTTTAACATAATTAGAATTTACTGTAGTATGAAACAAGAAGTTCTAAAAGAACTAAACTAGCCTACATTACCGTTACTTTAATATTCACTGAAATTCTTATGGGGAAAAACGAGTAGGTATGTAACAGTAACTGTTATCTAAAACCGCTCTACGTAAGTTTTATACACCTTTGGAAAACAACGTTTAGTTCTAATTTAAACTTAAAAATCAGAATTTCTATTTTTGTTAATAATAATTCGCAAATTCAATTAATATTCTTTGTCGTTTGCAGAATTTATTTGCAGTTCGAAGAAACATTAGGTTAAATTGCTTGCTCTAAGGGAAGCCCAACTTACCATAACCTCATTTTAATTGATATTTTTAGTTTTCGAAAAATGATTTATAATTTTCGGTAGAAAAAAAAGGAACACTATGCAATCAATCTATCATCTTCAAATAATCTCTCAATGGTGTAATGTTTTGAATTTTGGATTGTTAAGTTAATATAAATGACGGGATATAATACTTTGTAATGTTAGGGAATCATAACACAAGCTTATCAGATTAAATGGTACGTATACTTGGATCGATTTAATAGTTTTTCACCTCGTGCGAAGAATGGGTATTTATTTGTTAGTTTCCAATAAAAAACAGAGACACAAATTTTATTGTAGTTAGTATGAAAATTGTCTGATATGGAGTTCATTAAACTAAGGCATGGTTTTAATTGTAGTTAATAAGATTTCCTCCGCGAAATTACGACATACTCTTTGCATCATTTGAGTTGCACTAGTTTTAGATGAGTGCATTGAAATGTAATGTGTAGTAAATTTTATAAGTAGAAATAAAAACGCTATAGTCCCTCATAAGCGTGTACTGTTTGAGTACATCAAGTTACCTCCATCCGCACCAAATCATGGAATATTTACATCGTGATGAAGGTGCACTTTTGGCTTTGAAGATGGGATTAATACGATTTTACTACACTCTTAAAACAAAAGAGTGAAATCCACTCCTATAGGGGAAGTGCATTTTCGGCACCGGAAAGGAGTGGAAATTAATTCAGACTGAGTTAAAACCTCTCGTTTTAAGAGTGTAGGACGTAGATTGTTTTCTTTTATTTCTTTTACCCACTCCGCAAAAAGAGTGAAATCCACTCCTATAGGGGAAGTGCATTTTCGGCACGGAAAGGAGTGGAAATTAACTCAGACTGAGTTAAAACCGCTCGTTTGTTTTAAGAGTGTAGAAAGAAAGCTCACATGCATTGATATTTGTATTGAACAACAATTTTAAAAACAAACTGGATATTAATTGCCTTTTTTGTTCTCCAGGCCACACCAGAGCCGAACGAGTGGAGCTGTCCGTCTTCTGCGACCTCGGTGGCCTGCTGGCTTCGAACGACTTCCACTACGAGGATGACTCTGCCCACCAGATGGCCAATTTTCTGCTGGGCAGCGGATTGGGCGGGGGTGGCTCCCTAAAAGACTTGGCCCACTGTGGACAGGGCTTCCAGCTACAGCCCCACGAGCAGGCAAGTCTGGACGAGCGACTCACAGCGGCCTTCAGGGCCTTCAAGCTGCCAGAATGCTGGAATATGATGGGCACGGACCTGCGAGGTGAGAGGATCTCATTCTTATCTTAGGATGTTATTTTGCTGTTTGAATATTTGCAGTTTAGAGCTATAAAGATGTAATGAGATGTTGCACTCACGAACGTTTACGAAGCTTACCATATACTTAAAAACCACAATAACTTAGTTAATTCATCCAACATGCCAGTGTTCTCTCCAATTTGGAAAAGCCTCATAGCAACAGATTAACTGCGTTTATCCACTCCCACGCACAATCCCCCCCCCCCTCCTCTACATCCCTTTTCCGGATATCATGTTTCGCAGCTTCGGGCTGTCGACCGTTAGTGTTGTATATTTTCCTGAAGAAGGCGAGTTTGAAGCTTGCCGAAACATGTAACATTTGTACCAACAAATAGACTATTTGCGCCAATAATCTACGGAGTTTCCTTCGTGAATCCTCTCATGCTGCATTCGTTGTTAGAGCACAGATATAAAGCTTTTAAGGCATTGCGTAAAGTTGGAACAAGACATGCTATACATTTAACTAAAACTTGAATTTAATAAACAGCATAATTAACTCATAATAAAACATAAGCCGGCAAGAGCTTGAGAGAACGCGTTTACAATTTCATTTGCTTTTAAACAGGGATTTACAGTTACAGACATAGTGGAAATACAATAATTTGTCAAACAAATATTGATAGTATTGAAGTTACTGCTGGCTGTTGACAAACTTTATACTGACACTACACTCCAGATTGGCCGCCACAATATTATACGCCCAAGTATTGCAAAGAAAATTAAAAATCGTCTTATGCGCTACGTCTCTGTCTTGCTTTGAGGTGACTAATGTAGTAATTTAGACAGTAGATAGCTAATGATGTTAGCCAACTACTTTCAAATGTTTTTATTGGTTATATGGCTTGGCTGAAGTTTAAATTGGCTTAATTTTTTCCAATTGCATGAACCTATAAGGAAAAGAACTAAAGAGTGACGCCTATGAAATAAAAAAAAATTCAGTTATTTTGCTTGAGTACATTGAAAGAAGCACCCTTTTACATATGCTGTTACGGTGTGAGGCTTGTATTGAGGTTAAAATGTTATTTTTTAGGTTCGCAACCAGCTGAGAGATTGCTTCACTTTTCTGCACGATTGGGTCTGACACAACTGTCCACACATTTTCTAAGCCTGCCAGGAAGTCAGGTGGCTCTGTCTTGTCACAACCACGACAAGCTTCTTCCAGAAGAATTGGCATTTAGAAATGGATTTGATGAATTAGGACAGCTATTGCAATAGTAAGCCTACTCATACTATTATAACCAACATGTGATTAAATATATATACCTTGGGGTGAAAGGTGTAATTTTTAAAAAAGTTTAATTTAATAGTTTTAGTTCACCTTTTATTGTGAATTAATGATTCTAATTATGACAATAATTTTTTATTCATTAGTTAGACCTATGTATTTTTATTTTGATGCAGATCAAATTTTACATATTTTAAGAAGCTGTTTAGTGCTGTCCTTAATTTAGCTTAGACGTGACTTTTAATGTAACAGTTTTCTGAAAATAAAAAAGTGCAATTTTTTAATATTTTTTTGTTAATAATTTGCTTTATAAGTTAGTTTGTTAGAAATAATTTTTTTAAAGCTTACAAAATTGAATTTAGACAGTAACAAACATTTATTACTTAATTAAATTTAATTGATTGCATTACCTATAACGTAACTGCAAGACCACGTTGCCTGCTCTTTAGAAATTTATTAAATTATGTACACATATTTAGTATTAAACTTGTGTTACTTTGAAGGAGAAAAAACAAGGCAAATAGTTTTATAAGATAACTAAAAATATTCATGACTCGCATTTTTATTATTTACGTTTCGGTTTGAGCATAATATTTATTATTTAATAAAAAGAAAGTTTTGATTTTTTAAAAATTATTACTACACCTTAATAGCTAGCTTAAACTATGGTTTAAATTGTATGTGTTTTCTAAAACCACTGACTATTATTTTCTTATTTTTTCTTGAATAAATATATTGGGTTCAATTATCTCTTTTTTTAGTTATTATAACAATTGTATATTTTCTCCGTTTTTAATAGTTATAGAAAGCAGGAGACCGATTTTCAGCCCTTCAAAGCAGCTGTGGATTTACAGGAAAAAACGCAATCTCTAGTTATCACAACGGATATTAAACTGTCTTATAGAGAAATAGGTATGTAAAATTTCTAGTCTATTTTATATGTACTGTACTTCAAGTGCACTGATATGTATGTAGGACCTTACATATTTCAGGGTCCAATTATTTGAGAATTTTAAATGATTTTGCTAAAAAAAATGTAAATAAGTTATTTTAAAATATATCTTAGCATAAATGTAACTGAAAAATATTTTCAGCAATCAGTATTAAAGGAGATAGTAAAAAGTTTGCGATAAGCTATATGAAGGGTGTAGTTCTGGTCCATTCAATGCCTACTTTTCATGATGGTAAATTCAATTGGATGAAATCGCCAATGAAGGTGCTGAACCCTATAGTTATACTATGGAGAATGTGATTTTGCAATTACACCTTTCATATATTCAATGTGTTTAAAAATATATGTTATATTATAGTAGTAATGAACTAGATTTCAATATATTATTTTTAAACAAATTTTCGTTGAATGACTTTTATTTAAAAAATGTTGAAATTCCAAGTTTTTTGTAAATTTCCACGGGTTTTCTTGTTAATTTACTTTAGTATCATATTCGTTTTGTTTTTCAGAGCATGATATTCAAGAGCTAGAGAAACGCAGATTATCTTTGTCTGATTTTGAATCTGACGATTGTGAATCTGAAAAAATGAAAGAACTTACTGCAACTAAGAATGGTACGTTTTTATTTGTTTGTTTGAATTTGAATTACTCTTATAAAGTGTTATAAATATTCTTTTCCCTTTCATTACTTGAATAAGAATCAATGGTTCCCACCTGTAGGCTCCCATTTCCTAGTACATCATTAATACCAATCAACAATCTTAACTTTTATTTAGAATGTAGTTCAAAATGTATAAACTGAGAGTAATGAATCAAAAACCCATTAAATGCATTTAGGAAATGCTATATGCATAAACCTAATGAGAACAAAACATCGTTAAGTTTCTCATTAAGTCTCGTAATAGACACATTTCTATGCCAGGACATTGTATTTACCATTCATTGCTATAATAATGTCTCTTTCAAGGTTAATAGTTGAACTAGTATTCTACGTTATAAATTTTTTTAAATAAATTTCTTAACGTTTTAATGTGCATTCTAAAGAGTATAACTAAAATATAGGGTCTAGTGCGTTCATTGATGACCTTTGGCAATCGTAAATTCTATTATACGAAATCGCCAATGAACGAGCCGGATGATCTTAGTTATACTTTGGAGAATGTAAATTTTGCAACAAAACCCTTTATATTAGCAAAAATATCAACAAAAAAATATCAGCAATCTCTGTTCCTTTGTTTTATAATTTATTATGTTGATTACTGTCTTCCTCTTTTGACATTGTTTTCATATTAACAGGAGATCTTTACCAAAATCTAACATCCCGGTTAAAAGATGTCAGAGTGTTCAATAATTCTTATCGATCAGCGTCCTTACCTAGGCAAGCCTACAGAAACCAAGCCCCACGTTTCCAGGCCAGGGTTCTGGGTAAGTTACTTTCATAAGGTTTAGAATTATTACTACTACATAGTTAGTATCATTCAAACAATCGCTGGCAGAGTTTAGTAGCCCAGCATTTTCTAGAGACTTCCGAACTGTTAACTGCTGTGGTGAGTGTTAACTGTTCACTGGCACCTAATCAGTTGAAGATTGATCAAGATTTTCAAAGTTGCTGATTCACTGAAGCAATTGCAAGACAAACTAAGGACCTTATCTAATTTTATTTGCTATATATAAAGTTATGAATGTGATTATGTTTAGTTTTGTGTAATGATACTTAGTTGATCAATTGACTGCAGCTTAAAATGTAAGTTCATTAGGTGGCTGTGTTAAATGATATTGACAGATGAAAGTTTTACGAAATGCTGGGACAGCCGGATCAAGCTGGTTTAAAACGATTTCGTAAAATCTTAACTCTTTTGCAGCTTAAGTCGTTTGGGGTATTACATAATTTTAAAAATTGCTGTAAGGTTCATCTTAGTTCAGTAAATAATTATGTAATTTAAATGCAATTAAATCATAGTTATCAAGAAAGTATATCAAGTCTTAAAAAATTTAAAATAAAAGTGAACTTTTTCTCTTTATCACTTCAAAAGTTCTTCTCTTAAAAGTATATACCTTAATGTATGCATTTTAAGTATTATAGAAATGTAGTTTTTATTTAATTAAATGACATTCACTAACATTTGATTCAATAGAAGAGCTGATATATTCAAGCAAAATTGATTTTTAAAAAATTCTACAAAGAGTATTGATAAACTTAAAAATTGGAAGTTTTTCCACTAGTTCTGCATCATAAAAGTTATACAGCTTTTTATAAAGATAAATTATACACTACAGACTTCAACTAAAAAAAAGTTTAGTAAGTTTTAGACAGGTTAAAATTTTTTTAATAAATCAATCATTTATGCTTAATATTCCGTAAATTAAAGCAAAGTGTCAATTTCAAGCTATCTATTATCTTACAATTTTTTTTGCAAAATATAATCAATACTTTTGAACCTGAGGGCATGGACATTCATGCTGACAATCAAAACTTAGACTTTAGTATGATTAGGTAATTAGCATACGTGATTTTTAATAAACCAAAGGGAAAATACCTTAAAGGCCTTACCTTACCTTCATTGCTCTTAAATATTATTGGTTCATTAATAAAACTTTAAAAAGTGTTTATGCGAGTAGCTAGGTTTTTTTTCTTAGTGTTTTATACTGCATTTTCTGAAACAGCATCATAATGAATCAGCTGAATGGAATTTAATTAATTTTTCAGAGTGAAAGACTTTTAATAATGGAATTTTGAGTTAACAAATTTTGTCCTTGAAGCATCGGATATATTTACAGCGTTTTAATGATACTAGTATTTAAAACAACTCCAAAAACTTTTGTACTACACAAAAGCCTCTACAATCATATTTAAAATCCATATCGTTTATGTTATGGTCATTAGACTAATTATCAAATTAACATGGACAAAAAATTGCTATTTTAAAGTTATATGAAGCAAACTAATAAAAATTAACTAATTTAAAAAAAAATGACATTCAATTCAAATATTGATTGGTAAATAATATATTTTAGTATTGAAAATTTCAAACTTTACATTGTTAACGGTACTGACTTAAAAAGTGTATAAAAACCTTTTCCATTGGTTAGTTGGTTTTGATTAGTCAAAATCTTATTTTCGTTACGAAGTTAATGCTATTGTAAATTTAATCGTCATTAAGTGGTCGATAAATCGTGATAAAAAAAAGGGTAAAATTATCAATATGTGGTCATAAAAGCCAGAACAGACCTCAAAAGTCAGGGGCCAAAAAATCGGATAAACGCCCGAAAGTCCCGACACCGCATTAAAAATGCGTTGGTTGGCTTACTCGGGTGTCGACTGTGATTCTAAATTATGACGCTCGTCGCCAATAGCCCTCGTGTAGCTCTAGTGCGACGACAACTCAACTCACTAATCTCACTGAAATGAAGAAGCGTAGTAGGAAATTCTCCACTGAACTTGACCCTTTTTTACATCTAGTAATCCTTATATGGATTAAATAACAAACACAAAACTTCAAATCTAGCGTGACACTAGCCTAGGTGCGCATCGCATTGTGCCGCATTCCACCTGTTCGCAACAGGAAAACAAAAGCCAGTCCCGGCATCCGGAGCATCGGCATTGTGACGGACCTCGTCCCTTTTGACACACTTAAACCGCACAAAAGCGGCGTAATGGGCTTTTAAAGTGCGCTTAATTGCGCTAATTGGTCACGCTCCAGCGGACAGCTAATCAAGTGCTTCGGCGGCGCGGACCGTGGTTGACTTTCGTTAATTAAAGAAGGGTTTTGTTCTCTGCCGCATTCCTCGCCGATTGATTCGCAATTGAAGAGCTTTAGTTTAAGAACGTGGTTATGTGACAAAGAGGTGAAGGCGAGATTTAAAGTTTTTTAGTTTGAACTCGGATCCATTAAAATTAAAACGGTACTTGCAAACGGCCAAAAATATATTTACTTTAAACTTTATGAAATTTCGAAACTTTTTATCTTTAAAAAATAAAATAATATGTACAATGACACAAAAAAATTCAATATCTTCGAAAATGTCACATAGCACGTTCTTCCACTAGGCTCTTTAATTTTGAGAGGGTGTCTCTCATCGATTAGCGTGAGTCGCTTAAATTGGAAAGAAAGAGTTTATTGTTCTTTAAGTTTTAATCGAGAGGAATTGGTGGATTAGATGAAGGTGGTTAATGGCGGGTCTTAGTTTAAGTTTTTTTAAATTTTTTTTGTTACAAATATTTCGGTTGTGGATGGTGTTATAACTAGGAATTCGAGCCTTTGTGGAATTTTAATTTGATTTCTTTTTTCATTGATTGGTCATTGGCCTTTAAAAGATATGGTATAAAAAAAATGGCATGTCAGTGTTTGGTATTTAATTTCAGAACTTAATCGTGGAAACTAATTGAAAATGTTTTAGTCTTAATCACATGTACATTTTAAACTACGATAATGGCGATATTCATTTGCCACATCATTTCTAAATTAAGTATTTTAGTAACTTTAATGACTACAAAGCTTTGTTAATTTGAAATATTTGTGCGCATTGACGAAGTTGGGTTAAATATGTATAAGAATAAATTCCGGGACTTCATCAATATAAACTATCATAAAAGTAAAATATTGTCCATATTTAAACAAAGTAACCTATCTCTGCCATCCTGACAGAAAAGTTAAATATTATCTTAGTATCGCTAAATTACAAGTGGTCTCCTTTTACAGCCTTGTGTTGATTAGTGCCTCTCTCTTTCTCTTGTTTCACTTTTCATTTATTGGATCAGATCAAACACTAACTGACACTTCGAAGATTGCTGTTCAATACGTAATGTAATTCAACTAGCTGACTGATAGACTACTAGATGACTTTTGTTGGACGAACATTTGTGCGAAACTAAAAGCGTGATGTAGTCAATTTACATTTTGAATTGTCAGCGTTAGAATAGATTTATTCGTTAGATCAAAATGTTCAGTATTCAAGAAAACGTTTTAAAATATTCTTTTGAAGTTACGCATACTAATTTTTTTTGGTTATTGTAGTCTTTTTTAAATATGAATTATACCAGAAAAATCGAATTCCTAAGTTTTTAACTGTTTCTCATTTTAACAATGCACTCTGTTATGAACGTTCATTTCTGCATGCCATCGACATCTTTCTTCCTTGCTAAAAACGTTAACTTTAGGAGTTTTTAAAAAAAATATTTTGTGAGACAATTTCTCCTGCATAAATTGTTCATTTTGCATAAATTGTTCGTTGTGGTCTTCATATCATATGTCTTATATTCTTTCGCATAGAAAGAAACTTTATCAATCTCCTTTAAATGAGTTTAAATAGTTTTAGTTTCAACTGTTAATTATTTCATCGGACCATTAGTATCAGTACTTGCTGGTCAAGCATTTCCCACGGGGAAACAAACTCCCACGTGCCTAAAAAAATCTCTTTTGATCCCTGGATGAAAAACCGAAGGACACCGCGGCCTCTATTTCCGAGAGACAGGTAATTATTATTGATTGGGGAGGACGGCCACTTGCTGAATCATTAATTACACCAGCATTCGGAGTAAATATAAAAAAATCGGCATCGACACTCGTATCTACATGTCAAAGTTCTCCGACCTCCCTTATGCCTTGCCATTAATTTACTTTAAACGGTATCTAGTTAAAGAAAAGGAGCGGGTAGGTGAGACACACCTACATTAGTATGACTGTCACCAGTTGTGTCGTTGTTGTTTAATGGATGAGCAAGCTGTTGAAATGTATGCTGGTGGTAGTTAGATATCGATTATGATAGGTTGGAAGGTTTTTATGAAAGTATGATTCGCTACTGGGTCCGCATTTTAGATAAGATTAATTAGTTATTTAATTAGTTTTTACATCTCAATTTAATTGGATAGTCTAAAGTTAATAAGATAAATTAATACTAAAATTTTATTTGTTTCGATTCATTGTTTTATTCCAAATAAGCAAGTTGGATTCTTTTAAAACTAGTTAGGTATTCAAGATTTTTGGGATGCAAAGTAAGTGTTCACAGATTAATTTTTAACACTGCAAAAGAAAAGATTGCTTTTTTTTACCCCTACGATATTCTAAATGCAAAGTCTTATTTAAACTTCTATGTTAAAATTCACTTGAATTGGCCGTGCAGTTTTGTGAATGATTGAAAATAAGATAAATAACACTTTATAAGAGAATTTTGACCATGCAGTAAAGTTTTATGAAGTCACAAAGTGAAAAGAATTTATTGATACTTTGATGATAGTGAGGGACGTATTTTTCCATTCCTATTATTTTGTAAAACAATAGATTAATTGTCAAGCAACATCAGTGTTTTAAAAATGGACAACAAAACTAAGTGAATGCAACATAAAATGTAATAGTTTTCTTTTACTATCGTAATATTCTACATAATCTAACTTTTACTATAATTGCTCTGTGTTTTCGTGTCCTCCGTGAAAATTAAGCATTTTATATAATAGGTTTTAAGGTCACAAAACCAAATCGACTCCGGATACACCCTTTAAATTGTAATTTTTTTTACATACTAATAAGCAAAATAGTGAGTAATTTATACCAGTTTTACTTGCTCAAGAAATGAAAAAAGCAAAGCAGACGCTACTATGCCCCCCCCCCCCTAATTTGATCCAATTTTCTTCGCTTCCTTGATTTTACAAAATTGTATCGGATATTGCCGTAGCCGCCGCGATGATATAAAGGTCAGCGGCTATTCGATTTTTAGTGCTTGGCCAAATGTACTCGATTCGATTCTAATACTATTTTTTGGAATTTGATTTAATTTTATAGGATCGCTGATCAATTTTGAGGTTTACATATGAAAAAAAAAAGAAATAATGAGGCATACTTTTGTGCAAATGTGAAGTTTTTACTTCATAAAAAGAAGGGACGGGTTCTGTTGGATATTCATATAGAAAAAATACTGACATCAACCGGGGGGAGGGGGCTATAATATCCTAATCAAGTGCAGACCAGTGAAGAGTGGGATCAATTAGCATAAAGTAAAAGTTTACATAATATGCAAGTTACCTTTATTAAGGGTACACTCGTGCAATGCCGGGTATATAAAGCTAGTTTTATGTAATTGGAGTAATACTACTGTGTATGATCTTTGAAATGAGCAAACTTTGGTACTAGCAAATGTGAAATACTATATATCTACAGGAAAATGACTTTATATTTATAAGCCTCATTATAACATATTAAATTTCATACTTGTTTAATTTAAAATCCAATAAGCCTCAGCTACTACTATATCAAATTAAAGAAACTAATTGTTGGAGGAAGGTACTTTTGTTTTATCCAAGACTACGTGACTTAAGACTGAACTTTAAGTACACCCGTGATGGATAGATGCTTCTTAGAGCGAAAATCCTCACCGAGTTTACCTGGCACAGAGAATTGCTTTTCTTATTTTTTCATTTAATCTGATACGGCTTCTTCTTCTCCTTGAGAGATTACTTCATTTCCTGGGGCGTAACACATGCTCATTGTCATTTCTTCTTATTGTCTCCTTTCAATTACTGATGACCGGTGGTTGCTCGCTACAGTTCCTGTTGATGTGGTTTGCTTTACTATGGCTGGTTTTTATTTTTCCACACGATATCTAATTATACATAGAGCCAAGGATTTAAGAGTTGGCCGCCCATTTACTCGTAAAAGTTCCTCTTTTTTTTTTTTTAAAGGCACATGTTCATTGTGCCTTTTATTATAAGAAACATAGATGAAGTGCCTCTGGTACTGGTGGAAAACTTAGTGATTCACCGAAATCAACGGTACCCGTGGCATAGCGAAGGTTTTAACTGTCACTCAAGAAAAATTTGTGCCTTTGAAAACACTTGCCAAGCCACTAGAAGCACAAAAGAAATAATCACATGCGGAATAACCTTTTAAATATATAAGGACTTAAGAAATATCAATTAACATAATAGTTAATGGATGGTAAGCTAATCATTATTCTGTAAAATAAATCAATGAAAAATAATTACAGCGGGAAAGTGAATTGAGTAACCTGATTAACAGCTAATGAGAACTGAAAGTTATAAGCCATAAATATTGATTAGGTTACGTCATGGATTTAGAATGTTAGATTTTTCTTAGCTTTTTTTTAAAATTTAAACCGCCGCTAGGAGCGTTGAACTCGCGTGTCTCTAAAATCTAAACGCAAATTTACATATAAATAAAATTCATGTGAATTTAATTGTATTTTTGTGGAACGTCTAAACCTTAACCTTTATTACGCCATTTCTCAAATACACGTCCACAGGAGGAAAAGTAATATATATGGCACCAATTTCTAATTTTACACTAAGCCCTCTCTTTCAAATACCACACAATTCACGCCTTCTACATTTCCTCCATTGTATGTTTTTCCTCTTTATTCACCCCGTCAATTTTCAGCGCCTCGCCTGTATATTTGTTTACCCTGCCGAACCCAATCACCTCTTCCAGTGCACCCGTCAAATCTCATTTTTCGAGAAAGTGATTAACAGACCGCGGAAATTTCTGGGAAATGAACCTCCGCTTTTCTTTTGATCCCTTCACTTCTCTTGTGGCATTGGTTTCTGCTGGGAAAATCTGGGAATTGGAAATTTAAATTTTACGAGTCCACTCTCGCTTATACGGCGCATTCGGTGGCCGTATGATTCCCGAAATTTGCCGGATTAAAGAGTGTGGTTGGTTGGCTTTAAAATACGTGGCATTACAGCGTACCTTTTTTTATGCCCGTGCCTTTTTTTTAAAATCTTCTTTGAGGTTATTGGTATAGAGCTCTTGAGATATTGATGATGGCTCGGGATCTTTACTGGAGGTTTGTTTTGTTTTAGACCCACTTTCGAAATTTTTTTTTCGAACCACAGGTCGTTTTCTCGTAAATAGCCCCGGACCATTGCTCGTTTGTACTACAGACGTTCCAGTTCACAAACAAATACCATCCAAGGTTGTCGGTGTATAGAACGAAATGGTGGATTAGCAGCGGCCGGATAAGAGTGTGTGAATGTATGTAATATATAATTAAAGCTTCGTGTGCCTAGATTTTTAAATCTTGTTTCTACGATTTTCTGTGGGGGACTAGTTTTGTTCGGTCGCTTTTCAGTTAACATTTATCAAAGTATCTAACTTGAAATTATTGTTGTTTATGTGCTTTTAAGCAGCATTTATATTTTGCCACTTTATATGCTTATTGCATCGTCTATTCTTTTTGAGGTCTGTTTATTTTTGTTGGATTTAGATATGTATAAATTAAACTATCAGGCATATAATATGTATTTCTGGATCTTGAGTGTTCGTAGTTCATTACAATGGTAATACAGACAAAAGTAGTAGGTTCAAAGTAATCAAGAAATATGTAACACAAAAAAATGTAAGCATTTTGAATTCTGAAGAATATGATTTAAGAAGTTGACCAATTTTTCTTCATGCTTTGAGTCATGTCTCTAATGTGATAGAAATACCGCAGAGAAAATGGACATCGCGTGCCTTTAAAATCACAACTGGACATGAACGATAGGTTTAAACTTGTAACATTCCGAACAGTCCTATTATCTCTCCCACGTTTGTATTTATATATATCGCATTTTTTTGTTGTAGTTTTACCAGTTTTCCCTCTAAATTCCTGAGAAAGAATGTACATTATATAAAAATTATTCATTTAAATTCCGGCGGGAAAAGGAAGATGTAGTTTTGAGTCTTCTCCAACCTTGAATTGCGGTTGCAATATAGAGGAACAATAGCGAACTGTCGCACACAAATTGGAATGTTTTCCTTTGTTTCGTCTGCATTCCTTTCATTATTGATCCTTGTCGTCTTGCCTTCAGTATGACATAAAAACGCTTTCTTTTCTTTCGATAGCTATCAATTTTATGGGGAGCCGCCGTTAAATCGATCAACACTACACTTCCGTAAAGATGTAGCCTTTTGTGATTTACCGGCTGTTTTCTTTGCTAAATGCATCGAGCGTTCGTGAGGAGTGTTTTTGTCATTATAATGGAGATTTAATTAGTTCGGAAAATTGTTTGTTTGTACTCTATAACGTTTGCTGGTAACTGTTTGTTTTAATTTCTCCTTGTCACTTTTTTATGTTACTGTAACAGTGGCCATATATGGTCAATAGACTCACATTGTTACTCAAAATTAACTAACATCAACTGGCCCTTGATTACGCATTTTCATGTGTATTTTCACATTTTAAGGTATATAACTCAATTACGTTTATTTTATGTTGTGCATTAAGTAGAGAATTAGTAGAACTGCTGACGTGCACAGTCTATTTTTTTCATAAATTAAATAAATTTATCGGAGCAAAAAATATCTGTAAACTCAAAAGTTAACGAACTGAACCCAGACTCGCCCTCCAAAAACCCCAGCCTCCATTATTTTCCAAAACCCCTTTTAAAAGCGGATGTCAAATGTCACATGACAAAACAAACAATGGCCCATCTTTTTCCCTCTCACCTACCGCACAAAATTGAAATGGGCGAAACACCCTTTTCAAAAGATTATGTGACACTTTATTTATCAAATTGTGAGGTATCGACACATATATGCCGCCCTTTTGGTGGGATTGTGTCGACGAAGAACAGGTTATTTTAATATGTTCTTGGGTTTAATATTCAGATATTGGAGTAACGCGTTACTTTTAAGTTACTTTTTTAGGTAACGCCGTTAGATTTTTCGGAAAGTAACTGTAACTTAGTTACTTTTAGCGTTAACGAAAAATTTCATTACTTATTCCGAAGACTGCGCGATGCCAATTTTTAAACGCAACTCCTTTCAAATGCAACAAAAAATGTTAATTCTAATTGCAGTGTTTTTGTTGTGCTTATGGTAACTTTCTGATCCCTGTTCCCATATTTATTGTACTTATTTTTCTAAAATTGTGGATTACCTTACTCTCCTCCTAGTCCAATGGATGAATGTGACCAGTGTGCGTATTCACCGTGTCCTATTCCGCAATGAGTCACATAATCCTCAATATTAAAATTCAAACTCTTAATTATTAGATGACAATCTTTCAATCAACTTTAAATGCTTTTGGTATTCAAAGGACACTTAAATGCCGCAATTTTTAGCCCGTATTCCTTGATTACGTTAAGATGACAATACACTCAAGTACTCTAGTTTAGTAATTTAATAAATACTTTAAATTAAAAGGATTTTTTTAATGTTCGTGTAAAAAGCACAGAATCAAAGAACAACCGTTTTCCAAACTAGATAGAACGTTCCTTTGAGGTGCCTTCAATCAGCAGAGCAGATAAAGTGCTTTTTGGCAGGACTGATAGTTTCACGGGCGAGTGAAAGGGTTTCTATGTATGTAGTGTTCAATATGGATCAGGGATGGGCGTCCAATGCAGGTGTAAAAGGCATAGTAATGATTGGGCGTTTGAAAAGTGAAAATATTTTTTCGACGGACCTGCTGAATGTTGCCGGATATATTTACATTTCAATAGTAGGCCTCGATAGTATGATAGAATGTTCTATTGTTTGTACATCATTGGCTTTCTACTAACTTTTACTTGTGAAGTCTAATCAAAGTGCTTAGCTTCACTACCAGGCTAAATACCTCGAGTAAGAACCTATATAGACCTGGCTAGCAAAGCTGTTGCTGCAGTTGTTTACTGTAGAATGTCCGACGTACTCAGTGTATACTTCTTGGTCGTTGAAGATTGAATTGAGAGGGTGTACGTTGATTACGTACTGGTAGTGAAGAGGGTGAATCCGGGAACAAAGCATAGGCTATATTGACACATATTTCAATAAGCTATATTTTTTAAGGTGTATGACTGCTGTAAACAAATTTAGGACATAATTGGATCGAGTCATCTTTGAATAAAAAATCAAATCTTAAGTTTTAACATACACTTTAAAAAGTTTCTTTGCAGCGCATTTTGCAGTTACCTTTTACAAAACAGTGTTGTAATGTTTGTTTTACAGCAAATTAATGTTTTCACGACTTACAATGTCACATGAACATTTGCTGACATTACGTCAGATTACGAAGACCACTAGCATACTACTAGTACTTTTTTTTTAATCTAAAAACAAATATCTACAAATACAAGTATCCTTTTTTTCGCAATTTAAGTCCTAATTTCAGAGGCATTGCACAATGTACATCATCTTCCAGTGCACGTAGTAAAAAAAAAAAAGCTTCCTTCGGTCATAATTTGTCTTGTGGCAGTTGGTATGATAATCTCTCCCAATTTCCCATACCCACTTCCACTGGGCGATACTTTTCACAGAGAAATTTCCTTACTTTCTCCCACCACTTAGGCCTGTCATCCGTAACCGTGCACCAGAAATTCGAAAGTGCAATTTTACATCCTTGGCCGCCATTAAACCGGAACCATTTTAGGTTGGTGTGGGCCTGTCGAAAAAATTGTTTTCCGTCCCTTTTTTCTTCATCCGTTCCGTGTTTTATAAAGTACGCTTTTGAGCCAGTGAGCCTTGAAGTTCACATTTTTATGAGGAACTTTGATTACTTCGATGACCGCGATATTTTATCTGTGGGAATTTCTCCGTGTGTGTATTAGTTTGATATGGGTATCGGAGTTGACGGTTTAAAATTCTTTTTACAAAGTATATATTACAGATATATATATATATATATATATATATTATATATATATATATATATATATATATATATATATATATATTATATATATATATATATATTATATATATATATATATATATATATATATATATATATATATATAATAATAGATATATAATAGATAATAGAGATAGTAATATATAATTATATATTAGCATAATTATATTATGCTAAAAAGACCAATGTACTAGTCATGGCGTAAATTTTTATATAGCGAACACCCTTCCAAATTAGGTCTTTGCGGGTGGCGCTGAAGAGATGTTATTAATGTCATGTGTTATTGGCATTATATGGGGAAATATTTGGTTTGTTGCAACGAAAAGAATTTCTAAACACAAATCATTTTACCATAATTTAAAAAATGTTGATGTCATCCATCGGAGCATAAACAGAGTTAGCTAAGCCAAAACTCTCTTCTTTTTTTGAGCCGATGATAAAATGTCATATTTCCGCTATTTAGTTGTTTCGTCCATCCTCACTGTTTTTCATTGCAAAATGAAGGGCGTCACAGTCACGAGTAACATACGCAATAGAGTATTAGTTGTCATTTTTTCCCGACCTGTCTGCTTAATTATTTGAAGAATACTTTATTACGATTTCACTAAACAGAATTGTACAGGAGTTATAGTTTCATACTGATGCATATATTACGGAAATAAAACAAATTATCATTCAGTATTATAATCAAATGAAACTGTTAAATAATACGACATTCTAAGGACTTAGCACGCAAAAAAAGTGTTTTGCTTACAAATTAAGTTTGGTGTAAATGTAAGTTATTGCAATAATTTAACTGTATAATGTATGACAATTAGCTTATTTTATTTAAAAAAATGTCTTAAATAATGCTCATGGAACGAAGTGAAATTTAAAAAGATAAATTGATAAATTTTATATGTAGCCTATGGTATGTTGATTGCAACTGTTTCATATCCTTTTTTAATGATGAAAATCTATGGATTTTAGATTTGAGAAACGGCTAAAACTATATGAAGCTATATGATAGTATAAATTAAGTTACATATATTGCGGTCTATCGAAAAAACTTTTTCCATTGATAAATATTTTTTCATGAACGCTTAAATAAGTTCAGTTTAAGCTATAATGTATGCTATATGTTTATAATACAAAAAAAGTTATCGTTATAGGTAAATCTTAAAAAGTTTAAGTGACACATTGTGACTTCTTGTCTATATTGAAAACTATCTCGGTACTCTTTATCTAATAAAAAAAACAGTAAGTTTTGGATGGAAATATAAAGAAACACGAAAAAGGTTCATGAAGCATAGTGAATACCTGATTGTTAGATAAATACACCAAATTAATACCAATAGATGACAATAATTATAAACAGACGAAGCGACAAATTGCAGCCTTAAACTCTATCGATAAAATAAACGAAAACTATCTTATTCTGTGCCTACTGATAAAGATTGTCTGAGATGCAGCATAACAAAAACAGAAAGATTATGTACTTCCATAATGCATAGCGAATACTTGGCTGCCTATGACAACTACTAAATGATATTGGCATGCAAAGAAATTCCTTTAAAGATTAACCGACAAATTACAGTCTTATAGACTTTCGATAAAACTGATGAAAACTTTTTCGGTCTTTCTCTAACGATAAGCAGTGTGTTTGGGATGAAAGTATAATAGAAGCATCGTTTCTATGGCAACAGAGATGACTCCTCCACTATGGAGATTATCCCCTGATCTTTCCATTAAGAAGCAAGTTGCGAAGTCCGTCCTTTGGTTCCCATTTCTACTGCAATAAGCGCGTGCCCTTGTGTATTTATCGGATTATTGGAGAGCTTATTTGTCTGTTAATTCTGGCAACAGCTCATCATTTGGCTCCGGCTGTTTGTTTTCTTACCAACTTACAACATGTGGTAATGATAAGTTATTGGGCAGAACTTATCTCATGACATGGTCCGATCATCTATTGCGGTTTTTAAAGGGGTTTAAACAAATCCGTATAGAAACTTTGGTATAAGTAGTGTCTTTCTATTTTTTTGTTATTGTTTTTAAGGGTTATTTGACCTAGACATATTTCTTAATAAAATATTTATCCTTATTAGATCTTTGACGGTTTCGTCAATATGTCCCAACTTACGTTCATATCGGACGACATATATGCAAGGCAGGTGTTGTGAATTTTTATCGAAGAATAAGTTCATTTTTATGTAAAATTTCCAATTAGACGAATGTTCTAATGTAAAAAAAACCTTTTAAATGCAATACCTATTACAATACCATTAGAATTTTAATTGATTGTATTATCACCAACTTAGCATTTATTCGTCAGTTCTTTAACTGTACAATTAAGTAATGCTTTCACTTACTTGATTAACGAATTGCCTTTTTTCTGTGACGGAACATACAAGTTGAAAATTAAAATCCATTTCCATTAATTTAAATTTTTAATTACTTTCCCTCTGCTTCCTTGACTTCCTTAAAAAATAATTAAGATCAACTAAAATTATGAATACTAATGAGTCATCACTTTTAATTAATATTCCTGTAATTTCTCCTTAAGGTAAATACAAGAAATGATTTGTTTTTGAAATCCTTGTTTTTCCTTTTTCGCTCAATTATAATCATTGCTTTCGAATCCCGATCAAATTAAATTTTTCGTAATTCAAGCTTCTCAATTACTTTTACTTTCTGGATTTTGCCTCGTTGCGTTTTGGTTTTTAAATTGCAAAAGGAAAAGAACTTTAAAAAAATATTATGAAGAAAATTTTTGTGTCTGTCTTATTGAATTACCTGAAGGTATATTTCTTTTAAAGCTTGTTCGTTATAATATTGGTACTTACTTATCGTGGATATACTTATAACCTAATGAGTACAGTCAACCAAAATGAGTACTTTAGTACATATTCTACATAAAGTTTACACTGTTTTTGTTTACAGTTTTTACAGTTTCTTTTCGTACTTTATTTTATTGATCTACCAGAGGCACTTAATCGCAAGAAAATTATCCGACTTTAAGATACTAATTACTAGTGTCTTAAAATATCCGTCAATTTTTAATTACGGAATTTTAAATAAGTTTTAAAAATAGCGTTCGTGATTGTTCCGTTATTACTTAATTTATTTTACCAATTAATTAAATTGTGTAAACTTCACGACCACAACCTTGTTTCAATTAAGTTTTTGCTTTTCAATCCTTATGTTTGGAATATTTCTCTCGTTTAATGATTTTAATTAGTAACCTTTAGATAATTCGTTACAATCGGATTTTAATTAACATAGTTAACAAGATTTAATCTTCGCTTTATTCGGAAAGGAATCGATGTCTAAAATTAGAACATGCTGTTGGTGCAATGGTTTTTAAAACTGTCAAAATAAAAATAAAAAATTACCGAAAAATTATCTTGCATATTTAACTCCTATACATCCATAAACACTTATGATTCCAGACTTTTTGTATTTCATTTACAGTTTGCTGTTAAAAATAGATTTATTACAAAGTTGAATTATTTAAGCGGTCCCAGCAGTTTTATGCACTAAAGTTTTTCGTTCAAAATCTTCTTGTCAAATCAGAAAAACTACTATATTGCATACACAAAAACGTTGGCATCTTAAGACAAATGTGTAATTTTTGAAAAATGTAGCATTAGAGTGCATAAAGATAATTGGTTCATATAAATTGAAAACGAAATAAGAATTTCGAATAAATGACCCTGACCTAACTCCATTTTTTTTTTTAAAAACCCACAAAACTGGGATTTTGTTACGCTATGATTAGCTCGCCTTTTATAAAATAATTTTCTGGGATTTTAGGAAAGTTCGACTTAAGGTTAGTCGGAGATCGAAAACATTTAAAAGGGTCCAGCATTATGATACAAACTGGCATTAGGGTCCACAGCTTCACAGCTTGATTGGCGAAATATGATGCTACCACACAAAAAAAAACCCCTTTATATTTCCATAGATTCCTGTATTGTATTTTTCCTAGGAGTTTTTCCTTGGTGTGATGTATTCTTCTTATTTATTGCAGAGGATAACTTACGAAGAATTCGGGATATCCACGAAGGGATCCAGAGGCTGAGGGAGCTGAATACTAAGCAAATAGTCGTCCATGTGAGTCACATACTAAAATACTCTTTTTATAAATTATTGTATCTTTGACGATTTTTTAAAAACTGACTTTAGGAAATTTTTTTTATATATTTGATCCAAAACTTTTCGATTTTTCGCGAGGAGTGCATCAAAATTTTACTTTTTTTAGGTAATTGCTTAAATAATATAATCTCGTTATTGATTGTGTTACTTCTTAGTATTAACTTGAATTATTGAATAATTTGATGATGAGACAAAATGTGTATACTTTATTTAAAAAAGAAACTCCTGTCCTTCCTCCTCCATTTTACATAGAACATTGTACATTAAAAGTTAATTGATGGAATGATTTATGATATAATTGTAGTTTTTTTTTCAATTTATGGATTATTAATACTCAAAACATTTTGCTTTGTAAATTTCTATCATTATATTTCTTAAATTTCGTAACTAACTATTATATTTTGAAACAATTGGGGTTCTTTTATTGAGCATTCGAAGATAGAAAATCTTAAGTCTTCAGCACCATGTCTAATCTTCGTCCGCGACAGAATAACAACTCTCATAAACTAGAAATCTGACCTGATTACTTCACAGAAATCTAGCCTTTAATGCCTTCTTGGAGCTTCACTTAATTTCTAGACCTGTTTTGCCTTATTAAACCACTTCCTTTAATTGCAATCGATGCGGTATTTGCATAACTCATTCATTTAAGGATCCGTCGAACTTGTCTTTCATTCCACATCCTTTGCCATACAAATAAGGCGAGTTCGAATATGGTAATGAAATAATATTTGATTTCTTTTGAAAGTTATACTTCTAACCCGCTTAGCAGAAGCAATGTTTGTCATTTATGTTTGATGGACATCGAGTTAAAGGAAATCTGATGGTACGGCATTTATTTTTCATTTCCTGCAAAACCTTTTTGGTCTTTCTTGCTCATGTGTCATTTTCTTTTTATAAACAATTTAAATTAACTTGGATATTTTTGTTTTTAATTAATTTCGGAAAGATAAGGAAGTGACTGACTTGGTTGCTTTAGGATGCTTTGGAGTTTTTTCATAAATTGTCCTTTTTGGAAAAAAAGTGAATACGAATTAATAACTTAGTGTTCTTATGTATTTCCTGGTAAAAATATATTGTTGTTATACCATGCTGTAGTTATTATTTCAGTTTTGTATTTGTATTCCAATATATAGTTAAACGTTTTTGAGTTTTTATACATTGATTTTATGTATTACCTTCGCCACGAGAATTTACTTTCAACAAGTATTTTGACGACAACCCCTTTACCACCTACTGTAAAGATTAACGAAACACATCAGTTTAAAAAAAAAAAACGTGATGCTTGAATATATTATCCCTCCTAGCGTGGATCGATATTCGCGTAAATGAGCGACAAAGAAAGGAAAAAACCCCTAATTGCCCTGCCCTTCTCGATTATATGGAAAACCATGAAGTCGAGAGAGAATCTTCGCCTTATCGTCCATTTTTTTTTCTGGAGCATCCAAGCATCGCCCATCTCTTCAGGGTGACTCCTAGGTGAAAGCAGCCGAGGAGACATGGGTCTCTGAACACTCTTCTTGTGGTTTAGGCCATCCAAGCACACTTACTGGAGCGAAAGATATAGAAAGTGGAGTGCCTTTGAGTACATGCATTGTGGGTCGTCTTTTCCCTCCCTCCTTTTTTTTTATTAACGTAACTGTTTAAAGGCAAATTTGGGTGGGGAGTAAACTACAATGGATGGTAAGTGGCCGTGTCGATGGCATTGAAATTGCTGTGATTTCTGGCGACAGCTATTCACGTGCCTAGTTTCCGGTCATTGAATTCGGCTCTGCCAAACGGAATGGATCGACTGATTGAATTTGTCTGTTTGTTCACTTTGAAGAAAAAGTTAGGTCGAAAAATATTTAAAGTTAATAAAATGTGGCTGCTGAGCATTCTTTGTTGGGTTTAGGACATTCAGGCACACTTACTGGAGTGAAAGATATAGAAAGTGGAGTGCCTTCTTTGAGTATCTTTGTTGGTTATATTTGAAAACATTTTACTGTTTGTGTGCAACTAAATTTGGGTGGGCAGTTTACTACAATGGACATGTAAGTGACCGTGTCGATGTCATTCAAATTTAAGTGATTTCTGGCCACAGTTATTCACATGTCAAGCTTCCGGTTATTGAGTTTGGTTCTGCTAGCGGAATAGATTGACTAATTGAATTATTTCCTCCTTTGGTTTGGTTGAACTTGAAGTATGCTAGTGCAATAGACAAGCTACACACGGGATATATAATAGATCATACAGCTGGTGGCGTATAGCAATTTACCGAAATAAGGACGAAAATCTCTTCAGTTGCGGTACGGTACAACTTTCCATCAAAGTACATTATTTTTTTTAAAATATAAAGCAACATTTTATTGGTAAAAGTATTTAAATTGGAGTTAATAAAATTTAGTTGAAGTTAATAAAAACCAATTAAAAGACTTGGATAATAGCACTCCTTGTGTTTTTAGGTTTTTCCCAGCACTACTGGAATGAAATATTTGACGGGCTTTTTACAGAACTTTAACTGTTTGAAAGAAGAAACGAGAAGTTCATAAAGAACTAAAATAGCCTACTTTCCTGTTACTTAAATACTTACTGAAGTTCTAATCGGGAAAAAAAATTAGGTTAATAAAGTAAATATCATCAACAGCCGTTTCTACACTAGATTTATACACATTAGAAAAAGAATCGAAACACAGCACTCAGCTATAATTTAAACTTCTAAAAGCCAAAATCAACTATTTTCATTAATATTCTTTCGTAGATTAATTAAATATTATTTATCATCTGCTCGTGATTTATTTGTAGTTCGAAGAATAATTAAATATTTATTGATAACAAAAGTAATGAAACTACTCCGAACTGCATTAAAAAATAAGAAATGTAAATTAAAACTAAGCATAATTGCATGCAAAAGTATGCCTTGCCGCTTTCTTGGTAGATAATTAATGAATAATCAAAGAATCAAATTGTGCTACATTTTATGACGTCATTCCAAACTGATTCATGAAAATATTTTGCTTCAAATATGTTTAAATAAATAAAGTTTCTCATGCCATTGTTGATTTGGCAACAGTGATTTAAATGACTCAAAATTGAATTTCAATGCTAATTCAATGGGAAATTCGCCGACAGATAGTAGATTTATGTCCGTCCGGACGTACAGACAGACGGACAAAAAGTATGAAAGTTGGGTATCTGAGGTCATAGCTTTCTAACAAAAAGAATTTTAAGATCCGATGGATAGAACCGATTTTGGAAGGGGGGTACGGACAGACAGACAGACAAACAGACGGACAGACAGACGGAAAGGCAGACAGACATACGAACAGACAGACAGATGGACATCAACCGCATTTCAATACTAATGCTTTCAGAATTAAAATTAATTTCAACTGCCTGATTAATGTATTCGAAGAAAAATTAGATTTTATTCCGTCCAACGTAAGAACAGAACGATTAAAAATAGAAATGTATTGACTAAGCATAGTCATGCAAAAAGTATTTTGAAGTTCTGGATAGAACATTTGGAAGGGTACGGACAAGAACAGACGGACATGACGTCACGGAAACTGAAGTCATGAAAAATGCTTCAATAGGTAATAAATAAATTTTCATGCCATGTATTGGCACAGTGTTTAAATGACTCAAAATTGAATTTCAATGCTAATTCAATGGGAAATTCGCCGACAGATAGTAGATTTATGTCCGTCCGGACGTACAGACAGACGGACAAAAAGTATGAAAGTTGGGTATCTGAGGTCATAGCTTTCTAACAAAAAAAGAATTTTTAAGATCCGATGGATAGAACCGATTTTGAAAGGGGGGTACGGACAGGCAAACAGACGGACAGACAGACGGAAAGGCAGACAGACATACGAACAGACAGACAGATGGACATCAACCGCATTTCAATACCTACAGTGCTTTAAATGACTCAAAATTGAATTTCAATGCTAATTCAATGGGAAATTCGCCGACAGATAGTAGATTTATGTCCGTCCGGACGTACAGACAGACGGACAAAAAGTATGAAAGTTGGGTATCTGAGGTCATAGCTTTCTAACAAAAAAAGAATTTTTAAGATCCGATGGATAGAACCGGTTTTGGAAGGGGGGGTACGGACAGACAGACGGACATCGACCGCATGTCAATACCTACTTTTTCATTTTTTTAATTCTTTCGAATTAAAAAAAGAAAAGTAGGATAAAAACGTTGGGGCTTTACTACAATGGATGCTAAATGGTAGAATCGATGCCTTTGGATTGCAGTGATTTCAGACGACAGCTATCCATATGCCTTAGCTTCCGGTCATCGAGTTTGACTCTTTCGGTGGGTGGGATTCATAAATTGAATTTTTGTTCGCCGTTTGTTAGCATTTTGTTATTTGGGTGTGGGAATTAGATTGATGCAATAGAACAGTACCCTTTGTTTTGCATGTTATGAAATTACCATAGTAATGTCTCCAATTAACTACGATAATCTTTCGTGTACAGGTACAACTTTCCGCCATTCTGTCAAGTTTCAACAACCCATCACTACACAATTTTTTCTTCTTCCTAGAGACTAGGATTTAATATCTTCAGTTAGCCATATTAATTTGAAAATTATTTTTTAAAAAGCATCACTAATTCTTTTCCGCGCAACCCAGACGTACTAAACATTTTTTAAAAAACAAAAATAATTCAATATGTAAAATAAGCTAATGATAACTAACAAACCCAGTCAATCAACAAATCGAAAAAAGTTTCAGTTAATTAGTCTATGATTCAAATAAGTTAAATTTACAGAATCGTTCAATTCATTCGCTACTTGTGGCGAAATAATGAGGTAAATTACTAACATAATAAAGTTTATTTTCTTCCCATTTATTCCTAGTTATTTTGTTATTTAAAACGGATCTTTCTAAATTATATCAAAAGGCTATTTCATAACTGAAGATAAGGGTTTCTAGAGGTAATTCCAGACAATTTCTTACACACATACCATTAAAAACTGAACCCTAACTTCGTTCTTACATTTTATAAACGAAAAACGTTTTTAGAACCCATCATTTCAACGCCAAGGCTTATATTGTTCCAGTCACATTGTGTTTATTAACTGAAATCGAAATTCCGATGATAGAAAGTTCTTAGAAAAAGTCGAGAAGGAAAGTTCCCGTGTTTATTTTTCCACAGCTGTGGAGATGTGACGAGAACATGCATGATCCTTTTGGGCTGGAATATGCCAAGATTTGGATGGAAAAACCGTATTTTAAACATGTTCCCTTCTTCCACTGCGTATTACGAATTCCGTTAAAATATCCTAGTCCATACTATTTTTTAACAGTTATTCTTTGCCTAGAAAACAAACGTTGGTATTTTAGATTTTTTTGTAAGCTCTCTATTGGCTTATTTTAGGTGACGTAGTTCTTACAGTTTTCATATCTGCTTCCTTCTCCCACTGCATATTACGAATTCCGTTATAACATCCTAGTCTATACTATTTTTATTCTTCTTTTAGAATTCGAATTATTCTATTGTTATTCTTTTAGAAAAAAAACCCGTTTGTATTTTAGGAAAGTTTTTTTTTTTAAATCTAGCTATTGACTTGTTTTAGGTGACGTAGTTCTTCCAGCTTTCATTTCTGTATTTCCTTCGATCGGTGCTTTTTCCCACGGGACATTGTTTCACCAGGCGAGGCTCGAGAGATTTTATTTTTATTCAGCATTTCAGTTGCCACAAATGACTTGAAACATGCCCTTTGCATGCCATTTTTAATTTTATTGAAACGTGTTTTTAGCTTCCACACTACGTTTATAACGTAAAAAGTGGAAGGTATTATAATCGTTCAGTCCGTCTGTCCGTCCGTCTGTCTGTCTGTCTGTCACCCACTTTCACAGAAAGAACCACAAGTCCCACAGACAAGTGGGATACGTCATTTTAAAGCAAAAAATCAGATTAGGCTACATTCCAAATTTCATTAAAAAATTTAAATTAGAAGTTTATTTAAAATTTAAATAACTAAATTTTTTTATCTACATTGAAATAACATGCAAATTCTATTTTTATTCATATTTTCACTGTTGTCATCCACAAGTCCCACAGACAAGTGGGATACGTCATTTTGAAGCAAAAAATCAGATTAGGCTACATGCCAAATTTCATTAAAAAATTTAAACTAGAAGCTTATTTAAAATTTAAATAACTAAAAATTTAATCTACATTGAAATAACATGCAAATTCCATTTTTATTCAATATTTTCACTGTTGCCATTTCGTTAAACATACGAGAAACTTTTGTTAAAATAAAAATACACTTTTGAAAAAATATTTATTTATGTGATATAATTCGGTTTGGATTGTTGTATTATCACAATAGAGTTCTTTTAATGGTTCTATATATATGTATGTAGAAAGATGCATAGAGAATTCTAACTTGGCATAAAAAAAAAAATGCTAAGTTTCGCTTTTATTTTTAAAGCATCAATTGTACAAATTATAAATTTTTTGAACTGTAAATTAATTTAACAAACTATAAATAAGTGAATTTTCGAAAGAAATGTAAATGGGAATTTATTAAAAAAGATTACATCATTATTCTTCGAACTTCAAACAAATTTAGCAAACGATCAAGTCTAATTATTAAATCTGAGAAAGAAGATTAATGAAAATAGTTAATTTTGGCGTTTAAAACTTTGAATTACAAATAGCTAAAGGCCCTGTTTTTATTAGAATTAAATCACATGTGCCATTCGCAACAATCGCTCGAGAAACTTTAATTCTTTTAGACAATAAATTAAAATAAATTTATTTAGACAATAAATTAAAATAAATTTATTTTTGCGACATCGATCAGTTTGAAATGACGTCAAATATATTTCACTACGGAATCCTTGTATGTTGATATGAAATGTTTTCATTCTATTTAAAAGCTAGGAATATGACATATTTATTCTTTAAAATATAAATTAATTTTTGCAAACGATAAGTAATAATTATTGAATTTTCGAAATAAAATAAATGAAACTAGCCAAATTTAGCTTGTAAATGTTAAATATAGAATTAATGTTGTGTTTGGCGCGTTTTTTCCTGTTAAACACAAATATGTGGAAGCGAGTTAAGTGACAGATCCTGTTACAAACCTACTTGTTTAATTTTATTTTAATCATCATTGAAACATGCCCATTTTAATTTCAATGAAGTTGACAATGTTAATTTTAAACCGTCATGTGTCACAGTTCAGCTCTAAGTCTTTTACTAAGTATAATACTTTTTTATTTTGGAAAAAAATCTTATGTGATAAACTTTAAACGCATACAATATAATAAAAACTAAACTTTTCATAAAATTAGTTTTAATTATTTGTAATTGTAATCATTAAAAGCAATAAACTTTGCTGTCGTGTACAAAAATGTAAAATTAGTCAAAGCTATTCCTTGTTTTAAATGCACTTTTTAGCTTATCTGGTTAAAAAAATAAACACTGTGAAACAAACACAATAGAATGCATTGAATAATAACCATCACTTGAAAGCGGTGAAATAAAATCTTTAATGATAATCTGACAACCCTAATGGACTATTCTTAGTCACAGATTCAAACATGTCAAATCGTCTCCATGGCGACGCAACGTCCTTATGTCAAATCACTCCTAAACACAAAACATTTGGAACCCTTCCAACCGATCCCTTTATAGAAATCTCTAAATATATGGGTCATAAAAAGATTTTGGACATGGAGCTATTTATCTTTCCTTTTCCTCCCTAATAAAGCCTTAACTCGCCAAATCTGGTGTCGCGACCGGAGTAATACAACGGTGATGGTGATACCTATAGGGACAAAGATACTCTCTTGATTTCAGGGATGGGGAAGATAATATTAGTATGTTGCTTTTAAACGGATGTTCTCTTCTGTTATTAAAAGTCAATTATTTTTGTGGTAGGGATTTTATTTTATCGTAAAGTTTTATGTTTAAAAGGAGGGGAGCATAATTTTCTTGCTACATATTAATAAATAGAATTAATAAAATTAACATTGTTATACAAAAGTAACAAATCTTAAAAACCGGCATTAAAATGATAGCAATATGAATATTATAATCTAAAAAATCAGAATTAGGTTTATTTTTTAAGAGAGATGATCTTAAATACATCTCCAAATGAAAAAAAGTACATTATTAATAAAAATCTATTATAAATTTTAAAATTATTTAAAGAAAGACTGATGCACAAAATACGGAAAAGGCCGAGTCTACCGCTCGCATCTGTTGCTGAAAACAAACCCAAACATGACATTTCCAGACTGGTAGAAATGGAGAAAGACCCACGAAAAGCGCCTCACAAAACAGCCGGCACGCGCCGCTGACGCACACGCACGCTTCCGTCGACATCTGCGGCCAAGTGAAGGACAGGTGTTCGAATCCCAGCCAAAAGGGACAAAGAAAGATTCGTTGGGAGAGAACGCTTACCTGGAGTGGGAGGTTAAAAAATACATGCCAGTCCGAAAGCTATGTGTAGCCTATGTTTGTCAATATCGTCTGAGATCGAAATAAAGTTATATGGATATTTGAGTGATTGACTTACCATGATGACTTACCGTTAGGGTGACCACACGTACTGCATTTCGCAGTACAGTTTAGTTTGTTATTCATCTATGTAGCAATAAAAAATTCACAAATAGTTTACCGTTTATTTTTTTTATAGTTTTTTCAAACAAAAAAAAGGAAATAAAATAAGAATTCTGAAAATTTAATGATGATTTTATAGTTGAAGATATAGTCTCTGAAACAAATCTGGTCAGGCTACTTACCGTGAACAAGCGTGGTTTCAGATGTAGTCTTCTCACCTGTACACAGGATTTTTACTTGCTTAGTGTTTAACTTAATACTTAATTCACGTAATTTTTAAAAAAAGTTTTTAAACGATGGAATTTTTGGAGTTATAAAAAAGGGTGTTTTTTTCACGAAATCAACTTTTCACTCTGAATACTTTTACCTTAATGGTCAGAGGGAGAGCAATTAAATAATCGAAAATTAAATGAAAAATTAGCTTTTGATTTATTTTGTGCATCTTACCAGGAATTTATTGTATAAATGGCAATGTCAATGCTGATGTTTAAACTTTGTGAACATGAAATTCTAAATGTATTTCTATCTAAAAATAAATCTAGATAGAGTGTGTTTTATTTTAGTTGCGTAAGAAGTTTCTCTATGACTTTTCTTGGCAATTTTTTTCTCCAAGTTCCATAAAAACTTAACACTCTAACAAAACATTTAACGTCGTTGCAAATATTTTATTCTATAAAACTTTTTAATAACTTTGAACAGTATTTTCATATGGATTTTGATGAATAAGTTTAATAATTCTAGCATTTACTTCTTTTTTCCCAATTTATATTTATATTATTATCTACGTTATCTATTTATAGATATTATACTCACTTTATAAGTACTATAACGGCACTTAAATGCATCCATTTAAAACATTTCTTACGTTAAAAAAAGTTAATGTTGCATTTTATTTACATATTTTTTATTATTTTAAATAAAAGTTATCTATACAAATCTATTTAAAAAAAATTGACTTATTTTGTGAGGCATTAATGTTCCCTAAAAGCACATCGTTGAATTGGAAATAAAACAGTGCATATAAATAAACCGTATTTTTCCTTATTTCTACTCAGCTGTACATAAATATACACTGACAATTTTTAAAACCTTACTCATTGCTTAATTTCGAATTGTATTTATTTGCATTCGTCTAAAGATTATGCTGAAATTTCAATTTAAGAAGAATAAATTAAAGGCATTTGAAGTATCAAATCGGTACTATTTTCACTTTCTCTCTAAGTAAATATCGTTTAGTATCTTCCTAGATTATCTTTCAAAATAAAGCATCAATTCGAACTTTGCCATAAATTAAAGAAACTGATGAAATACAAATGAATATTTTTAAGTTTGGATTATGATTGTTTGAATTTCAAATTTTAATAAAGTTTTGATTACTAAATACTAACTGTTTTCCTATGTGTTCATAATAATAGTCATGACTCATTCTCTTTGATATTGAAATGTTTGACTAGACAAAGTGATCCTTTCCCTTTTAAGGGTATCGATTTGATATCGAACATGTACTCAAGGCTATTCCTTCTTACAATTATCATTTAGTAGACGATAACCATTATACATCGACATTCATATTCGATTGTAAATGGTGCTCTAATTTTAAAGTTGAAGGGAAAAAAATCGTTTCTGGGATTTCATTATTATATTTTCATTTTGAGAAGTTTTATCTGACGTAATTAAATCAGTGGAATGGTAAATCGAATTTTTTGATGCTGACGAATCAAATTGAAAAAGATTCGATTACATTTGATGTAGAAAATATATGCTTCAAATTTCTTTTGATTCATGAGTTTATTTATTGAAACATTTTCGTTCGTTAATTATAAATTCAATTACTTTTTAAACATGTATTTAGGGCAATTTGACGTTTCTAACAAAATCCTATACTTCCTATCTTGTAAACAAATATAGTTATCTTTTATTTTAGTAAAGTTTGAAAGTGAAAGTAAAATAAGTCACTTGTTTTATATCAAAATTGATTTTAATTCGAAATTCAAGAAGAAAGAAAATCACATCGATTTGAACCAATAAGGAATAAATTATTTTGCGAAGGTTAAATTTATTTGTATATGATTTGGATAAACCTATTTAAACCTACTTTTAAATTTGACTGAGTTTTTCATTAAAAAAAAACAATTTTTATCATAGGACTTGTGTACTAAGACATATTCTTTGAAACTTGGATTGAAATCCATTTTACTTGTTTTCAAAGTATTGAACTCGAAATATTGTTTTGCATTCAAGATTATTTGAATAAGAAAATTTCGGAAATATAAATATATATCCCCCCCCCCATGTTTCCATGTTTCCCATCACAGAATATTACGATCCTAAATGTACATATATAGTCATGGCCTATTTTTCGAAACCTAATTAAAATCCTAAATGAGCCTTCCCTACATGCATCGACGGGAAATTCAACTAGTATAATTAAACGACCTTACAGTTTACTTTATGGATCAACATCACCGGCAGGAAAAACTGTCAAAGTTTAATGTAACTGTCACCGAACAGTCCCTCGAGTTGAGTGGTTTATGTCGCGCGACCGAATAATTAATGGTAAACGGACGTCTTTTCAAGGCCCGTCCATAGCAAAAGACAATGTTTTTAACGTGAGGTAATAGATGGGAACTGTTCTACATAACTATTCTGGGTTGCCACTGTACCTGGCCATTTAGAAATTGGTTATACTTTTACTTTTTTTAAAAACATGTACCAAAACCTATATATTTTAAAAATAACAATAACCTAAATATTTATCTTCAGGGATAAGCTAAAAGTTTAAATACGACAACAATGTTTAAACATACTAAACGTTTGGAAATAGCTTTGTAGTTTGAATTTTCTCTTTAAAAAGCACAAACAGCTACCTCACCAAAATAAATAGTTGCTTTAAAAATTATGAATGTTATTATGCTTATAAAAAACGAAATTCAAATAAAAAAAAAGTGAATTAGTTAAGTATGTGAATAAGTTAGGTGAAAAAATAAGTTTAGCTGAGCATAGACTCTCAAAAGGCAAAGCTTATTTAACATTTTTACCGTTGAGTAATGAATTGGAACTGTTTTAGATGGCTATTGGAAAGTTTTAAAATATTTGTATTATTCTTTTTTATATTCATACCTTAATGACAAAACACATTTGTGACACGATATTATAATTGGGCATTTCCTTCATTGGAATGTTCCCATAAGTTTAAATTTCCTTGTTGGTGTTTTGAAATTTATTTCCCGTTGTCTCAAATGAAAGAAATTTACTTGTGTTTCTAAAGAGATGCTTTTATATTAGTTTGTCTATTTTAATAGTGTTTATTATATAGTATAAAGACTTAGACTTAATAAAATATCTGAATAATTTGGATTGATATCAGCTGTTATGCTAAAATGCCCTTGGCCTGAATATTTTTTATTCTTCATATATTTTATTTTCAATTATATTTAAAATTATTCGTATATCAGGGATAAATTGAAATACTATACAAATATTAAATACAGACAGTCGAACAGTTTATCTGTGATACTTATTCAAAAAAACTATGCATTAAATTACAATTTAGCTTTGCTACAAAATGGCTTTAAGTATACTATCCTGACTTTTCAACTAAAAGACTACTATAGTAAGGAAACAACATATACAGATTTTTTAAAAAATAAAATATCAAATTTTTTTTTAACCCCTGTATGTTGCTAATCTAATTCTTTTTAACCTACATAGTTATAAAATTACCAAAAGTCTGTTTTGTAAAAACCCTATTTCTTAGTTTCCCGTGCGTACAAGGTTTTGCAAGACGCCCCCATTAATTGGATGTATTATGGCCGGATACGGAACATTTTTTGCAATAACTGGGGGAAGTTCTCTCTATTTCCTGTCGCTGTTACGATGGAAAAGCCCCCTTCTGTTATCGAGCGCATGTCACGAGAGTATTAGTTCGAAACTTACCCCCCCCCCCTTTTTTTTCAGCTACTGTATCTTTATGTTTATTGGTGTGTGCTTTTATTGCCGATATTTGCGATTACGTCAGAGTATAATGGAATTAATTTTTTCTTGGCTCTGAAACTTAATCGACTAATATAGAATGAAATCTCTGCTTTCCAAAATAAAATTCGAATACCCTTGGAATTTGACTTTTTCTAGGCCATGATACTTAATCGAATCTTTTAAAATTAAATTGATAACACCGACTTTGACTACTGAAATTAGTTGGGTTTTTTTGCCTGGTAGGTAAGAAATTTTTTTAGTGAACTGAACTGGGATAGGTATTTTTTCCAAGTAAACTTTGAACTAAATTTAATAAAATTGAATTTGCTCCTCAAAATTCTTTTCGGCATGAAAAAGTTTTTTTTAAGAAATAAGTTTGTATTTCTAGAATTTAAGCTACTGATATCCAATATAATGTACCATATTCTTTGGTTTCAGTAAGTGTTCTTGTATCAACCCACCGTTGTAAAAGGTTTCAAATCGCTAACAGTAGAAATACTTTAATAATTAAGCAGAATTTTCTTCTCTGAAAAGTTTACCAACACTTCTGAGAAAAGTCTTTTATAAAACTATTCATGGCACTTGTCATCAAGAAAAATATACAGGTGTTATTTTTTTTTAAAGTTTAATATGTACCATTAAGTTTATTGAAAAATCTTTTCTGAAGTATGTAAAAAAAAAAGGACCAATATAAAATTGAGTTGATCAATGAGATTGAGGGGAGAGATTTCTATACATTAGGAAAAATGACCACACGAATTGCGTTAAGAGAAATCCTCCGATCGCATTAATGTAGATACCTTTTAAATCTCAGAGAGTTAATATAGTCAATGATTTTTAAAATTATTGTAGCCAATCAAAAGTAGTTATTAAAAGCTTATTCTCTGTAAACAAATATATTTTTTATTGGTGAAATGTTATATTGATGAAGACATAGAAAAATGTATTTGTCACCAACTTCAAAGTTGAACACATTTTAAAATTTGTCTTTCTATCTTTATTTTCCCCTTATATAAACTGCTCTTTAATTTTTTATGTAATTGTATATTTATGAAGAACTTTCTGGTACCACGTTTTGTAAGCATGAAGTTGGGAAACTTATGTGCAAGCAAGCAATTAGTTGAAATGACGCTTGCAAGTTGTTTTCTTTAAATTGCTGTCTTCCGATAACTTCTCCAGAAAATGCTGAATTTTATTTTTAATGAAGAATTTCCCTTACATTGCGTTATGAATCAACCCAGCGTTATGATTACCGTTTATTTTGGTTAAAGTTCGATGAAACAATTACTTCAACCTTGAATTTCAAATAAAATGAGACATTTATGCATTGCATGACTTCTTACAAAAATCTAAGTATTGATCAACTTCTTTATTAGAAAAGTTCATATTGAAAACGGGAAAAAAATTTCAAATTAAGGAATGTCTTTTTAAAAATCGGCCTAAATATATATATTTTTATAACTTATTGTATTAGTTTTTAAGAAATTTACTATGTTAGTTAAATATCTAAAAGTGCATTATCATAATATTAAAAAAATTTGCACATTTTAAACGAGTTTTTTTAGTGTAAAAGAATTCGACTTTTTGAAAAAAATCTGCTTAAGATATCATATAGCAAATATTTTTTGCTACATACATTTTATGGTGCCTGTTGAAGGGATATTGTATTTTTTAAAAAATTTATATGTTTTGTGTTTAAAAATTTTTATACAAAGAAGTTCGGGGAAAAAACGCTCCCCCCCCCCAAAAAAAAAAACTAGTATTAAAAAAATCTTATGAAAAAGTATTTTGAAACTAAGCGTGTTTGTAACCTAAACGCCTAAAACTTTTTTTTTTCGCCATGTAAGTAAGTTTTCTCCCATTTGTTAGCTATCGGGGGGAAAAACAGCTGTAGAGTTATAACATTGGCGCTCTCTAGCTTGGCGACCGACCGCGAATCGGCAACCTCACTTACCTCTACAACAAAACAGAGTTGCATCGGCTTTAGCAGCGCCGACACCGAGTTTCCGTAACTTCTTCTCGGAAAAACAATGATGACAAACTTTAACTTAATGTTTGGAAAATACCTTAAAAATGGAAATTTAGATTTCGGTTATTATTGGCGGTGAATAATTTCTTAGTGTGCTTGTGATGCCTTTGGATATATAATGCTCGAATGTATTTTTTGTGATGAAAAGTTTCCATGGTAACTTGGAACTCGTAAAAGTTTAGAGAATAGTTTTTATGGAGTTCTAGTTTCAGTGTTCACGGACTACGGGGAGTTAAAAGGATTATTTATTAAAAAAGTGACCTTCGTCCGTTTGATTTTGTGTACCACAAAAGACAATTTATTGATGGCATTGAATTTCAAAGTGAATTTCATGTGTATGATGTAGTTATGTAATATTTTAGTAAGTATTAGTAATTTTATACTATTCGTACCTTCTCTTTAGTAATAAGTTATCAAACTGTGAATTTTCTATTTGATTGCATACTTTGATACTTTTTATAAATTCCAAGTACGATTGTTGATCTTATGTAAAGTTTACAATGATTTTTTCCCCTTATAATTAAAATTTAAAATATATTGCACAAAAAGTTATAAATATTAGTTACTTACGTAGTTAAACATCACGATGTTAAATTATATTAATTTCCTTTGTCTTTTCTATAGATAAGATAGTTTTGTATTTGTTTTAAAAGTATTTTTAAAGTGTACGCTAAAGTTATGAATAATTTTATTGTGTTAATAAATTTTTAAATATATCTGTTCGAAATATCTTCTTTTATTAATATATATTTGTATTTTATTAAAATTAAAAATTAAAAAATTTCTTATATTTTCAAAGGTTTTTAAATTTCATGAAACTTTGACAACTAATTTTAGTTTTGATAAATTCAATAAAACATCGACAACCTAAGTGCAAATATTCTTGTTCTTTTATTATTAAAATTTAAACATTTCTAAATAGTTATTTACTCGGGTTATTTGGAGGGGGGGGGGGGGGGGGTATGACTGCTAAAAGCGAGTTATCGGTAAGTCAAACATCATATAACACCAGCTTTAATATGTTATGCTTAAATCAGTAACGTAACACTCAATATACTTTTTTTTTTATTTTCACTATTTTTTTAAATATATTAAAAAAAAGCAATATAATTTCTATTGAAATAATTATAAAACATGGTTCTTGAAGAAAATATTTCTTATAATCAAAATCCTTTAAAACAAATTTCATCAAACGGCCTAATTTTTAATTAAATAATCACAAACTCAATGACAGGAGAGAAAATGCGCATCTGAAACAATTTCAATCAACTCAAAAGTGTAATGATTTCCGCTCTGGAATCAAGATTAATGATGAATGGCACTAAGTTGGTTCAAACATATTAATAACACTAAATGAGTTTTCAACCTATCACGATAATATTTGCCTTAATTAATATATTCATGTTTTAAAACCCATTAAACTGTTGGTCATTTCAAATAAGTTCTTAACTAATTGGATTTATGTCGTTAGTGTGCGTTATTTGTCGTGCGACATGTCATAGCACAATTATAGAATTTTTAATGATAGGAAGTTAAATGCATCTTAATTTTATAAACAATATAATAAGAGTAAATTTTTTTTTATATAAAATAAATTGATTTCTACGTAGTTGAGACAATTCTATTAATGCAGTTATTATTTTACAAATACGATGACGGATAATTTAAAATTGAAGTGCATTAAGTTTAAATTTAACATCATTAAGTATTCATATTTAAAATTTATAAGTTAGAAAATTGTTGAAATGAAAAAAGTTGTTTAAAATTATTATCTGAAAAGTTATTTCTCTTATGATTATAAATAAGAGTAGAATGCCTTATCCCACTCTATAAATTTTATTTTATTTAGGAAAGTAGGCTTTATTTACGAACTAAATATTTTAAGTAATTTTCTTGATGAGTTATCAGGAGCCTGGAATTTAAGCCCGATGAGGATTTCTCTGTAATTCTAGTGAAGAAGAGAAAGGGGAAAAATGCTCTAAAAAGCCCATAAATCATAAAATAACTTCTTGGATGCCCCCTTAAATTTAGGTTTAATCATAGAAGTTTCTTAATTATTGGTATTGTGGTTAATATAAAGTAAAAAATGCACTTGATTTAATTTTGGTTTGTGATTGAATAGTTACAAAATAGATTTTTGAAAGCATTAAGATAGTTTAGTTCAACTAATGAAATTATAATCTGGAACATCGATTAAACCAATAAAACCATTTGTAAATATCATTAACATCTTCCTTGCGGAATAAAATGTTAACTTTCGCATCGCAAACTTTCTTGCCAATCGTCTTAATGAGTTAAAAAAATAATTTAATGTACCTCTATTTAATATATTAACGACAAAAACCACAAACATCTTAAAATTGATATAAAATTTTTGAATAGAAACTCTGTAATTAATGTGGTTCTGATACTTTTACATATTTTATTGATGAAACTTAGGTATATTACTACATAAAGGTGGCGTTTAATAAATTCGGTCATAAAGTAGAAATGGCATTATTTTTGGCTTTTATACATTCTTTAAGCACCTTGGTTTATGCTTACAAAGACGAAAATCTTATTACTAGACGTATATGAAAACATTCCCAACAGCGCTGTAAGATAATAAGTGGCTTATAACCCATTGAACAGCTTAGCTTAAGGTTACCTAAAAATGTTTTCCAAACTGAGGAGCTTATCTGAAAGTATTAAATATAGAGTCTCATATTGTTTATGCATGTTCCTTTGTATGGTAGTTATTATTTTGTTCTCTTTCTCTCAAATTCTTTGGAAACATGAATGTCAATAGAAGTTTTCTTCGAAATCACCCGATGCTCAGAGATAATAAAATAGTATATATTAGTATTAAAAAAAGCCTTATACTATGCAGTTTTCTTTCGCGTCGAGTGTTTTTATCTTCAATTTTATCGAAAGTTCTCAGGTGCCGGAGGAACTATTCCAAAAGCATGTTCAAACTATCTTCAAGATGCCTTCTAGCCACCGTTATTTCGTTCCATATTTTATTTTCGAAACCACTTTTTTCTGTTTGTTCTCTTGCAAATCCCGGTGGAAGAAGAATGACTGTGGCCTGACGACAAGCCTTGAGTTTTCCGGGACAATGCTGCTGAAAAGTGGTATCGAGTTGAGCATCTGGCGCGCTCCCGGTTCGATAAACCTCCCAAAATAAACTTTTGGGAAAGCGCGGGAGTTGAATTAGAATATCTCTTCACGACGCGTCGAACATTTTTATTTTGTTTTTTGTGTGTGTTATCAGCGTGGTAATTAGGATTCTTCTACTCCCCCCCTCAAAAAATCTAAATTTCTGTTGCTCTCTTCGCTTCGTCGTAAATTGATAGTGTTTGTACAAAAGAACTAAACGCCTATGCATATCCATCATTTCGAGACGGAAAACTTATGCTTACCGTAGACTGCAGAAATTCGACAAAGGATTAAAGCGTACAAAGTATTTTTTATGTATAATTCTTTTAAGTCGACTAATATATATGAATTTATATTGTAAGGGTCAGCTGACTCTATAGACTCCCACCTGGATACTCGCCTGATTCTGGTGTAGGTAATTCTTTAATGAGAAGCACTACTTTTACTACAAAATTAAACCATTTTCCATTATTAGCCCTCATCCCAGGGTTTGCTTTACGAGTTAGGATTTAGTCAAAGTCTACTACTGGAGGTACTATCAACCATACAAGATATTAATTAACTACAAGTAATAAGCTACTCAGTCTTGAATATTGGTTGACCTTGACATACATATTATTATAATCTGATGAGTAGCCACGAAAGCATCGTGGCGTATAGCCTCAATTTGAAAATCTTAAACATGCCATCCCATTTTTTAAACCACCAAAATTAAATCTAGAACATAAAATAGTACCATCGTTTAATTGCTAAAGACTAATTTAAGTTTGAAACTGGACCGAACTTCAGTGACTTCAATCTCGGTGCAGTACTAAATGACTCAATTTTGATGAAATTATGTCGCATAGTCCCTTTCCGCCGAGCACGATCCAAATGAGAGGAGATGGTGCTTTGATTAAGCCATTTGACGATGCTGCAATCTGTGGCTGACAGGTCATTTATCCAAGCTGCATTATTGTTCCAGAGACCGTTTTAACGGTTAATCGGAAACTGGAGATAAGATCCCTAGGCAAGGCATCCATCAGAAAACGAATATTCTAATTTCCGTCAGTTTCGACTTTTTTTAACGTTACATAATTTTTTAAAAAAAAAAGGTTTGCTTTAGGTATGAATTTCTAATTCTTAAAATAATCGATGGAGCTGATCCTTGACGGAAGGTTGATAAATTGTCTAAAGCATTGAAAAACTTGAAGGCAACCGTAGTCTTGTCGATGCTGTGATTTGTTGTTATGTAGTTATTATCGCATTTTAAAATGTCAAAATTAATGAAAAGTTGATTTTAAACGTATTTTTTTGTAAATGTGTTTCGTGACTGTCACTTTTGTTGTGAATTTATGTGCATCTGTTTTTATCATTATAAATCTCCCCACACTATTTCCCTTTATTTAGACTTTTAGAAAGTTGTTTTATTTAAACTCGTTACTTTTTCTTTAAAAATTGTTGGCAACGCGTGTTTTCCGTAATTAAAGTTAACCGATTAGTCACAAAATATGTACCTATGAAAAATTGAGTTCATGCAAATCAAATATAAGATTTCCCAATATATGTAATTATGCAACATTTTCAGTTATTTTTATTTTTCTAAAAGTATTCCTGTCTCCTTATATCCTTTTATGACTTATATTTTATATAGGTGTGGTCAAAAGTATTTCAAAAATAATTTTACCTATCAATCAATGCACAGGAAAACCTTACATCCCCATCCTATTTACCTACAGTTTTTTCTACCTTTCTTCCAAGTTATCTACCGTCTTATCTTTGTATACCGACAACAGACTGACTTTATATATCAGACGTTTCGAACCTCAACCGTTGTTATCTAACCTTCCTTTACTTCTTCAAGATAAAAAGGAAAGTACAGAACGGCCTGTGTCCTAGAAGTTGAATTACAAAATTTTACTTCCGAGCAGCTTTAACGTCGTTTTTTCCGAAAGGTTCATGAAATGAATTGTCTAGTTAAAAGTCAAAGAAAGACGTATCTTTATAGATTGATTTTGAATTGGTTGTGCATGTTAAATCCGTCAAAGTCCAACAGCCTTAAGCCGCCTGCGATATTGCTCTTGGGTTGCGTTGGTTGCCCTCTCAGGTGTCACCTTATCACTTGAGTGTGATTCGAAATTACGAAGCCCGTATGACACCACTAACTCATGTGTTGGTCTAGTGACAAGTTAATATAACGGATGCTGGTATATGCTTCAGTGTCTTAGTCGCCGTTCCTACTACTTAGACTCTCGTCTCAATTCCAGGTCTTGCCTCAGCAATTTTTATCATACAATGCGAAGAAGATAAAATCCTATAATTCAATTTTGATGGGAATTGGGAAAACGCACTCAAATTTCATAAATTCTCTAGATTAATCTCTATGGTTATTTCCATCAAAGTACATTTGGTATGTGCCATTTATGGAATGCCTTTCGCGTGGATTGAAGTCTTTTCTTAGACGACTCTGAATAAGTAACGTGGACATCTGTAGCAAAGCGCTCGAAAGTGGTGAAGTAATGCGGCTGCGCCCGGATGTCTTTAAATTATGTATATTCTACAGAAATGACTCGTATACAGGGTGGAGCAAATAAAACTGGCCCCGGCGTGGAGATAGGAATGCATTGAGATGCTTGGCGAGAAAAACTATTGAAGCCGCCTGAAAGCCTTCAAGTCGAAATAAAAGATTATTCAAGCGTGTAATGGTTTCACTTGGTAAACCTGTTATTGTATTGTTTGGATTGGATTAGCACCACATTAGAACTACTCGTAGACTATTGGCGATTTCAGTTCTTCGTGCGCATTATATGAAGACGGCCCCTTATGCAAATTTGTGTCATGCAATCCATTTAGAATGTTTTGGATTAACAAAAACAAAAAGGTCTGAGTCTCTAGGATAAATAACGGCCGAAATAATCGTTAGTTGGGACTTTTTTTGCACAGCTGTACAAAAAACCTTCAGTTTATATTGCATTCCAAATAGCTTGTCAAACCATATCATAGTTACCGGCAAATAATTCGCCAAGCGATTGTTTGGGCTTAATATTGAAGCGATCGATAGCTTCACTTAGCAAACCTGGCTTTGCATTAGTTTTTGACTAGGCAATAACTCTATCTGCTTCCTATCTCCATCACGGGGCCACTTTTATTTGCGCCACCCTGTATTTTAGTTTGCTTCCGTATTTGGTGCATTTTTTTTCGCACATAATAAAATTGAACCATTTAAGGATATCCTGGATTTGATCTGCTGTAATGATGTGCCTGCAAATGGATAATTTTATTCTGCACGGTTTTTCAAAATACTCTAAATTACGTCCATTTTTTGCATAATTTTATTGAATTAAGGAGCGACCTCCTTATCTGCATAATTTTTTTTATTTTGAAAGATGAAATTTTAATGTACACAGTTAAAATATGCCTTGTGATTTTTTTTTATTGACTCAGATTCTTAATTTACATACATTCGTACGCTGCCCAAAACTACTTAGTTTCAAATAGAATGAGTGGTAAAAAAAACCCTGTTATTTTTAGCCTATTTGAAATTTTGAAGAATTTTATATGGTATACATATTAGAGGAGCATCTCTTCGTTAATTGCTTAATTGAAGGAACAATGTCTCAAAAAAAAACTTCTTAGTGTAGTAAAACGGTTAATCTTTTTTTTTATGGATGACTTGGTTCTTTGTGAAAGTGCGTCTTCTATCCAATCAAGCAGAGAGAGAGAGAGCTACAAAATCTTCTTTCAGTTTATCCATTGCATAATGCATATACCTGAAAACCCATAGCTCTTTTTTGCCTACTTTCCTTTTTTTTTAATTCGTAAGAATTTTTTTTAAAAAATGGAAAGGAAGTATTGACATGGTGGAGATGTCCTTCTGTCTGTACTTACTTTCCTTATTAGGTTCTATCCGTTCGATTTTAAAAATTATTTTTTCTTAGAAATGTATGACATCAGAGATCCTTCTTTTGTACTTTTTGCCCGTTTTTCTGTAAGTCCGGTCGGACATCTGTCGACGTTGTACCTAGCATTTGAATAGCATTAAAGCGAAACTTTTGTTCATTTAAATCGTTGTTGCCACATGAACAATTCGCATGAAAAACTTAACTTAAAATTAATATTTCAGAGGAATTTTATTTTTGTGTTATAAATCAGTTTGGAATGACGTCATAAAATGTAGCACAATCTGATTATTTGATGGCTCATTATTTGTTTATTAAGAAAGAGCACACTTCTATTTCTTGCATTAAAGGCTGCTTTTAATTTACATATCTTGATTTATTCAATGTATAAGGGTGTTAAAATATGAATTATTCTCTGTGCTATTTATTTTTGCTGTTTTTTCTCTTTTTCTAAGAAAATATTTGGAAATAACACGGTTTGATTTTTTGAACATGATCGATTGTTTACATGTTGTTGCAAACAATAGAACGTGTTTTTTTCCCGAAAATCATAAATCATTGTCTTGAAAATTCCAAAACGAATATTTCATATTACTGACAAAATATTCGAAACGAGTACCTACACTTATTAAAAACGATACCTAATGTAGCGAAAGTGACTATAAATAAAAATTCCGAAAAACCGAAGGAAAATTATTCTGTTAAAAGTATAATGACAAATTTTCCCTTTCTTTTTGAAACCATTGAAATAAAACTGGAAAATAATTAGTAATTCAAATGAGCTTCTAAAGTTGGAAATGTTCATGCAATAAAAGAAATGTTTTTTTAAAATCAACTTTGTTTAATGACAAAGGTTGCGATTTGATTCATACGTATTGAAAAGCTGTTCAATAATTAAAGGTAGAATAACATCCCTAATGAATCAGCACAAGGAACTTTATTTCTTTATTTTAAAATTTTAATAAGACATTTCCTTAAAAATAGATCGTCTTCATAAAGCGTCTGTTGACGTAAAAGATTTCTGGGCTTTTATTGAAGTTTAGTATAAAGCTTTTGAAAATATATACTTTTGAAGAAGGAGGTGTTACATAAAAGGGAAAAAACTTCTGGTACATATTGGATAAATAGTTAAGTGGCTATATTGGATCTTAATATTATTTTTTTTTCGCGAAAAAGCACACAAGTGTTTAATGTCTCGATTTATAAATAAAGTTTGACGTATTACTCTAATGCATAAGTTTAAAATGGTGTGCTATTTTTAAGGATTTATTTTATAAAGAAACCTAGCGTAACTTTCAAAGCTTTAAAAACTTAAACGACGTAATTTAAATTGGATCTTTTTTTTTAAAAATTGGACCTTTTTTTGTCCAAGTGCCTATATTTTTTGAGAACTTCCTTGATAGTTTCAGTTTGAAACTCTTTATTACATATCTTAAAGTTTTTTAAGAATCCAATATTTTATCGATTGATAATTTTTTTAGTGTATTTGCTGAAAGAAATGCTGTCAAACAAGAATTTGAATGCGTAATGCAGTTTATAAAGTAATTGTTTGACCTTTTTACCACATAATCACGTTAAAATCGTTTTGACAGTATAGATTGTTCTTCAACATTCAAAAATAATTCTTATGAGTCATCTTTGAGTTCTGCATTCCTTCTACCCACGACAATTCTAGTTATGTCATATCAAAATTCTACTTTTACAAGAATTTTATCGTCCTTGTCAGCATTTTTTTTATCGAAACTGATGCACAAGTTTTTCCAGACATTTGACATTTCAAACGTATGTGTTTTAAACAAATGCGTAACATACTGACATAATGGACGAATTGAAAATTCCTATTTTCGTACCACCTGGAACTTGTCATTGCAATCGCAGGAAATACAGAATACTACAATAGGGCATGAGGCAATTGGCCTTGACGGATGTCGTCTACCAAAGTTCAGCTCTAGTGCTACATTGGATCATACAACCAAATTAAAATAAAAACATATTGGTGAAGGATGACTATTGTGTTGAGTTTTTTCGATTATAAACAACCTGTGAACGTAATTAGTCAAATTAGCAATACTATATAGTAGTATTAATCGCCAATTTGTCCTAATAGACTTTTTAAAGTGTACAATTTAATAACATTAGTTAATTATACTAATTCCTGCCTCGTATATGCTACTATGCAAGGCATGTAAACTTTGAATAAATGCCGAACTAGAGCTAAACAGTGTACCTTCAAGTGCGGTGTTTATTCAAACAAAAAACAAACCTATATTATTATGTTTTTATTGGGTTATGAAACGGTACTAGTTAAACCTCGATAACTCGACTTCCCATAAGTCGAATAATCCGTTAACTCGAACTTTTGATCAAGTCCCGAATCATTACTATACTTTTCTTTAAAAAACTGTTTCGATAACTCGAAGTGAACATCTCTTCTAAGTCGAAGTTTTTGTGACAGATTTCCCCTATAAAAACACAATTCAGTTCAAAACTTCAAATTCTTCAAAAATTAGGTAACTTTGTGAATGCCAACAACCTTAAAAAAATACAACAAGAAATATCTGAGGTTTTTTTTTCCCAAATGAGATTTACATGGTATGTATACTAATTAATATGTAAGGAGGCCAAGTTTTGTTAAAGTTGAGTTTTAATAAACCTTTTGACCCCATTCTTCTCTTGTAGTTTACATAGGCTATTAAAAAATGGAGATGCTTACAACTATAGTATTATAGCAACCATCAAACCATGTCAACCTATCCTAAGTACCAGTAGAGAGGAATGGGAAGTAACTTCGATAACTCGAACTTCGGATAAGTCGAATATTTTTGGGGGTTCCCTGGGACTTCGAGTATTGACTGTACTTTTTGCCTAAAAAAAGTACTGTGGTAAATTTCCCCCTTTCTTCTCGTCATAATTATTTAAATAAAGTTAAAAGGTAATAGTATTTGATGTTTGCCGACATAACACATCTTACAAAATGTTAGTTTTAATTCTCTAATATTCTTAAGCAATTGTTGCCCTTCTCTTTGTTTTTCTCTAAACGAGTTGAATATTAGAGTTTTTGCTTCGGAATAATGGAGATTAATTCATGAACATAAACTCATTTAGAAGAATGGTATTACTTAATTGAAAACGTAGCTATTATCATAAGTCTGATTGGGCCTTACCGTCACGATGTGGTGTATAAATCATTTCATTTTTTACGTTTTTCTTTGAAACTCTCTAATGCTTTCTTTCATTATCTTATTAGACTTTCTTATGTTTATGGTTATGCGATTAAATTTATATTCATTTCGTACCCTATTGTACCGTTTATGATGATAGTTTGACTGTCATTGGACAAAGTATCCATTTAGTTAATAGGTTATTTAGTTAAAAGTTGCTTTGCATTGTGGTTTAATTTAAAGATTCAAAGTGTTTAAAATTATTTAAAATTTCTAGCTAAAATGGAAAACTTTTACAATTACTTGGCATCGTAACGCAAATCATCAAATTAAGACCGGTCGCTGTACTATAGCTGTTGATGCATTATTAAGGATACGCTTGTGCAACGCCGGTTATACAACGTTAGTACATGCATAACATAATTTAAATGTTCCAATTTAGTTAGTTATAACATTTTAAAGTTTTTTTAGTTCGTTTCTTTTAACGTAGGCAGATACCTTAACTTGTGGAAAATAATACTTAATGATTGGTTTTCTCTTCAATGTTAAGCATAAAATTAATGGAATACAATGCCAATATTAATATGTTAGATTAAATACTTTAAATGTTAAGGGTATATTAATTTTGTTATACATATGATTTTAACAAAACCTAAATTTTCAATCGCTAACCATTGTTACTTTTAAATGAAGTTTGTATTGAGAACGAAAATAAACTTTAATCATTATTATTAAGATTTATTTGACATGTTTTTGTTTAATTATAAAACCGCGCTACGGCAGTTGTTGACTTCTTTCGGGCGTGTTTTATTCCTATTTTAATTGCGCTTTTACGATAATTGGATATTTACTGATGTGATGGTAGCTTTGTGTAAATATTTTTTTAAATCTTGTTTTCTGCTTTTTTAAACTTTACTGTGTAATGGGTTTCGTATTCATGAAAAGCTTAAAAATCAGTGTTTGGGTAAATTTTTAGGGGATGAAAACGTGTTCATCAACAATTAAGAGTTATTAAAAAAAATTTATAGAAGTAATCGACGAATTCCATCAAATATATTACTTTAGCTGATATGTTTATTTTCAACTGGTATTTGTTTGATTTTCCACATCATTTGATTGTAATTTTGAGTCGCAATGAGTTTTGTATCAATTAATAAAAGTTCAATTTACATCAAACACCATCTTTCTTTTCGATAATGTAAAAGTGGTAGTGTGTTATTAATTTTTCAAGTCATTTTTTAGTAAATGAATTGTTTACAAATAAAAGTGATAACTCTTTGAAGATATCGCACTTAAATGTTTTGTTGCTTAGTGTTGCAATTTATTCTTTATCAGTTGTTTATAAATAATCAGAGCTGAATGCTGGAAATAATTTGTCGCGCGTGTCGGTATGGTAAAGCTTAGTAAATCGTACTCTCTAAACGATTAGACTATATATATTCAGCATGTATTTTAGGTACTTTTCCATATCGCGATCCATTCCGTTTGGTTGTAAATTTTTGACGAAATGGAAACTTGGAGTATTTTATTATTAAATTTGTTTAAGGGGACACGGTATCATTTTAATTTTTTTTAATTTTGACATATTCACTATAAAATAGGTGTTTTATTAGTTCAACCGATATTTAAAAACAATATATGACAAAAAAAATTGAAAAACTATTTTAATTTTTAAGTTATTTAAAAAAAATTAAAAATTGAACTTTTTTAAAATGCTAAGGTTTTTTTTAAATAAAAATATTTTAACCCAATTGTTTTTCCTCGTGTACTTTAAACTGTTTTACATAAGAATTGGTATCCAAATTTGATTTATCTTCAGTAGTTGTTTCATAAAAAAGATCGAAAATCCCAATTTTTTGTAGCATATTTGGAAAATATGACGACTTTAGTATTTTTTTTATAAAAAAATTATTACTTTTGAAAACAATTTTGATACCAATTCTTAATGTCAACATATTTGACAGACTGCATACAAAATTCCTTAGACTTTTATAAATAATTAAAAAAGCCTTAGCGTTTTGAAAACCTTGTCATCAAGGAAAAATGAACACCGAGAAAAACACGTTTAAAGTTTTCATTCGTTTGCATTTTTATCCTACCTTTCCGCATAAAAAGTGGAATAACTTTTTGTAAAATATAGCTACACTTTTGAAACTTGGTAGACTTATTAAGAAAATTCCAAACTTTAATTTTAGCAAAAAAATTTTTTTTTGCAAATTTTGCCGTTTTTGAGGTACTGTGTCCCCTTAAAGGACTTCCTAACTGTTTTAACGCCTTCGATTACTCATAGATATACCATGAGTTCAAATGTCTAGAGAGTATAGAATTGTTTATATTTTTATCTATTCATTTTGAGTTGAGATAAATTGAAAAAGAAACTTATTGTTTAGTTATCGTCCCTTTTTGCCAATATATTTCACAGCCAAATCAATTGTAGGAGAAAAGAAAATAATCTAACTTGATAAATATCTGCATTGCACTTTCTGCTTTTATTTAACTTGTGTCTTTCATAATTATGTTCTTGCTTTTTTACCAAGCACTTAACTTCTTTCACCTTTTGTTTGAGTTTCCATTCTTTTATTTGTCGATTTCGAATTGGCAGGTGACATGTTAGTTCCTCCCCCTTTCTATTTCTCGTTTTCGCTTAAGCACTTTTATAAGAAGAGATTGTCAGCTAAATGTATATGTAATAAGTAAACTTCCCTAATATAAATAAAAACTCCGTGAAATGTCTTTCTGCAGAAATTGTTTTACATTGTTGCAATGACTTTTTAACGCAATATCTTTGCCACAAATTAATTTTTATAAGATAGTTTGTTTAATTTTACCTTTCACTTTAAACTAAAGAATCCATCCTATAAGCTGTTTTTTTAAAGTTTTTTTGTGCACAGTTCAGTGACCAATGAATCAGCATTTTGCTTGAAACTTCCTAAATGCAAAGGTTTTGTTTTATTATAAAACTTTTTATTTTTTATACGATGAATCACAATTTAATTTTCAATATTCAGAAAAAGAACAGCGTTTACACTTACTGTTTAAATTTAAGGCATCATGTATCTAAAAAAAATTATTTGTAACTCTTAAACTCTTACCATTTAACTGTTTTCCATTAGCAATATGGATCATTTATTTACAATTCAAATTATTGTAAATGTAAATTGCCTGCTTTGTTTCATTTTAGAAAAAATTAGCTTCGTTTTCTTCCTTCTTAAACCCCTAATCAAATCTATTTTAACTTTACAAACTCAAATTTTGTCTTGGAAAACGTTATTTATGCAATTCGCGAAATGTCTTTCTGGCAGAATTTTGTTTATGCTGTTGCTATGTTGCGATTTGATGACTTTTTTAACGCAAAATTTTACCTCAAATTCATTTTTAAAAGCTAGTAAATATATTTGTTTAATTTTACCTTTCACTTTCAACCAGAGATTCCATCTTATAAGCTGCTTTTGAAGTTTTCTTATGCTTAGTTCATTGACCAAGGAGTCAGTGCCGCTTTTGACGCAATTCATGTCAATTGTTTATTAAAATGCAGTTGTTTTGCTTGAAACTTCGTATATACAAAGGTTTAACTTTTATTATAAAACTTATTTTTTTTATTTCCAAGATGAATGATCATTTTTAATCAAAAGGAGAACGTTTACATTTACTGTTTAAACTTAATGCATCATATATATAAACAATTTTTATTTGTAACTCTTAGACGCTTATCGTTTAACTGTTTTCCGTTTACAATATGGATCCTTCGTTTAAAATTCAAATTGTTGTGTACTGCTTTGTTTCATTTTAGGAAAAATGAGCTTTGTTTTCATCCTTCTTTAAAACCCCAAATCTAATCTATTTTATCTTTGCAAACTCAAAATTTATCTTTGTAAACAATAATCAGTATCTTGAACTTGCTGTGAATTTAAGTTACTTTAGTTTTTTTTAATATAACCATCACTGCTTATAGTGTATAAAATGTACTATGCAAACCACATTTATTGACACATTATCTGAAAGTGAATAATGTAAGATAAAAAGATAAAACCTATTATTTACGTTTGGATCGTGCACATAAATTTATTTCTATCATAAAATTCCATTTTATACCAAAAAAAAATTGTTTACGACAAGAGACAATTTTTTATTTATTTTAAAAGCCTTATTTTTCGTGGCATTCATAAATTCAAAATTGGATTTCAAAATGCCGACGCTCTACTGCTATAGAATTCTACACACTTTCCATGTTGTAAGTTTCAATATAGTAGTTGCTTCTATCGAAATGATCTATGTTTGAGCTTGTTTTCACCTTTCTTCATTTTCTAGCTTTTAAATTGTTTTCTGCTGTTATTAGGAAACCAATCTTGCAGCCTTTATATCTGGTACCATACATTGGTATAAATATATTTATTTCATTTTATTCGAACAGTGGCCCTCCGAAACGAAGCACGTAACAAAACATTTCGACAATATAGAGTGGACATTCGTATTCGTGTCACGGTTTCTTTACGTCCACTCCCCGCTCAACCACATAGTTCTATATGCACTGAGATCATTCATGTGCAAGAAAGAAAGTACCAGATTTTTTTTTATTCCACACATACAGAAAAAACCTTGCTAACCCCCTTTACTTTTAACATACATACAAATCGGGCATTCTGTTTGCCAATGTCGAAAAACCGGACATACGGTCGGATTATGTTCCTCCGTTTGTTTCCACTTAAATGGAAGAAAAGTACCGACCTATAAATGAATAGCGTTCTAATGGAACAGTGGGCCTCTCGCGGGTTTTTAATCGCACTCATTACAACCTCTGCGACAATAAAGAGCACCCGTGGGAACAGGCCTAACGTAAATAAACATGGGATGTTGAGTAATTTACTTGTGTTTTCATTTTACAAAGTGGTAATGTGTGGTAACTTTTATACTAAGAGTCGTTTTATTTTAGCGGATGAAAATCTTGTAGTATGAATTCGAAAGGTTCCATACATTATTCTGGTTATTTAACTTTATGACCTTCATTTCTAAAGGACTTTCCTAAATTTTATCGTGTGTTTTACATTTAATGTTTAATACATGTTGTACTTGTTTCACCGCTCGTTTGCGAAATTTCCCCGTTCAATTTTCTGTAGTAGGGACTTTGTTTATTTTTTCGAATCATTTATCATTTAAATTTGTTTTCTGTGTCCAGTGAAATCCTATTATTTGCTATAGCTTGATAATTTTTACGAGCAAGTGTTTTGTGAGTCCCTTTATTACTATCTCCTGGTGTACTTACGTTTTTATCCTAACCTTATTATCTTTTGCGTTGTTTTAAAAAATAATAATAAATTTACAATTGGTTGTCTATCGATGAACTGGTACTGAAACCTTCAATTTACATGCATTCTCTGGTATTATTTATTCAAAAGAAAGCTGCTTTGAGCAGGAACTGCGTTTGGATTTCCCATTTCGACTCCCGGCTGTGTTCCAAAAATACTACAGGCGAAAGTTGTTTTGTTCTTGATAGCTTCACTGTAGTGTTCTGCACCCCAAAATCGGAAACCTATTGATTTTCTCATCATACTTCGAGTTCGATTTGATTGAAAGGGGAAGTAGGACTTCCACACTTACGTGACTGCTTCTTCTTTTTGCCTAGGCACCAAAGTTAGCTTTAGCCATTTATTACAACCGAGCTTTCCGATTGCGATAAATTGTTGGGTTCTTTTTTTTATATGTTCTTTATACGCTAAATCTATAATATGCATGATTGTTTTATTCTGTTCTGTGGTGGCATCAGCTAGTGTAGATCTAGTGTATAACGTTCTTCTCTGCAAAAACTGTTTAATATTTGTTATATTTCAATAATTGTATTTCCTCTATAACCTGTGATATATAGATACATACAGATAGGTGAAAATTTTACGCATTGTCTTAACTTTCTCACCGGTTTATTTTTAAATAGGTGTTATGTTGTTCATTAAAGTTCATCAGTTGAATTAATATAGTATGTCGACTTTCTATTTAACCTTACGACTCAATTGCAGTACATATATGTGCTCTTGAGAACGAGCACAGCATAACACCAAATAGTTTTTGGAACTTTCATGATAATGTTTGCATAACATCTCTGCTTTGTTTGTAAACATAGCAATTGTTGATGTAATAAAACTATTTTCAATTGAAACATAAAACAACCATTTTGGTAACTCGATCGTAACGTAAAGTATTACTGGTGATATTGTTCGATTATGAATCTGATTTGTGATTTTCTTTTTAAAAAATTTTACTCAAGGATCTTTAATTCTTGTACTTTTCTTAAACTTTTGAAAGGCGCGATGTTTTTAGGGGGTGGAATCAGAAAAGAGAGTAAATGTAATTTTTATTTATTGTTATAAATTTTAGTTTGCTGTTTCGATTAAAATGAAAGTTTAACAGGCGTATTTTTTTTACACTGATATGGTTCCCTTTTTTTTTGCAAAATTGTATATTTGTGTTTGATTTATATGAAACCATAACTCGTTGTTACTAATTTACTAAAGTAAAATATTTGTGGGACAAAATATGTGCTTGTTTTTCTTATGAAACTAGCTAATGAATCGAATAGCTTTTATTATCGACCGAGACATTTTCTTCTGCTTATGTCCTTATTCAGCAAATCAAACAAAGAAATATTTGTTCTACTCCGGTAAAAGTAGAACGTTTTTGTAAGCAGCTGGATAATGAATGATACCCACCCATATGCATCACTCTAAATTAACATAGTACTTTATGTTCACAGTGGTGACAGCACAAATCACTAGCAACTTATTGGAAATGCTAGTAATTTTCAACTAATCGACATGAGTTTTGCAATTTTTAAAAAAAATTTTAATCTCGCAATATTTAGATTATAAATCTGTATCTTGTACTACAACTTCTAATACCGTATGTTATATTTATCATATTTTTATCAAATGATTTTTTACTTACTGGGAAATATTTCATAGGTTCTGGAAAACTTATGAAACATGTTTTTTATAAACATGTTAAAACACTGTTTGTGGAAAATGGATAAATGGTTTAATGAATATGGAGTCGGTATTTGGTTTTCCCTGTTGTCTCATCATACAAGCTTTACACAAAGTTATACAATTACAAGTGTTTTGGGAAATCCTCCTATCACTTCTTTGGACATTGACCACATTTTTACTAGGGTATAAAAAACAAAAATATTAAAATTTCTTTTTCAAAATAACAGCGGAATGTTATTATCTATGAAAAATGCAGATTTTACTCACCACAAAATTGTTACATAGTAATTAGTGATATCCTCTCCTATTGACTCAGTTTTTCTCATAATTTCAGTCTTGCCCCCTCTTTAATACTAATGCGCATAATAAATATAAAAATTAATTTGATTTAAATTTATTTATTTATCCTACGGTTATGTTTTTATTTCGGCGATTTTAACATTGTCTTTTATTTAACGTTTTAAATTTTTTCAACCAAAAAAAAAACCAGCTAAAATAATATTGGAATTTTTTTTCCAATTATGTTTTCGAAATTTAAAATTTCAATAAAAGCCTTCCATTAACTTTTAAATTAAAAGCCATATTTTATAAAACACTAGAAATATAGTGTTTGTAATGGTTGATAAATGTTAGTCTTAACTTCCCAGAAAAGCTATCTATTTCTTAATATTGATCACCGCAGAAACTTTGGTAAACACAAAAGTGCGCTTTTATCGCATTAGTTTTTGCTTGTTATACTTATTCCTGTCAATTCTAATCATCTAATTCTTCGAATTTATTCGCAAAGAGTAATTTGCAGAATTCCATTCTTTTTTGTTAATGTTTAGGGTTACATTATTTTTGATGTTGTTCGAATTCCAAAAAATGCTAATTATTGCTTTTTAATTGTTTTCTCGTGAACTAACACGCCCTGCTACTTTATATTTCATTAAACAATATCATACGAAAGTCTTTTACACTTTTTAAATGCTAAAAACTAAATAACTTTTTGTTTTAGCTAATTTTGTGTATTGCTGTCCCTTTGGAATGTATCAACGTTTCATTTCTCAAAAATAATTTTATCATCGATTTTTTTTCTTTTTAAATCTCTGAATGTATTTTTATCCAATTGAGCTTTTCAAGATCTATGATACGAACATTTCTTCTCTTTGTAAAATGTTATTACTTCCAGCAAAACGGTAAAGCTTTCAAAATGGGTTTATAAATATATTTAACAGAATAAAAGCTTAAATGAGATTTAAAAAAGATCACAAAAGCTTTAGGTAGACTTTCGTTATTGTGTTTACGGAAAGAATGTGATCCATCCTTAAGTTGTCAATGTATATAAAAAATCATGAAATTCTTCACTACACGATAAAAAAAAAAAGATTCCATAGCTTTATAATTCTGTAAAGTTATAATTCAGAAATTGATAATCAAAATTTTACGAAAATTTCGTATTAACGAATAATGTCGTGTGAAAAATGCTCCTTCACGCGATATTTTTTTTATAATTATAAGTAAACTTTTCGTTAAATTCTGCTAAATATGTTTCTGAGTATACGTGTGGTCTAAAGTCACGTGATCTCGTGAGGAAATGATGCTAAATTTGTTTGGTGATTGAAAAATCCTCAAGTGTGTGACTCATTTCTGGAGAGTGAGGAGCTAGCAAATTTCGCAATACTTCAATGTAAACCATTATTTAAAAAATTCTCATTATTTTTCAAGAAACTTGATCTGTGCAGCTAGTCTGTGATCAGACTAGTTATCTGTGTCGGTACAATTTTTGGTTTAGTTGAGGTCATACCCAAGCATGACCACACATCAAACGTATCTCAGGTTAGGTCAAAAGTCTATCAGAAGTAGGTCCGAGTCTGTTGAGTGATGTTCTGCTTAGGTAATATCTTTCACCGACACTTGCTTTGTTGTTCCTCGAGCGCGTTTCACGTTTTCCCCATCTATGCGATCATCGTTCAATTTAGATGTCCATTGATTTTCTTTTGTACACCTCTTCTATCACCTGTGCGTGGGCTTCTAGTATCTCTTCAACTGTACGCTGGGCTGGTTTCGTAAAATTGTATCTGATCGTTCGACTGACTTTGAGTCAAATATATGGGTTAGAAAATAATATTTACTGTATTACAGCTATTGATTTGTCTATTCATGGGCACGCGAAGAAGAGCAACTGAATTGCCTGCCTTAAAATATACACAAAAGTCCTGGAAATTGTCACAGAGAAATTATTGAGAATAAGCTAGAAATTCTAAAACGATTTTAAAAAATTCTGTTTCGATACCATATATCAATTTTGAATGGTTTCAGAGACTGTTCGTAAACAACTCAATATTTGGCCGGTGCTATGCATTTTATTTTAAACATATTTCGTCGAAGACCATGTCATTTTTCTTAGACTTAGTAAAAACGTTTAAAAATGCAGATATTTATCCATTCCAGTTCTAAAAAAAACCATGCATTTTATTTTATTTGATAAATCTAGAAATTCTATGGATAATATGTAATTTCTTTGTAGTAAATTTCTGGAGATTTGTGTCGATGTAATTATAAGGTGATATAAAGATATAATTCTTTATAGCATTCTAGCTGTAGTATTTTTCTATAACCAAGTACCACAGTTTCCGAAATATTTGATGGTGTTGATAACTTAGTGAAGAAATTTTGAAACAGGAAAATAAATCTTATTCTTGACAAAAAAAAAATTACCTTATACAATTTAGACAAAGCAACAAAGAGCATTATCTGCAACACATTCAGAGATGAAGACACCGATACGTGCGCCCACAATAAAAATCATCACCATTTATTTTGAAATTTACGACCAAAAGCGGGTTAGGAGTTTTTTTTTCTGATGTGACTGCTGAAATGGCTAGGGTCGTAGGTAGAGAGATACGAGATTTACGGTCGTAGATATATGGTCATTGTTATATCGGTCCAGTCGCCGGACCAGTGGGAGTTGGAAAGTTTTCCTTTTTTTTTATGTTTACTAGCTTTATGTACCCGGCGTTGCACGGAATTATCCTTTATAACGCACCATCTCTAAGTCCCCATTGATATATAAATGTTCCTTCGTCTTTGCATTGGTAAACATAGAGTTAATAGATTTCGTAAATATGATTCGAATCGAGTTGAGTAAATCTGGTCAAACATTAAACATCAATTAAACTTTTAAATAAATAATATAATAATTCTAAATTGAAGCACGCGAGTTTAATTCTACAAATTGAACTCGTGTGCTTCTACACAATATGCCAGCGCTGATATTTCTTTCAAATCTTAAATTCGGGTATGTTATCATAATTTCGCAGATGATTGTGATCATTATTAGTTTGGTATAGAAATCTCGTGTATTTTTAAATCGGTGGTTTTTTTTAAATAATAACAAATTAATTATTATTATTTGATGACACTCTTTTTTACTTGTGGAACAATTTTAAGAAAACCACCCAGGCACCAGACAATTTCTTCAAAAAAAAGTTTTCCTCAACGGATAAAAATTACTTTTACCAAAGAAAAAGGTATTTGCCTGTGTTTTATTTTAAATCTTTGGGTTATGATTCTTAATCTCTTTTTTTTTTGTTCATGTAATTTAGTTCTAAATGAATTTTTACTGAGAGCTTTCATAGATTTTTCCCCCTTAAACATAAAGGAAAAAAATAGTCATTATCATTTAACCTACTTTATTTCATAGCGATTCCGTATCTCAAACACACATACATTTCCTCATTTCAAAAATAAAAAAATATTTTAATGTGAAATTAAATACTTGATGTGATTTACTTTAATTATTTTTAAATTAAAAAATATAATCATTAATGCGTTTTTTCCTTTTGCTAATATGTATTTTAAACTAGTATTTACATGATGTAATCCAAGTATTGTTCCACTTAAGTATCAATTTCAAACCTTATAATGATTGAACTGGTGTTTCATTTAAACCCGCTTTTAGTGGAACATTTTAATTGGAAGTTTATTTTTTTATACAACTTATAATCAGGGTCTGGTTATAATTAAGTTTGTAGATTAAAATGGTGGATATATAAAAACTGATGGTTTATGAAAAAAATGACAGAAAATCGCAGAGCTATGGGATTTTTTTTAGAGAAAATTAATGAAATAATGGTATAAGAAGCTAAAGAGTAATGGAACAAGAACAAAATTATCTATTATCAAACCACCAATACAGTATTTTAACTATGGATCCTAATTGGACCATTTTTTGTTTAACCTAAACGTTTCAAAGCTTTCGATCAACAGATTTTTGATTTCGTTTCAAAGCTTCATTATTCCGTTATTCCATTGCTCTGTTAATATTCTCTTAGCAAAATTAATTTCTTTATAACTTCTCTTGTCAAATGCCATATTATTATTGACACTCATCTCACTATTATTATGACATCTCATTTTACAGTTATTTTTAAACGCAACACCGAGATTTTCCAGATTTCTTAGATTTCCCATTTATTTTTAAATCCGCTTATTTTTCTGTTCTTTAAAATAATAAGAAAAATAACTTAAATACCAGAAAATAATAGAATACGATTTCTTGCTTAAAATATAAGCGAGCTTAGATTTAAAGAAGCGTTCAACGGGCTCTTGAAAAAATATGATTAACTCAAGGAATGAAAATATTTTGAATATGGAAATGAAATTCTCTTTAAAAAGTCTTTTTTTTTTTCTTTCTTTCCTGGTAGTCTAATCTCATTTCGTATGATATGAATATAAAATTTCAACTACTTAGCTATACGAAATCGATCGCACTATTTAACTCATTAGCGGCGATTGTCAAGAAAATGTGTTATGCGAAAATAAGCTTTTTGCTTAAGAATGGCTGTCAGTCAACTAGAGCTAATGCATTAGTTTTGAAATCACAACTTTTGCAAAAGAATTGCTTTGCCATGTTATCCCATTTTCACCAGGCATGGGAATCATCATAACATCAATTTAAAACAAAATTGAAAAGAAAATAACGCCCGGTTATTTAATTATTTAGTGATAAAGTTTTAAAATTCTGTCGGCATCTTCTGTATATTTTTGGCATTTTAAAATTTCAAAAATATATAATTTAAATAACTAGATAAAATTCTCGTTTCGAATTTGTTTCATTTCGATGTTATGTTGATTCCCATACCTGGGGAAAAGGGCTAACATGGCAATATATACTTCTGTGGAAGTTGTGATTCCAAAACTAATGCATTGGCTCTATGGGACTAACAATCCCTCTTAAGTTTATCGAAATAAAATACAGATAATACAAATGAAGGCCATGGTACTGAATAATTTTATGTAGGATAAATAAAATTGTTCGGTTTTATGGTTTTTATTTGTCAAAAACTGTGTAGGGTTTTTTGGTAAGAAAAGCGTTAAACACAAATGGGTCGTTAATGGTTTAAATGTTATAAGTGTAATAAATATTGAAGGACGAAAGAGTCTATGGACTACGGAAGTCCATTATTTTTGCGATTATTTATTATTAGTAGTATTTGTATAATTATGTACTACTTGGTACTGGAAGGTCTAATTTTGGGGGATTATACGGTGAGGTCAACTACAGTTTCAGTAAACTGCCTTATTTTTTTTTAAATATTGTTTTATAAGGTACTCAAGTTGCAATTTAGACTATTTTTATTACTTAAGGGGATGAAGAACTCAGTGAAAATAATCTTACATTTAATAATACAAATTTAAGAATTTTGTTATTATTTATAACTTGTGATGAGTTACTAAATACTGTTTATATTAAAGAGGTTACAGAAATAAAAATAAAATGATTTCATTTACCTACTAGTAAATCTTAACACAATTTTGTAAAAAATAAATGAAAATAAGTATAACTTAAGTGTACTCTTTCACCGTAAATTGCGTTTTTACTTCATTTTTATTGATTTACTTTTTATTCGCTTAACAAAAGAGCATTGAACCACACTTTTTTTATGACTTTTAATTAAGAATTATCACTAATTAACCCATCTATTACGCTTTTTGCTTAAACCTAGGCGATTTTCTCCATGTAAAACGTAGAAATTAAACTTGGGTACAAAAAATATACTCTGGAGAAATGTTCTTAAATGTCTTTTGTTAATTGATTAATAGTCTTCGCACCTTTTTCTAATTACAGTAAGTTATTTGCTTTTATTTTATTACTATTTTAGGTATTTTTTATTATTTTCTTTTGGATTATAAATACTATAAATATTTTTCGTACATGTACTTTTCCTTCTTAAAAATAGGGTTAAATAATATTATTGAATTACAATTTCATTCTTAATTTCTAAAGAACTTCTTAATATATCGCAAATTTAATTTAGAAAAGTTTTTAACCGATCTATTTAATGCTGTTCTTTGTTGCAAAACTGAAACCTTTCTGGATGATGCATACATTTACTTTTGAAAAAAAAATCTTATTTGTTTAATATTCTACAATAAACTATCACTAAAAATTATGCATTTTAAATTAAAATGATTTTTCTTTTCTTTTTGTAGTCTACTAAAAGTGGTCCAAGCCGATTGAGTAACTCTTGTCCAGCACTGTATATGACATCAGGTATTTATTTGGTTATTTGTTTAAAATTATAATGTTTTTCTCATTTTTTCCTTTTCTAATTAAAGTTTAATGTATTTGTGTGTTTTTTGTGCAGGACAATTATTGCTCAAAAATTTGAAACCTAAAACAATCTATTGACTTTTTATAAATTCATAAAAATAGCTATCATAAAAATTGTCACATTCTGTACTTTCATAAAAATAATGATAAATAACAGGAATGGAAATGTGCACTGGTTGTACACAATTAGGTAAAAATTGTTATCCTAGTAATAATTAAATTTTAATTCTAGATAAAATTCTGAAAATCTTTATTCAAGTGCTGAGTTGAAAATGCAATGTCGCAACAAGTTTAACTGAGAGATCTTTAAAGGCTTGGGGCAATTCTTCTGCTTCCATTACAGAATTGAACATTTCCCCCTAAAAACCAATTCTATATTACTTTCTTATATCATTCCAGCAAGTAAATAGCATCATAAAAAGATTGACACAAATTCTGAACTTTCAGCAAATAATGATAAATAACAGGTATAGTAATTATGCACTGGTTGTGCACAAGAAGGCAAAAATTGGTATCCTGAGCTAATTATATTTTAATATTTGTTAACTCTAGGGATAAGAAATTTGGCTGAAGTGCTTGTTTTCAGTGCATGAGTTTAAAATTCAAATTTTTAACTGAAAGTTTAATTTCTTTAAATTCTTTTTAAATTCTATTTTTATAGGAGATGTTATACGTGACTGGCCAATACTTTGAAATTTAAAATTATAAAATTTATAAGTAAAAAATATATGTGTGTTGCTGGAAGGCCTGACAGTCAGGTGATGGTTTCTGCTTGTTTGTTTTAATATTATACAATAAAGTATCACCCTCAGAAGGTTAACTTGTGTTCAGATTTGCTGCTATAATTTTTTTAGTTTCTGCTCCAAAAGTTGCGTATGTTACTGCTAAAAGTTATATATAAAATAGTTGCTGTTAAAAAAGTTGCAAACTGTTGCTAGAAAATTTCGCATACCTAAAATAACCAAAAAGAAATTAGAAAACTTCTAAATATGAAATTTTATCGTATTTCTTGTTTTCTATTGTTTCTCAATTCCAACTATCCCTTACAGGTGAGGATTGTGCTGCCTGCCTGGATGGAAGCATGAGAAACGTCCAGTACCGGAGGACCTCCCTCTCCTCCCCCTCCTGCCCCCCCTTCATTGAACCCTTCAGTGTCAAGATCCATGTCAACGACCTTACCCCTGCAGCATCCCAGGAATTCCTCAACCTCTGCTCAGCCCTCACGGCTGAGGGAAAGTCGGGGTATGTACTGAAGTACTTGGAAGATTTTAATCATTAGTTCATTAAGGACTGGAAATTTACTTTATTCATTAGCAACAATTTTGGGAATGCCATTAACACCTTTGTTTCCGAATAAAAACTTTTAGTTTATTAAATTAGTTTTTTTTTGTGGTACTTAATTGGACATGCATAAAGTGTTCAGGACAATGATCTTCATTTGTCTTATTTTAATTTACTCCGATAAACTTAAGCAGAAAGGTTACTGTTGTGTGGCTAATTTTCTTGCCAATTGTCATTAATGGGTTAATAACTTTTACCAAAGACTAAAGTTAACCTTTGGTTTTTAAAATTAGTTTATATCAGGACTTAATTTATCCTGCATAGATATTTCAGTGCTTGGGGCTGCATGTGCCTTATATTTTGTTTATTTTGATGAATTAAAGCACAAAACTTATTTTCTCATGACATGTTTTGTTGCCAATATTCTGAAATGCGTTTTCAGAAAGAAGTTGAGTTATTTAAAAGAAATGAACATCTGCAAATCTCTGCAATTTCTTTTGTTGTACTAAATAAATTGCAATGCCGTTGCCCTTGTGTAGCTCTAGTGCAGCGATTATTCATCTTAAACCTGTAATTTCTTGTAAAATATTTGAACATAATTTCAAATATACCCCTTCTTTCACCTTTAAAAACATTTTTATTTCTCTTCATGAATAGAAATCTATACGAACCCTGGAAATCTCCCTACGATGGCAACTGTAAAAGGTCTACCATCGGCGGCACCACATCCAAACGGCTGGCGAAGAGGTCTGGCAAGAAAATCCCAGCTCGAAGACAAAGCTGGTCTTCGCTAGGGGCTGGGGAATCTCAAGAAGAGGAAGTGAAGCAAGTGGTTCAGAGGAGGTAGGTATTCCTTATATTTATTGGCAGCGTAAGAAACTTATTTGCCACACATGCCACAGGCCTTAGATTCATATCCTGGAGTAGGTAAGGTTAACACTACAGCTTGTAATCTCCTCAGTACTATGATATATCCATATTATAATAGATACGAATACAACGCAAGCTTCAAAAATGCCTTCTCCTTCCCCCTTGTGTGGTTTTCTAGGAAATAGTGTGTAGCTGTACTAAACCTACCTCGTTTGAGGCTCTGCTGTGAGGTTAATCACAATTGCTTTACAAACCCAAGTATTGTAGGGAGGAAAAGTGGAAACTACAATGCTCACGCCGTTTTCTGGAAAACCACACGAGGGGGAAGGGGAACAAAGTGCTTTCCAAGCTTGCCTTGTAATCAAATGGACTACAAATGATGACCAAGCAAAGACCTTGGAAAATAAATAATTTGTGTTTTAAGTCAACCTGATTAACTGCCTAGCTTCAATGTGCCCTATCGACACTATTTTCATGAGCTGAAATGGTCTGTTGCCCTTCTGAGTTTGTTTTATATATTATTTATTTTGATAGATTATTTCAAATGAATCTTAAATTTTCTAATGGTCAGTTATAATGTCAAAGTAAAGTTTTAGGTATAAGTAGCATGTCTTCGTAAAGAAAGAGTGATCCTTTGGTCAAACTAAAGCACTAGAAACTTTTCACGAAAGTAGTCTTACATTCTGACTTTGGAAACATACTTTTAAAGATTTGTTTAAATAGAAATATTGTATGTGTTACAATTTGATCTGACAATTACAATTTTATATAACTGTGCATTTTTATGTAAACTTATACCTCTGTTTTTTACCTATTGCAGGTGGAGTCTTAGTAGCCTAGACTCTGACACAGAAGATAACTTTTGCAAATCCAGCTCCACTGCTAGTTTTAGGTCCAGGAACTCGCGAATGTACCATGCTTCTCGAAACTCTAACCTGTCACAAGTACCCAGAGAAAAAATGCGCAACTTTTCTGGTAAAAAAAACTCTATGATCATTCTACAACCTTTTAAGAAATAATTTAGTTGAAACTGAGCAACTCATATTTAAGTAGAAAAATGCTCAGTTAAAATGGAGTCATAGGAAGGTTTTTTGCTACACTTCTTCACTTAAACAGAGGAGACATAGATAAGTGTCTATAGAAGTTACCCCATCGACTTTAAATATCGGCCCTTTTCTACATTATCAGTTTGCAAGAAATAGCTAACTAAAGGTTAATTTTTTCGGAAAATTCTTCTCCCTACAGAATGTAACTGTGGCTTAACACTCTTATGGACAAAAAGAAATACTTTTGCATGACCTTGAGACTTTTTATTTAATTTGGACAATATCTACAAGTTTATGTTGAGTGTATTTTATTTTAAATCAAAGCATCTTATAATCAGTATAAAATTCAATTTGTTAAAACCTCACAATAATTTTTGTAAAATATTTTTTAAATTATAAATTGATTTTGTTGTAGATGGTCATTGTGAAGAATCTTTACTGTCTAAGTCATCCAAACAGTCTTCAAGTGTTCCCAGTATGGGTTGCTCGTCTACTGATGCAAAAGAGGTAAATACATATATCATCAAAATATATTCTTTAAGTATGTTTTTTCTCGTGTATTTTTTAAAAAGTGTTCAGAAAATAATATATGAGAAGCTTGAACTAACTTTTTCCTTGATATCTTTTTCTCAGAATGTTGAACCTAAGAAAACGCACAGTGTTGGAAGTTTAAGTTCCTCTGCAAAGAACTTCTTAGTTTCCTTTCGTAGCCACCCTCTTCAAAAGTCTTTGTCCACACCTACAATTACAGTTGAAGATGCAATAAATGAAAAAGGTTTGCTATAATAATTTTGCTCATTGATTGTTTGAATTGTATTTGCGTCATGTGATCATATCGACTAACTTTTTCCTTTACATTTTATAGCCAAAGAAGAAAATAGTAATAGACAAAGGTAATTTATTATCTAATTTAGTTTTGTAAATTATATCATTTTAAACATTTAAGTGTCACTAGAAACATTTATTATCTTGATGTTTCTTACTAAAAAGTATAAAAAATTATGCAGTTTATACAATTTACGTAACTGGTTTTTATGAAAACAATATACAAATGTTCAAAACTTTTAGATGATGATCATCACATCAAAGTGAGATGCCTAATATTTTTAATAACTGTCTTTTATTGTACTTTTATATTTTAATTTAATACAAGATTATTTTTAAACTGATAAAATTTTTTATCTTTCCTTTTCAATTTATATTTTATTTTCTGCAAATTAACTTTATTCCAAAAGCACTATTTTCTTTTTTCTGAGTGGAAACTTTATTTCTAAAGCACAATTTATTTTTTACATGCAATTTGCAAATTTTCAACATGTTTATTTTTGGTATGCACTTTTTGTTACAATTTTCTTTTCCTTTCGATATTGTTTCCAGTATATGCACAATGCACGCTTTACCTCTCCACGACATAAGTCCACAGATGCACCAATCTTTGGACGGTGATCAAAATGTAGCCGAAATGCAACAGTTGTCACTTAATCTTGTGCGGGAGTAAGTTTTATTTAAATTTATTCAAAAAATATTAAATAGTTATCATTGCAAATGTATAGGTTTGATTTGAGTTTAGATTGTAAAGTTTTCACTAAAAATATTGCATTTGTTTTGCAGTGTCCAAATGAACTCTGCCACTGCTGACAGTGATGAAGACAAAGTGTTTGTGAAACGAAAAAAGAGATCAAGTATATTTTTCAAAAAGAAGCCTGTGAGTGTTTTTATAAGTATTTTAATTAATTCATTTTCATTTTTATACTTTTCTATCTCTCTACTGTTATATTAAGGATAAGTAATCGACTTTAATGTGACTTTTATAATTTCTAGCCAGGAAGGCATTGTTATATTTCCTTTTAATGAAACAGAACATGTTTGCAAGCTATTAAAATGAAAGACATTATATCAACATCAGTATTGGTTTATGAACAGAATAAACACAAGCTATAATAATAACTATATTAACTTTACTAAAATTCATGTATCTAAAAAAACAACATTATGTAGTTTTTATATGAATTGAAGAGCTTAGTGGAAGAACGTGCTAAGTGACATTTTTGAAAAAATTAAGATTGTTGTGTCACTGAACATATTACTAACTTCTTTAACGATAACAAGTTTCCTCTTTTTCATAAACTTAAAATGTATTATGTTTTTAGGGGGTTGTAAGTACCGTTTTTAACAGATCTGAGTGTAAACTAAAAACTTTAAATCTCATTTTCTTGTTTTCACCTTTTTGTCACTTAGCACGCTCTTCCACTAAGCTCTTCAATTTGTACTTGCCTAAATCTCCCCTTAAGTACAGATGTTTTAAGTTGTGCTTACAAACTCACTATTTTAACATCTGCAAATTATTTTTGTGTTTTTTAGGATAAACATAAATTAAAAGAAGGCAAGAAAGTAGCCCACCAGTTTATTTCATATTGTGGTAACTTAGTAGTCTGTGATGTCTGCCAGAAACCTTTCAGCAAAAAGCAAGCTTTAAAGTGTGAAAGTATGAATATAAACTATTTAATAAATATTTCTAAAATTTTCTTATATGCATAATATTAATGTAGCATTAAAAATTGTTTGGCACTTTTGATAAATTCCATGGTATGTGCACCCTAGTAAATTCTTGAAAACGGCGACAATTGTCATCGTTCTAACGAAACAGTAGCGATAAATTTATATATGTGGCAATCCTTCTCTTCAAACTAGTGATTTGGGGAGATTCATTTTGAGGATGTTTTCGAAGACTGCTTCAGTATTGAATTTTCAATCCATTCTATTCATGTCGCTTATTCACAAGTTTATATTAGCAAGCAATTAATATATTTTAAATATAATATTAAAAAAATTCTTTTTAAAATAAAGACAAATATTGTGGGTCTTTATGATGTTAAGTATTAAACTTCGTTTGTTAATTATTTGTTTTAGATTGCTTAGTTGTGGTTCATGACAGTGCTTGCAAAGATCAAGTGGTAGATTGCAATAAATTCAAGCTCCAAAGGGTAAGAATGATATACTTTGTTATAAACCACTTAATGGCCTTTGTCATTTAATATAACTGGTTCTTTATTGTGCACCTTTTTATTTGGATTTGAAATGCTAAAACTGCTTGTAATATCTAACTATTATATGCTTAAATATCACTTACAAGTTGTTACCATTTTCAGGCTCAGAGCAAATCAAATTATGTATCGTTACAAAGTTCTTCTTCAGTGAATGGGCACCCAGGTAAATATCCAATTTCTATCCAGGACATTGCATTGAGCTTTTTAGTTTTCATTTAAAACTAGTTTTTTAGATACAGTATTAATAAAATATTTTTTGTTTAGTTTCAATAATACAGTTTGTGAATTTCTATACAGTTTATTTTAATTTGAAACTGTTGCTTGACTTTTATATGTAGATTGTAGTTATTAGTCAGTATATGATAAAAGTCCCACTTTTAACGTACTTGCATTCACATTTATCATCATAATCCTATGTAGAATTTTATATTGTTATACATTTATCTAACAAGTTAGCTTTATTTTAAGCATGGACATCCTTATACACAGGGCCGGATTTAAAGATTTGCTGCTTGTAGGCTACGATTGATTTGCCAATCCTGTCATAATATTCTCCCCCTTCGGGGAAAGGTAGCTGGTTAGCTACAAAATAGGGTGGTATGTGCTGTTTAAAATAGATACACATATTATAGTCATCTATGTACCTTTACACACTAAATCAAAAGCGAAATAGGCGAATTTTTAAACTGTTCTATTATTTTTTTTTTCAACTTTGAAATCCGAGAGGAGGGGGTGCAATTGCCCTCACCGCGAGCATGTTTGCTACGAAATATTAGTACTACATATACGTTTACGGTTTACGCATTGATGTAAATTATTTGTTTTCTTTCTTAAAAATATTCGTATCTTTATAATAATTTTTTATGCCGAATGCCGCTTTAATTGGGCGTAAAATTTGCCGCCCCAAAATATTCGCGCTCTAGGCTATAGCCTACTTAGCCTATTTAGAAATCCGGCCCTGCAAGACAATAAAAGTACTAATTCTAACTAATAATTTAGTGTAAAGGCATGCTCATTGTAGTTTGTCTTGTCAAAGCTCCTTTGTTAATTCCTCCCTGTTTGTGTCATGTCAATTTTAGGCCGTTTACCCCCATACTCAAATCGTTACCTTCATTTGGTGAGGCCATTGTCCCAAAGCATGGTTCATCTAGGTGTGTGTCATCATATGTGTGGTTGGTATAGCATAGGAGCCCTTATGCGGGGCAGGTGTTATTCACAAATCAATAGGTTGCTCGCATTTATTGGGTTTTCATACGTAATATGTACAAAAAAAGTACCGTAATCGAGCTCAAGTTTAGAAGTTGCAAATATTTTTCCATTTTTTCTTCTTCCAAGGATCTTAGGAAAAGCGTGTGGTGTATCTAAATCGTATCAGCTCAGATTTTCCATTGCTAATTTTGAAAGCAATGTTTTGTAAAAGGTTTTGGCGGGAAGAAAAACTTAAGATAATAAGAATTTTTGTGATGAAACACAGCCACGCTCTTTAAGGGTCCAGGTGAAGAACCCCTAGATTGACTAGGAATCTTCCTATATTCAGGTCTGCTTGTTCTCCTTTCGTTCTTCTCTCTCGGAACAAATATGGGACTCGTATCTCTGTGAATCAATTTTGCCCCGAGAGAAGAACCAAGTGAGAAACCGGTTTCCCAACACCAGTTTAGACGATGACTCGATATTGTCGCTAAAGAGACCTGATACCGGCAGATATCCTGTCGATGAAAGGGCTACTCTTCAATTGTATTGAGTTCTATATTAATTTCTCAACAGAAGTTAATTCATGACGAATGTCATTTAAACCAAAAGAGCACAAATTCGATTTTATATGAAAGATTGTTCGTCAAACTTTATGATGTACCTTTATTTATTTGTGAATAATGCTTCGTATCATTAAGTTTAATTCTCATCTGACATCATCTTTCATTTCATCTGTCTAATCCATCTTTGAATGAAAGTTTGCATGCTTGAACTTTTGCCTTATTAGTAACTTATTTTTGCATGAAGTTTTACATTTAAACTTGATTTTGTATTCTGCCTTTCTTCTATCTACTTTTTGCATTATAAACCAACATGTTCCTGAATATATTACATCACTCCACTCATTTTACTATGCACATTCTGTACCGGGTGTATATAATTAAAGTTAATTCTTAATTAAGCTGTTAAATGAAAATCCCTGCTTAAATGAATATGAGGTGGTAATATTTTGTTCGGTAAAACGCAATGGAGTAAGACCAAAAATGTACAGCAATGTTATATTTTCTTGCTTGAAATCTATGGTCTCATATGGATCCATACTGGACCTTGCTGTCTGACCTGTTTGGATAGGCACCATATCAGCAAATAATTTGCCTTACTACATAACATTGCTTTTTTGATTTTCTGTTATGTCCGTCCTTCGACAAAAGTTTCTGTTAAAATTACATATTATTCTGACCAGTATTTTTCATTTTAAATCCTTATTAATACAGAACTTTAATTATAATCACCCGTTACATCAGTTTTATGCGCACAGTATGTAGTTCCTCATTCCATAGAATATCTGTCTCGGTCAGTCAAATTGTGAAATTAACTTTTATTCCTATAACATACAAATGCCTCGTATATTTCACATTTTGTCTCACTCAGTCATTTTATGGAGTGACCAATTACATACTTAAAAATTAACTTGTCAGTATTCAATTTTCTGTAACAAAATCTTTATTTTTTTTATAAGCAGCAAATCAAGGAAAAGGGTCTCTGCCAAGCAGTAAATACCAATTGTCCCACAATAGTGTAAGTATTTTCAGTTCTTGTATAACTGATCCTGATTTTTTAGGGCTTTAAGACTAATATAAGTTTAAAAATAAAATTAATCAAATTGTACATTTATCCAAGATGTATTGATGCAACCATAATTTAGAAAAGTATTTCAAATCTATTGATTCTCTTCTTTTTTAAAAAATTTTTATATAATGGAAATATGTTTCATGCGAATTATAAAAATATATTCAGTATGATTAACCAAATTCTTTGCTTCCAACTTTAATTATATTTTTATAAGTTATAATTGGAAATTATTTATATGATGATTATTTCAATTGTAATACTTTATAGAAATGTATTTGAAGAAGCTTCTCTCACATTGCAGTACATAACAAATATTTCCCCCTATTTACAACAAATTTTAATTTGAACTAACTTTAAAATAATGATTAAACCTACAAACTTTATAAAGTTTACTTTGTTAATATGCTAAGATATTTCCCTAATAAACAGGCTTCATTTTCATTATCTTCTTAATTGTCTTTCAGATTCCACCTTTAGGAGAAGCTGCTTCCAGATCTAGTTTCATTAATATAAAGTAAGTATATGGAAATAGTAACCTAAAATGTAATTGTACTATTTCTAATTATACAGTATTAAATATTTAAGTAGTTATTATAGTATTAATATTAAATATTATGTAGTATACATATTAAAAATTGACCCTTTTTTAGCAAAATGTTCAGTGAAGAAAGAGATGGGGATACAGGCTCTGAATTGCATACAAAGTATGAATTTTTATTTGAAGTTAACATAATTTGTGATTAAAAACTATTTCCACTTGCCTTAGAAAAATCCTTGAACGATCATTAAAAGTTCACCTTTATGCTTATTCGTAAAAAAAAGTTCTTATATTTTCTCCTATTTCCTTAAAATACTTTTTGAAAAAAATTCTTATTTCTTTGCATTCTCAATTCTTTTTACAAAATTAATATTTGAGTTACACCATCCATTAAATTATAAAGTTAATGACATCTAATTAGTAATCTCACTAATACAGTTTTAAATAATTATCTGACTAATTCAGTTTTTATAAGTGTTACAGTAACACCCTAAAAAAGAATTGTAGTTTTTCCAAAAGTTTTAAGTTAAAAAGTGGTGTAAGCAATATCTCTAAGTTCTATACTTTTTGTTTTTTTAGTATAACCGAGATTAACTCTGCATCAATGGAATCTTTAGATGAAGGTATGATTTATCTCAAATAAGTTATTTAATTTATAGTTTTTAGTTTTTTTACTCTTTAAACATTTGCTATACATTTCTAGGTGCTGCAGAAATTAGTGATATAGAAGATAACCAAGTTCTGAGATTAACCGATGAGGAGCCAGAAACATGGAATGCCACTGTTGATAAAAAAGTAAGAAACACAAGGCAATCAATTAAGCTATATCTCTAATAAATGCTTTTATTTAGTTTATTGAGTAGTTTTAAATTAGTAAGCTTGCTTTTAAATAAATATAATTGTTAAAACTTTAAATTTTTAAAACTTATTTTGACAAATCGAAATGAAGTCTTTTCAACTAATAATAAATCTGGTGCATAAACTTCAAAGAATATGCCTACCATTCCTTCACCATATGCTAAATTTACAAAGTTTATTTTTCCACATTTTAGTTTTAAACTTTTTGACTTTCTGACAAAATAGTTACTTTATCTTGTCTTATTTGCAGATTATCAAAAAGCTAAAAGATCGAGAAATCAAACGACAGGAAGCATTATATGGTAAACAGCTTTTTTTTATTGTTTTAATATCTTTTGATAGTAATTATTTTACATAAGATTGAAAGCGGCCCAGTGGCTGAGAGGTATTATGCATCCTTATAAGCCCAAGTTTGCAGGTTCGAGCCCCAGCTGAGTTGTTAGATTTTCTGGATTAGAAAATCGTGTGCATGCATGTCGTATGATTATGTGGCATGTAAAAGATCCCTTGAGTACCCATTTGGGCTTGGGTCGCAACAAAATTAAATCTTAGCATACTTTAAAATCCACAGAGAGCTCAGATTCATTGTAATCTGAGCATCAAAATTGGTAGGGAGAGTCACCTAAAAGTTGCCACCAAAAATGGCTCTCAGTTCTGGGGAATATGCCAAGTCTGTAAAGGCTTAGCGGCCAATAAAGTAGTCCCTTTGAAAAAAAACATAAGATTGAAAATATATATGTATGTTAAATTTTGTGCATAAAATCTAACTTTTTATTTTTTCCTAACTTAAGAAGTAGCTTGAAAGTTTAATGTTTTATATACTACATTTCATTCTCTAACTTATCTCTTGTATGTAAAATGGTAGAATTTAGGATTGATCTAGGTATTTCAATCCTTAACGGCCATGTCATGTATGATATTGTTTTGAAAAATTATCTTTAAAACTATCATACAAACTTTTTAATTCTAAAACTTTTTTTCCTTCTTTAGAACTCATCATTACAGAAAAGCATCACTGCCTAACTCTACAAATAATGCAAAAGGTACTTAATTTTTTTGTGAAAGTACTTACATTTTTAAACTGGAATTAAAAGGAGGTGAAGCTGCACATTTGGTGGACCACATACCGAAAAATGACCATTTCGTAAAAAGATAATTTTATGTGCCACTTTTATGCTTATAAAAGTTTTTTAATAATTAGATTTTTTTTATATTTTCTTACAAATTACCAAGGAAAGATGCAAGTATATGTCCTAAAATACCAATTAGAAAGCTAAATTCGTTTATCTTTTTTAATTACTGTGAAGAGTTGACCTTATAGGACATCTCCCTTCTTGCAAGTTCAATATAAATCATAGCATAAAAAATGCTAAATGTTGACGAATTAGCAAAAAATGAATTGATCCGTATCCTAGCGGGTATTATATGGTTTCGATCCTTGGTTATCATGCGAGTGGGCCCAGGTTTGGATCCCGAATACGGCATGGATTGAACGTGCTTGTTAAATCTGTGCATCCAGAAGTCCCATGGGCGGTTATAACGCTGTACCATGGGTGTTGGTTGTCTGGAAAAAATTACCTCTCCCCTCCAGCGACGTGCCTTTATTAAGGAGGTGGCGCCATCTCTGAGCAGAAGTCAGACTTCCAACCCTCATGGGTGCTTAGAACATTGTGCCAGTGGAATCTATTGCACCCCTTCTGCCTTCTAGGCTTTGCCCTGGAGGCACATGTCAACAACAACAACATGAAATTAATCCCAGACAATTTTTTCTTTTACTTTTGTCCTTTTGTATACTAATTTTAAATAATGTTTGGGAAATTGCAGTGCAATTTGGCAATTTACATGTTCTGTGTTGCAGGTTTATGCACAAGGAATGATGAGAGAACTGAACACGCCTCGAGAAACAATTGACCGACTCTTTCCCTGCCTCAGTGATTTAGTTGACTTGCACAAAGTCTTCCTTTGTCGACTTAGAGAAAGGCAAAATGAAGGACCAGTAATTGAAAATATTAGTGATATTTTAGCAGAGCAGGTAAAATTTACATGATCTGTTATCTATTTTCCATATTATCTATGCATGGTTAATTCCTTAGTTTTGCTATTAAAATGATGTGGAATGTTTTCACAAGAATTGCACGTTTTATTCTAGTTCCATGATGAGTTTAAAGCTGAGCAAATGAAAATGGCATATGGGCAGTTTTGCAGTCAGCACATAGAATCTCTTAATTTGTACAAAGATATGCTGAAGTCGGACAGAAAATTTCAAAATTTCATAAAGGTATTTTAAAATCTGTTTAAATTTCAAAAAATGCAGTTATGTATTATATTTACTTTACAAGTTTAAAAATGAAAGTAACCAGTTTGTAAATTCATCCAAGATATGTATTCATGCAACCATAGGTTAGAAAACTATTTGAAATGCATCTGTTTTTCTTTCTTTTTTAAAAACGTATATTTATTACAAACATGTGTCAGTGCGTTATATTTTATATCTTTGCACTTATTATATTTCTTACACTTATTTTAACTCAAATAAAATAAACTTGTTTGTATTGATATGTCATTTTAAACCATTTTATCTGTATTCTTTTAATAGAAATGCAAGTCCAAAAGGCTCTGCAAGCCAAGGGGAATCCCTGAATGTTTGCTTCTAGTCACTCAGAGGATAACAAAATACATTCTCATTATAGAGTCCCTAATGAAAGCTGCTAAAGGTAAGTTATGCATATTCCACGATAGATGAAAATGTACTGTTAAACCAGTGCTTTAGGTTTTTTCAGGGATTGGAAAGTTACTTTCAAAAAGGGACTAATCACAGTTACTTTTAGAAATTTCAAGTTATGAGAAAAATTGAAATTTAGCCATCTTACCGTTTTTCAGAAAGAACCAAGACTAAATAGATACAGATAATTTTAAAAAGTTAAGAACGGAAATTCAGCATTGAAAAAAGTTAAATTTTAAATAATTAAATTTAAGCCGAACTGTGCCGAAAATATCCGTGGAGACCAGCGTAAGAAGTAATGAAATTTTTCGTTACCGCTAAAACCAACTAAGTTAAATTTACTTTCTGAAAAATCTAACGCCATTACTCAGCGTTATCTAAAAAAAAGTAACTGTTGTAAGTAACACGTTATTCCAATCCCTGCTTCTTAAGTTAAAATCAGATAAATATAAAAAGTTATTTAATCATTGCTACTTCTTTTTTAGAAAATAAAGATGAACAAGACACTTTAGAAGACATACTTGTGCACCTTAAAGTAAGTAAAAAATTTTAAAACTTGTTTTGCTTTCTTTATTTGTATTGACCATTTAACTCAACAAATATATGTTATTTACAAAAAATAATTATATGCATTAACTTTTTTTCAGAATATAATATCCAGTGTTGATTATCAAGTAGCTGAAAAAGAAAGAGAAGTGAGATTGTTAGAAATATTTAACAAGATGGATGCCAAAACAACTGTTTCCTACAGAGGGAAAAAATACAAAGTATGTATACTTACGTGTTACATTTTATGCGTCAACTTCATATTCTTATTACTGTATTGTTTTGTAATGATTTATTAATTTATTGCAGAAATCAGATCTTCTGGCTTGTAACCGTAAGTTAAGGAAAGAAGGTCCAATGGCATGGAAAAGTCCAAGAGGAAAAACTATTGGTAAATTATTACAAAATTTATCATTATTCTATATTTCATGTTAATTCTTTAGTAAATGTGTAGTTTTATTTTTAAGGAAACTTTTTTGAAAGGAATATAAATGGTTTTCAAAATTTATTTTTAAAGATAACAAAATACTATGAATAGTACTTAATGTCATTTTTTATTATTATTATTATTCTATTTATTATAACATTTAGTACAAAATCTTGTAAAATATGTTGATATTGTGTGGGTAAAGTTTAAATATCTTTTATGATGTATCTATAGAGCAATAATAAATTTAATTTCTTACAGATGTGGTTGCTGTCCTTCTGTCAGATTTTATATTTTTCCTTCATGAAAACAACCAAAAGTTGTTTTTTGCATCTTTAGAAAATAAGGTAAGCTATTTGAATATTAAAAGTAATAAAATTGTCGAATTAAAGCCATTTAATAGTTTTCTTATAAAAAGACATGATCAAAAACAGGAATGTAGGATAACACGTCCTTAAAGGGGTTTATCAAACAATAGTTGTTTTTTAATGATGTTCCCTCTTGAAAGGCTGGCAAATCTGCTAAGTGACGGACCTGGAGTTTAATGCATAAAAGGCCACCACATTCTAAATGTTTATTATATAAGTTTTTTTATTTGTCTAAATATCCCTTGATAAACACAAATATTAGCTTCTCTAAAAAAGACAAAAGTCCATTGTGGCTCGTTGAAACCTGATGCTACATTGATTACTATTAACATTCAATCCTTGTCCAACCATTCTATAAATGTATCAGGTAGAATAAAATTCTTACCAATAAATGATGCCTGGTTTGCAAATAAATTTGTCGCAAGGCTCTGAAGCTGTTCTACATTTCCATAAAGTTGCTTTGGGTCCCTAGTAATTCATGTGTTTTCTTCATCACTTAACTGTTCTATCAAGACTATGAGGCTCTGTCTCCAATAGCCTTCTTACAATTAATTCAACCTAACCAGGGAGACATGGAGTTCTTAGGTTTTATCTTAAATAGTCGAACCAAAGTACATGGTCAGAAATTTAAAAAATCCCACCTTAAAAAGGACGTAATGGAACATTATTTTTACAATAGAGCTATCAATGAGTGGAATGCTTTACCACATTATATTGTTGATTCAAAGAGAGTAGAAGAATTCAAGAAGAATCTTGATAGTCATTGGAAACGGGTTAAAAACTAGTAAGCTTTTAGACTAACTTTACTGTGCCTGTTGCTGGTCAACAGTTTTTGTATTTCTATAAGCATAAAGTAAACCAAACTCGTACTTTTTTATTTCCAGCCTGGCATTGTGTCCTTGCAAAAGCTCCTCCCCCGCAAGAAGGCCGGCCAGGACAGCTGCGGCATCTACTTAATATCTTCCAACCCCAACGAGCCCGAGATGATCGAGCTCTTCTGCAGGACACCCAAGGAGCAGAAGGCCTGGATGGAGGCCATCAGGGAGGCCATAGACAGGTGCCCGGACGAAGGTAAGACCTGTTTTGTTAAAATTAGCCCTTTAAGGACTACTCAGCAAAGGGTCATCATTATAAGTCATCATTAGTGGTGTAGGATATGGTTTGGAGTCGTGTCCAAGGAATTTTACCTTGATAATCCAGTAGTATTATTCAAGTCTATTTCGAGGTTTTTTTTTATTATGGAGGTTTCTAGTCCTAGTTTCGATTCTACCTAAGCTTTACTATATACCATTTAGGGACCACTCATACCTGACCCAACCTGGCCGTCGACAATAGGAGTAGGAGGGAATAGCTTTAATTTGTGTCCAAAGTTTTTACCTAAACAACCAAATAATAGTTGACAAGTATTATGAGTTTTCCATTATCGGGGTGTTTGGTTCTTAAAGGGCCTCTGTCTTCTAGAGTCTACTTGCCTAGGTGGCAGTGTCCATCTCCGTTTCTGTAGCTATTGTGCCTGAGGTGCAAGTTTGTTAAGTGCAGAACTTTGTAGGCTCTTGTCACTCTTACAAACAAAATTCAATTTTTCTCTGCCTAGTGATAAGAAATTTATTTTTATCAAACGTTTTGCTGAATATTTAAGCATTTGGCAACATATTTTATGCTTGAGTTGAAATTATTTCTATGTTCTATGGGAAATGTTTCTTTCCTATTAATACTTAACATTATTTTATAATTTTTAAGATGAAGGAGTACCGAGTGAAACAGAGGAAGAAAGAAAATTAGAAGCGGCTAAGGCTGCTCGTGTCAAACAGTTAACAAGTAAGAACTCTACATACTTTTCAATGTCCTATCCATAAAATTTAAGCATCTTTAAACTTTGTTTTTACTAGCATTGAATTGGTTGATTAATCTATTCCTGAATAGTGTAGTAGCTTTAATGCAACTTGAATTCACTGACGACCAAACCCAAATACTGACTAAAATTCAAAATATTTTTTTAAATAAAAATATGTTGTTACAGTAGACGCCGCTTAATGTGATCACATCGGGACAAACGTGATTTGATAACAATAACCGATTGATTACAATACACGAAAAAAAAGTTTAACCTAAAAAATGATTTTTTTTACATACGTATTTAAATAAAAATTAATTTTAAATTAGGAGTTGTTGCTGTAAAACTCTATAGTATTTAATAGAAATTAATGCACACTAAAGAAAAAGAATTGCTAGTTAGTATACTTACATACTATTTAATGATGAAATGCAGAAAACAATACAAAATACAAAATTTTAATTATTAACTGAAAAAGAAATCATCAATTTTCGATTGTTTAGCATTCTTTCGAAGCAAGTCATTTACGAATCGCTCATAATCATAATGTTTATGAAAGTGTTCCGCGTCGGCTTTGTTTTGCACACCTAGACATAAGATTCGAAGTGCCTCCCTCATCTGAGCAGGCGTCGGAATTTTTTCCTCCATAGCACTTTTTGGTTCACCATCGGCATCAGAATCTTGTGACGAAGCTTGATCTTTGACACATACAAATACGAGCCCCGTTTGGACTTTTGGCAAGTTTCAGGAAACACTTTAAACAAAAAAAAAGTTTTCCTTCTTGTTTTTATTGATTTCAGGAAAATAAAATTTACATATAAACTGATAACAATAAACGAACATTTGATTACAATAAAGGATGATTTTTCAATTTATTTTGATATAAGCAGACGGGACTAAGCGATTTTGATAACATTAAACGATTGATAACATGATTAACCGTGATCACATTAAGCGGCGTCTACTGTAGTTGCAATTATTAGAAAAAGTAAAATTTATTTTATCCTTTTAACCAACTCTCCTATGTCCCATTATGTAAATTTTGGTTTACTTAATTTTACTTTGTTCAATTTAGGTCTTTTACATGAAAAAGATCTCAGTATAGCTCATGTATGTGAAGAAAGAATGAGGATTTTAGTAGATTTATTGGTAAGTTCATTTTTATAGTTTATTTTTTCCTCTTTATGTATAGTTCAATTCAAGTTCAGTATATATTTTTTTTTTTAAATTGTATCTTATGTATCAATTTTCTTTTAGGAAATGGTTGGAATTGAAGCCGAACATTTTGAAAATGTAAGTTTTAATTATTGCCATTTTTTAAAAAAGAAACCTATAAATTACAAATTGATTTTCACAAAACTTATCTAAAGTTTTATTTACTGGCTAAAAGTATACGCTTCGCTGGCATTCTTTAAATTCTTCTTCAACTTGTTGTTAAACTTAATATTTTGCCTCTGTTTATTGTATGCTTATTTAAATTAAATTATCTTACAACATGAACCATGTTTTCAAAAATAGATAATTTTAATAAAAATTAAAGACTAAAAAAAGGTATAGCCATGATATGTTGACTGGTTTTAATTTGGCAATTTGCTTTATATGTTGCCAAGCAATAAAGTAGGAACAAATCTCATAAGCATTGCACTTTAACTCTACTTCTAGTTATGGATGTTCTAGCGTTGGATTCTAATGAATGGACATGCAGTGTAATAAACTATTCGTTTATACGATTCATTGAAGTGTGAAAGAATATAATCTAAAATCTGCTTGTTCAATGAGTTTGAATGGGAGTGTTTGAACCATAGTGTTACAAACTAGAAATTCAAGTATGCTATATCTATGCATATAAATATTACATAAAATGTGATTGCATAGTCGCGAACAACTTTCAAAGCTACACGTCCAGTAGTTACATAGCTTTTCTGGGTTGTAAATACATACAAACTTTGTGTTTTATTGTTTAAATTTATTTATCTTTTATCTTAAATATTTCCAGATAAAATATTCTCATTTGATGGAGAATCCACCTGGAAAGGATACTAAAGAGCTTATATCATCTGCCATTAACAGTGGTAAGTTGGTTCTTGAAACTTTTGTTTTCAAGAGGATATGCAGTAAAGAGGTTTGAACCAAAAAAAAATAATTTTTTTTTGTTCAAACAAGTCATCTGTTAAAAATAAATGTGTCATCAAAGCTGTGATTATGAATTTATAAGCCAAACAATTAAGCAATGGCTGACAGTGGCAGAAACTCCTTAATATTATGTTAATAAACAACATTGCTCAGGCATTGACAGTATACCCACTGTAATCTGTTCATTCTATCCATTAACATGTTTCTATTAATTAATAAATTGAGGACTTATTTAACTATAGTTAACTTTCCTAAAATTAATTCTTTAAAATCCTTATAAAAAAACAATGAATAAATCTTCATTTTTCGAAGCTGCTCAAATTAAACAATTTAACCCCTTTTTACTCGCTCCTGTGAAAATGAAAGGTTGATGTTGTTGGCTTTTCCTAGAAATTTAATTCTTTTTTAATGTAAAGCTAAAAACAAATTGAAATTGTATATATACATTATTCATACACATATTTTTAGATAATTTTCATAGATAAAAAATAGACACTTTTATGATGTTTTTTTTGTGTGTGTGTGAAAATTATCCGGTCGTTAAGGGATTATTTTAAAATGTGTCTCACTTGAATTTCCAGCGTCCAGACTCGCTAGTAATTTGTATACTTCTGGTACTAACCTGAGCCGCAGTGTAAGCAGCGCAGGTGAGCGTCAGAGTGAGACATATGTATCGCCCTTGCTGCCAAAGCGCGCTGAAACTTTTGGTGGATTCGACAACCCTACGAAGGAGCAAGTCATTCCTGTTGCCAAAGGTAACACTTATGTTGACATGTCTTATACTGCTGTTGGCATGTAAACTGAAGTATCTCAGACTAATGACCTAGACCATTGTTGTAAACACTCTATAACTCTAACCTGTAACAAAGTATGCCAAAATGGTCCAATTCATTGTTGTGATTACTACAGTTTACCTGCTCATGGCAGTATACTTAGTACCTCTAGACCTTTAAAAAAAACTTAAATGTTTTAAATTATACAAATGCTTAAAAATCCTTCATTTTAAACTTAATGTGAGGACAGCCCCTAAGAAAATATATTTTGTCTTTTTATTTTTTTGCTAAGCCATTATGTTTATTTTAATTTTATTAAACAGTCTAATGTCAGTTCTCAGTAACATTTATTAATGTGTCAGTTTAATTGGAAAATTATTGCATGTGAAAGTGAATAATGATTCAAAATAATATAAGTTAGAAAAGTTAGTTAAATTTATGTCTTCAGCTCTAATTAATATTTAAATGACCTTAAGAACCTGTAAAGAGCATGCCGATTTACCTAAAAAAAATTGCGCAAATACATTGCTTTAAATATCTCCAATGGGCAAGATTTTTTTGTATGTTTTCTTTTACTAATTTGTTTCATTTTTAATGCAATCCCAGTATTTAAACGGAAATTACCGCACTCAAACTGTGAAAACTGTAACACTAAATGCAATTGAAGTTTTTAAAAAAATATTGTTTGAAATATCTCTTATTGGCTATATTTTGTGTGTGTTTTCTTTTACTAATTTTGTTTCACTTTTAATGTAGTCCCAGTGTTCAAACGAAAGTTGCTGCACTTAAAGGAGCACAGTGAACTATCTATTTTACCTTCCAAGACAAAAGTGGAAGATGTCAATTTAGGTGAATCACTGGAGACTGCTTTACAGGTTTGTATATTTGTTCTTAATGGGGTTTGAATATTTTGTTTTCAATTTTGCAAGGGATGAAAAAGTTGTTAACTGTGCAAATATTGTCTCTGCTTCTATGCAAACAGCTACTTTTTAGCCTACTTTTCTTTTTTTAATTCGAAAGAATTAAAAAAATGAAAAAGTAGGTATTGACATGCGGTCGATGTCCGTCTGTCTGTCCGTACCCCCCTTCCAAAATCGGTTCTAATCATCGGATCTTAAAAATTCTTTTTTTGTTAGAAAGCTATAACCTCAGATACCCAACTTTCATACTTTTTGTCCGTCTGTCTGTACGTCCGGACGGACAAAAATCTACTATCTGTCGGCGAATTTCCCATTGAATTAGCATTGAAATTCAATTTTGAGTCATTTAAATCACTGTAGGTATTGAAATGCGGTTGATGTCCAACTGTCTGTCTGTCCATCTGTCTGTCTGTTCGTATGTCTGTCTGTTCGTATGTCTGTCCGTCTGTCTGTCCGCCTGTCTGTCCGTTTGTCTGTCTGTCTGTACCCCCCTTCCAAAATCGGTTCTAATCATCGGATCTTAAAAATTCTTTTTTTGTTAGAAAGCTATGACCTCAGATACCCAACTTTCATACTTTTTGTCCGTCTGTCTGTACGTCCGGACGGACATAAATCTACTATCTGTCGTCGAATTTCCCATTGAATTAGCATTGAAATTCAATTTTGAGTCATTTAAATCACTGTAGGTATTGAAATGCAGTTGATGTCCAACTGTCTGTCTGTCCATCTGTCTGTCTGTTCGTATGTCTGTCTGTTCGTATGTCTGTCCGTCTGTCTGTCCGCCTGTCTGTCCGTTTGTCTGTCTGTCTGTACCCCCCTTCCAAAATCGGTTCTAATCATCGGATCTTAAAAATTCTTTTTTTGTTAGAAAGCTATGACCTCAGATACCCAACTTTCATACTTTTTGTCCGTCTGTCTGTACGTCCGGACGGACATAAATCTACTATCTGTCGGCGAATTTCCCATTGAATTAGCATTGAAATTCAATTTTGAGTCATTTAAATCACTGTAGGTATTGAAATGCGGTTGATGTCCAACTGTCTGTCTGTCCATCTGTCTGTCTGTCCGTATGTCTGTCTGTCCGTATGTCTGTCTGTTCGTATGTCTGTCTGTTCGTATGTCTGTCCGTCTGTCTGTCCGTTTGTCTGTCTGTCTGTACCCCCCTTCCAAAATCGGTTCTAATCATCGGATCTTAAAAATTCTTTTTTTGTTAGAAAGCTATGACCTCAGATACCCAACTTTCATACTTTTTGTCCGTCTGTCTGTACGTCCGGACGGACATAAATCTACTATCTGTCGGCGAATTTCCCATTGAATTAGCATTGAAATTCAATTTTGAGTCATTTAAATCACTGTAGGTATTGAAATGCGGTTGATGTCCAACTGTCTGTCTGTCCATCTGTCTGTCTGTCCATCTGTCTGTCTGTCCATCTGTCTGTCTGTCCGTATGTCTGTCTGTTCGTATGTCTGTCCGTTCGTATGTCTGTCCGTCTGTCTGTCCGCCTGTCTGTCCGTTTGTCTGTCTGTCTGTACCCCCCTTCCAAAATCGGTTCTAATCATCGGATCTTAAAAATTCTTTTTTTGTTAGAAAGCTATGACCTCAGATACCCAACTTTCATACTTTTTGTCCGTCTGTCTGTACGTCCGGATGGACATAAATCTACTATCTGTCGGCGAATTTCCCATTGAATTAGCATTGAAATTCAATTTTGAGTCATTTAAGTCACTGTAGGTATTGAAATGCGGTTGATGTCCATCTGTCTGTTCTTATGTCTGTCTGTCTTTCCGTCTGTCTGTCTGTCTGTCCGTCTGTCTGTCTGTCCGTACCCCCCTTCCAAAATCGGTTCTATCCATCGGATCTTAAAAATTCTTTTTTTGTTAGAAAGCTATGACCTCAGATACCCAACTTTCATACTTTTTGTCCGTCTGTCTGTACGTCCGGATGGACATAAATCTACTATCTGTCGGCGAATTTCCCATTGAATTAGCATTGAAATTCAATTTTGAGTCATTTAAGTCACTGTAGGTATTGAAATGCGGTTGATGTCCATCTGTCTGTTCTTATGTCTGTCTGTCTTTCCGTCTGTCTGTCTGTCTGTCCGTCTGTCTGTCTGTCCGTACCCCCCTTCCAAAATCGGTTCTATCCATCGGATCTTAAAAATTCTTTTTTTGTTAGAAAGCTATGACCTCAGATACCCAACTTTCATACTTTTTGTCCGTCTGGCTGTCTGTACGTCCGGACGGACATAAATCTACTATCTGTTGGCGAATTTCCCATTGAATTAGCATTGAAATTCAATTTTGAGTCATTTAAATCACTGTTGCCAAATCAACAATGGCATGAGAAACTTTATTTATTTAAACATATTTGAAGCAAAATAATATTTTCATGAATCAGTTTGGAATGACGTCATAAAATGTAGCACAATTTGATTCCTTGATTATTCATTAATTATCTAACAAGAAAGCGGCAAGGCATACTTTTGCATACAATTATGCTAAGTTTTAATTTACATTTCTTATTTTTTTAATGCAGTTTGGAGTTTCATTACTTTTGTTATTAATAAATATTTAATTATTCCTCGAACTACAAATAAATCGCGAGCAGACGATAAATAATGTTTAATTGATTTGCGAAATAATATTAAGGAAAATAGTTGATTTTGGCTTTTCGATTTTTTTCTAATATGTATAAATCTAGTGTAGAAACGGCTGTTGATGATATTTACTGTTAGAAACCTAGTTTTTTCCCGATTAGAACTTCAGTAAGTATTTAAGTAACAGGAAAGTAGGCTATTTTAGTTCTTTATGAACTTCTTGTTCTTATTGAATTAACATATTTCGTTACTATTACCCCTTATTTTCCAATTCAAAATAATACAATGATCTGCTTAGCTGAAAAATTGTAATAATTTACTCTACTCCCTTAGCAGTTTATTTGGGTTCCTCCTTTGTGATCTTAATGTTATTATAGTGCAGCCAGATTTAATTTAAAATTATTTTTTTATCTCTATTTATACTAATGTCATACAAGCATTCTCTTATTTATCAGGATATATAAATTTTCATCATAATGCATATTTTTTTAACATAAATTCGCCATTCCAACTCACTTATTTTAAAATATTAAAACCTCTTGTTTCAGAATTTTGGGTTGCAAACTTCTCTTTCTGTCATTGGAAGAGTACCATCTATATGTGGTAGCCCAGTAAGTTTTGTCTTATTTATTTTCCTAAAATCTAAGCTAAGTAATAGTTCTATTTCAGTGTCAGGGTTTTATTATCATTCAATATATCAAAATTATTCAAAATCAAATAATTATTGAAAACTGAACTTGATTACTGAAATTCTGGAATCCTATAAACCTGATTCTATACTTAAATTGGTATCTCAATATTCTCGATAAGTTGCTTATGCTACTTTTTTTAAATGTGGCACAGCAATTGTTTCAACCAAAGTAGTGTGACAATAACGCAGAGGTTATCCTGTAACGTTTCTTTAACAAGAATTAAATATCAATAAGATTTTTTTTTGTATATTTACTATACCCAGCAAATATCTATACTCTCTGGTTTATTGAAGCTTTCATCTGCTAACCTGATATTCTCCAAATCCAGATTACTAATATCAAACTGCTGAGTCGGGGCAAAATTCGTAATACTGGGAACAATCAAAAACTCTATAATTTTCTCAAAGCTACCATCTTTATTTATAATCTTTGTTCTAACCGATGCACGAATTACAGAGGTAGCACTATTCAACCCAGACACAACAACCCCCAACTTGTTACGTTTCAAGTCAAGTTTTTTAGCATATTGTTTCGACACAAAACTAGACTGGCTGCCGTTATCTAATAAAGCTCGTGCAGTATTAAAAATTTACCGTACCTATTGGCTATCTGAACTGTGGCAGTACTAAGCAAAACCATTTTGGAGCCTACCTTACTCGTACTAGATGCAGCGCAAAAATTTGCAGTTTGGTCAGAGTAACTTTCCTTCGAAACAAAGGCTTGAGCGTTTGGATTTAAAGCAGTATCAACCGTTTGGGCACTATTTTCACCACTTGTTGAAGGACGATTCTCATCTAACCCCTCAGAAAAATGCAAATAAATGTGATGCTTTTTCTTACAAATTCCACACGTCAACTTAGACCTACAAGTGGCAACTTTATGATTTCCCAAACAGTTGAAACATAACTTACTTTCCTTCACTAACTCAACTCGCTCTTTTACAGACATCTTTTTGAATTCAGGGCACAAATTTTAAAAAGGAGAATTCTTACATAAAATGCATTTAGGAACTTTATTAACCTCTGCTACAAAAGATTTCGACCCGTATTTAGAACCCTGAAATCTATTACTCTTAAAGGCCTCATTCCTTGATGCCCGTGAGTGTGGAACAGACTCTGTTTTTCCCTTTCCACTCGAAGACATGTAAACATCAATGTACTTAGACATGTCATGGGGCTTAAACCATTTGTTTTCCTGCTTAATACCTATGTGCAATTGGAGGTCCCTGTCCAAAGTGCTAAACAATTTATCAGAAACAATAAGCTTGCACAAACCCTTAAAATCCCTGACCTCCCGTAGCTGACAATAGTAATCAAAGGTGGCACACAAACGCGAAGCAAATTGAACATAATTTTCGTCTTTAAATTTTTGAGCCTCGCGAAAGTCACTTAACATCTTGAGGAAAGCTTTGATATTCCTTTAGAATGGCTTCTTTAATTTTAGAATACTGTGACATATCACCTGCACTCATGTGAACTGTCAAGTTACTTGCCCTTTCTCCTAAAATATTTAATAATATCTCTGCCTTAAAATGTTCAGGAACGTTTTTAATCTCAAAAGCCCTCTCAAGTGATTGAAAGTAAAAATTAAATGACTCGGATCACGAGGGTAACTGCATAGTTAATGTTTTCACACTTTTTAATAAATGCTTTATGCTACTGACACTATCAACTTCCCCAGGAACTTCAACATTACCTGTTGATTTAGACTGCAACTCCGATGTAATATGCTGAAGCTCCAATTGTTTCTCGATCTGAGCCAATTTGGTACGCTCACACTCGGGTTCTTTTTCTAATTGCAAGGACTCTTCACGATCTTTAACGTCAAGTTTAACAGTTTTAACGATGTCCTCAAATGCCTCAGGATCGTTCTTAAATATATCACTTTTTTCAATAGCTTCTCTAAGGGACAACACTCTAACAGGTGACGGTATCGTAACACCTATTTCTTCAGCTATTTGAACCAACACACTCTTAAACCCGACACAGACATATTAAAGCAATCGGGATACCTAGCAACAGAAATAAAACAGTAGAAAATTCTAAGGAAACCACGACACTAAATAAAATACTCACGTAGACCACGGCACAAATCACTAAATTCCGGAAGCCGATATTAGGCTTAAATAGATATTGGACTGTAAGTTCTTGGCTCGCTGTAGAAAGATTCGACGGACCACTTTGTCAAACCCAGTAAATTATAAATCAGCTTCCAGATGAGAACATTATTTATTTAGCAGCTCTTTTAGCACAAATTAAGTCACAGCAGCAAGAGGTTAAATTTAACAACAAAAAAGAACGCTATCAGTGGCTCGTTTACATAGCAACTATATAACAGCTCCATAGCAACCATCAAACAGATAGTGCGTCTCCATAGAAACCATAATTACCACGGCAAATACAACCTCCACAAAATATCAGACCAAAGGGAAAATGGGCAAATTAGTTAAACTATCTGATAAAAAAGGTTAAACATTATCAACTATGGAGTAAAAATAATTATTATAGAAATAATGATTCATTAGTTTTTTACTACTTCCGGCCGACTGCTCCAAAAACATAAGACATTATTCTAGTACTGTATTTCCCCCAGTTCCTATGAAAAAGTAAATAGTTTCTGTATTTATTATCATTAAAAAAAGTTTCATTTATTAAAGTTTTTTCTTGTACTGATTTTGCCTTTTACTTAAATACATAACTTAACAATAACTTGTGTAAGAGCATAATCTATACATAATTTCTTATGATATTTTCTACTAATTAGGATAAGCAGCAGAACAGAAAGCATCTCCTCACTCCCACCTATGCCCAGCAGCATGCCAGTTTCCCACCCTTCAGAGAAATGAACATAGAAATCACAAGTTTGATTACGACTCCTCTTCTCATGACACAAGGCAAAGAACAGCTCATACAAATAGTGGAGTTGGCTCATCATTTGAATACGATTGCTGTAAGGGGGAATTGTTTTATAATGATTATTCTGTTACTTGGAGTTATCTTCATAAAAATGCTCCATAAGTTTTGTTTTTCAGTCCTTTACTTTATTAGCTTCTAAAAACAAATTCAGTGTTGGTATTTGTATAAAGAAAAAAAAATGATTCAAAGGGCCTTTAAAAAATAAAACGTTTTTTTTTCTAGTCAGGTGTACATATTTTTAATTGTTAAAAATATTAGTCTTTTCATATTTTGGTTAAAAATCTTAAATTTAATTACAAGTATATACTTATATAAATGATTCAGTGGAGATTGGAATAAAGCAGATAAATTATTTATTTTTATTAAATATTTAAGTGTATTGTAATGCTTATTCCCTAAAATGCGTTTTTTGAGTGAGGACCACTGTTACTATCCACTGTTGCTAATACTATAGACTAACTACTATTTTGTAATACGTTTTGATTTTTTTCTCACAAAATGACTAATATTTATTTTCCTTCTTTATTTTACAGTGTGCGGTTTCACACTTATCTTCTTCTTATGAAAGGTAAGCACAATGTTTGTTACATCCACAAAGCTACTCACAATATATTAGTATTGATTTTTATAAAAACTAAGTTTTTTTTAAATAAAATTGTATGTATTTTTTTCCAGTACGAAGGTTCAGTTGGCTGAATCCGACTATAAATTGAGCAAGTTGACCAAAGAAAAGGAAGTCCGAGACAAGAGGACCATGTACAGGCCAGAGCATCAGTTAGAAGAATTGCGAAACCTTCAAAAGCAGCTTAACCACGATCGCTCTGTGTGGCAGCAAGAAAAAACTCAATTTGAAACAGAGATTAAGAGTCAAAGAGAAGAGTTGGAAAAATTACAAGTAGGCATATCTACATCTAAGTGCACCTTTTGAAGTATGAGGACTAATTCATTACCTCATTTTACTGCAATTTAATATGTAATACCTTTGGACATGTGTTTGTATTGCTTTTATGTTATAGATCACGCAAATTGTGATAATGTTATAATATTAAGTTCTTTCTTTAATATTGCCGAATCTATCAAACAGTTTCCACGGTCTAGATGCGGTTCCCACGGTTGCTTGATAAATTCTTTCTCAGAGAAAGTACAAAAGCAGCAGAATACTCTTAGCTTCCTGGTTCACTCTTCTCACAACCATTGAAAAAAGATAAACTTCTTAATTAGACCTTGACTTGTGAGGCTGTGTGCTTTTTGGCAGAGCTTCAGCTCCATTCTTTTAAAAAATTTAAAATGATTTCATTATAATAAAATATCTTTGGATGTCCAATCTCCTTCATTTCTAGAAAGAAACTAAAGAATATGTAGTCTGCTCTTCTGTTGCAATAGTATTTTTCTATTACATTTATATTATATCTATAAAGCTTTAAATATTGTTTCAAGCTGTATAAATGCCATGTAATTTCATATTGAAGGTTGTGTATTTTATAAAGTGTATTCAATATATATAAAGTTTTAAGCATGAAATTTTAAGTAACCAACACACTGCATTTTCTAGGAGCAACTAAAGCTGGAACAAATGGACGTCACCCACCAGAGAGAGCTACTGTACAGAAAACTAGATGCCCTTCAGAAGCAGGGGATCATCCTTAGCCCTTCCCACAATGTGGTCAACCTCAACAGTTGTTCTTCTGTGTCCTCATCGGAGGGAAAAGAAGAACCTAGTGAAACTGCCCACCCCTTAGCCATAGATTTCTCTCATCGTAGAACTGTTTCCTATGACCTAGGACAGGACAGGTATGAATTGCTTTAAGTATATTTTTTTAGGGTAAACCAAAATGTAGAATGGTTAATGTGTACATTATGGATTTTATAAGCTAATTGCCATCTTTGGTATCATACTAAGCAAGTCTGAATATAATGTAAAATTTATTTTAAAAATTAAATTATAAGGCTTTTGTTATCTATTTTATAGGTTGGGCAAAAATAGTTAAAATAAGATATTATTTACCACCCATTAACGACAACTTAGTGAAGTACCATTAACACTCATTTCCAAATAAAAACATTACCTTTAAGTTTTTTAAATTTGTTTTTCTTGTAACTTAATTTTTCCTTCATCAATTGTTTACGGTCTTTTGTCTTGTATTATGTTCATTTAGATAAACTTAAGCAGAAATCTCATTTTCATGTGGCACATTTTCTTGCCAATTGTTGTTGATTGGTAAAATAAGAACTTACTTGATAGCAATCAAGTGAAAAATCTTTTTAAAAGGTTTCTGTAATTTACTGCAGATCCCTTTTTTTTAATCAAATTAATAAAGTATAAACTCAAAAATGAAGTATATACCTTTTAATTATGCTCATTAAATAGATATTTAGTCTTCAAGTTCTGATAAAACAGTCTATTAAGTGTTTTTTGAAGTTATGCTATTAAGCACAACTAATTCTTTGTTTTTTCACGCCCTATCCAGGCCCAACGATGAATACATCCCTTATGTATCCTCGGGCTCTAGTTCTGCCGCCCCTTCCCACCGCATTGACTCTAAAAACAGGCCAAGCCTCAACATTGGTGCAGCCACCGGAAAAGTGGTCGTTCCACTGCATTTGTCCAACAGTGCAACCAACATGCAGAAGCGCCCATCGGTAGCTGTTCAACCGGTCAGGCAACAGTTGCCTTTGAAGTTGTCCAACACTTTTTCACAATGTAACTATATAGGTAACTCATTATAAGAAGTCTTTATTTTTTTAATAAGTCCTTAACAGTAAGCAGGGTTCGCACGCGGCCTGGAAATCCTGGAAAAGCATGGAATTTCATTTTTGTATTTCAAGGCCTTGAATAGCCTGGAAAATTCACAGACAGCCTGGAAATTCCTGGAATTTCCCGTTTTTATTACGATTCAAAATTGAATCGAACTATCTTAGCGGTGGTTGAAACATCTCCGTTTTTCTGCGCATGTCCGAACCACCCCGCAGGTGTCAATCACTCGGGATTCCCCCATGTGGACGCGATCAGAACGTTGTGAAATTCTTACGGCTTTTGCTCAGGTTTAGGTTCTTGTGATCACTACTAACGGATCAAAAGAAAATGTTCTGGTTAGTCCGATTGGCCTGAACCGGAACTACAAAAGTAAACTTGCCTCTCTTCCTATCAGGCAGAGGCAAAAAAATGTCAATCATTAGGAGACAATGCAACCTCATCGGTGGTTGCCGTGAAAATTACTAGGCAGCAAAATAAGTAAATCAGGTAGCATTATTGGATTGCATACTTTTAGTCGGGTAAAGACGATCCTCTTCTAATAGGGGATTACACTTGTCGGCATCCAATATTTGAAGATATCTTAGTGTAATCTTACTTCATCTTCAAATTTTAATTAAATTGTTTTTTCTTAATCATTAATTTTTTTTTATTTAAACTTGTTTTTTATTGAAATTAAAGTTTAGTTTTCATTGATATGGACCGGGGGGGGGGGTAGGGGGGGAAGAGAATGAAAGAAACGAGTTATGCAGTACAGTAGAACTCCCTCCAATTATCAAAGAAATTGGACCTAACCAGCAACATTCGTATAATCGGTAATTCGGATAATTGGAGTTTATCGGAGAAAAGGTATATATTTAATGAAATCAACCAATCCAAATTGTAAGATGTCATTTGGCAGTTTGGGTTATATCTTTTTGTAATAGTTTTTTGCTATTCAACTTTTATTAGAATCTTGGTTTTACAAAAGTTTGTCTGCAACATATAGAGACAAACAGTAACCAATAGACCAAATGAAATATATATATATATTTCACTTGGTCTATTTGTTACTGTTTGTCTCTGTTGGATGTCATGCCTAGTAATTTTTTGGTCGGTACAAAAATATTACTATGTATGACATTCAATTAAGACGAACAGTAACAGGTAGGCCAGGTGGAATTTTTTTTATGACATTCAGATAATCGGCACCGTTTTCGGGTAATCGGAGTTCTACATCTACTGTAGCTATTGATGACTGTTTAAAAACATGGGGTTTTAAAATTATCATGAATTACGTGTTTAGCTTTGAGAAAATTTTTAATATGATTCGATTTTGCAATAAATAGTACAGACTTTTTCCCCTATACTCAGATTTATTTCAAGTATTTGGGCTTTAAGGGCTTGAAAGTGTGAGCAGCTTTTTCATTCAAAACTTTTCAAGGAGTGTACGAACCATGTTATAAAGCTATTCTCTGATCAGGTGGTTCCTATAAACTTATTCCGATTTTTTGAAATCTGGAAAAGTTAGGTATGCTAACCCATGATGGTATAATTTCAGAAATTAGTTTGATGTTTCTGCTCTGGGTTAAGGCTATATGGTTGCTAATAAAATCATTTAGCTCAATATATAGTTCTGTAACTTACAGTAATTTTACACTCAAATTTTAATTCAACCAGTTAATCTTAATCAATCTTAAGTAAGTTGATTTTGAGTTATTAAAGTTTCATCTCGCTGTGTAGCATGGTAGCCTGGAAAATCATAGTGTAAAGTTGTGGTTTGAAGAGTTTTAGAATTATATATTTAAAAAAATTGATTTAAGATAACTGCAGAAGTGTTTTTTTTATTGTTTAATTGGATAAAGTAGTATTTTAACAAAAAAAATATTAACTTAGTTTAAAACCAAAGTTAACTATCTTTTTACTATTTAAAACACCTGTGCATTGCTGTGAAGCCTTAAGATAAAACCATGAAGATTTTTTGTTTGTAATGGTCATATAGTTAAAAAGACACCAAGACACCCCCAACCCACCCTCTTTTTTTAAATTTAGATTATGGAACATGTACCTGCTTTTAAGGTTTAGGATACAAAATAACTTTAAATTCTGTGTTTTTATTTTAAGTGGCCCGTAGTCACCTAAGGGATAAAAATTCATTTTTCAGGGAAAGAAGCATGTACCAACTCAGTCTCCACCAACGGCGGCAACATCACCCCCCAAGTTGGGCCCCAACAGGTCCTCCCCATGAAACTCGCCTCCCTCGGTGGCTCATTGGGCTCGCAAACCTTGACCACCAACGAGAGCAAAAACGCAGCCCCTAAAAGATCCCACAGTGCTGCCAGCAGCCCATCTTCAACCTTAACTACACCAGTACACGTTCGTGGTGGCAGCAGTCCAGCCCTGGTACAGTCAACATCGCCCCCTGGTGCCGGAAAGTTGAAGAGCGAGGGCAGCAGTATTCTGCACCACTTGAAGCTCGCGAGTGATAAGACCAAGAACAAGAAGGACGATGGTAGTAAGGAGATTTTCTGTTGAGTAGGGTATTTTTTTTTCAATAGAGGATGCTGGTCATCTCTTGATAGGTTTAGGGACTGTTGATTAGACAGATAATATATTTCTTGTGATCAGATTATCTGTTTTGGATTGAAGATTGTCATCTGTTTCTGATTGGACAATTTCATTTCAGCTGTTGTGGATGGTAGAGTGGCAATGAAAGCGGGGCTAAGCAATAGAGAAATTTGTAGCTGGGCCAAAAAAAATAATCATCAGGGTTAGCGACTTTTGTTACCATTTTGTAATTAAAAAAGGGCAAGGCCTACAGTCAAATACATGGCAATTGAAGAGCTTAGTGGAAGAACATGTGACAAGAAGGTGAAAATGAGTAAATGAACTTTTAAGTTTTTAGTTTGCACTTTTACTCTATAAATAGTCTTTGCAAACGTTAAAAAAATATCCTTAACTTAAATTTTATGAAAGAGGGAAAAAAAATTATCCTTAAAGGAGGTAATATGATTTTTACCACAAAAATCTTAAATTTTTTCAAAAATGTCACACAGCATGTTCTTCTGCTAAGCTCTTCAATTATAGGCCCTGATCAAGTTTTAAGTTTTGATACTTAGCTGAGTTTTCATTTTCATTCTATCATTGTTTCATTTCCTGGATGCAATAGTCCAGAGTTTGCGGACTGTCTGTTTGTATCGCTGGTCCAGAGGTTGTGTAAATATCTTCCGTTCATTATGAGTTAATTTTGTGTATATATATTTATACAATTCATTTGCACTAAAACATGTGGAGTTAGACATTTTTGTAGGTTTGTGGATTTTAAACCTGACATTAGCTTGTTTTATCCATGTAGGGACCAAGTATGTACTATATTTACGATCATAAACAGTGATATTGTTTGTGAGACAAAACACCAGGTTTTTTTTTGTACAGATAGCACTAACTTTCCGTGTTTTTACATATGTGTATTTTGTGCAACTTAATGTTCTAAAATAGAATAGAACATGTCAATGCAAAACCTTTTAATGTGATTCCACACTTTGCACTATTGCCATCTATAGTTTCAAAGGTCTTGGCATACATTAGTCAATAGAAATATCAGACTACTCTAGCAGATGAACGATTCAAAGAATAATGTTGGAGTTTAATCTGCACAATTAAATTATTGATTACAGAAACTTCCATATATTCATTGACTGTGGTATTAGGCTGCCTGCTGCTGTTGATACTCTGTAGATGATGTTATGACTCCTAATAGTATCCAAGAGATAATATTGAGGCAACCATTTTGGGAATACACCAATGGGCAGCTCTAAGTGTCAACAGCTAATGGCGGCCTAAAAAATAAATGGAATCGCATGGTGACAGATTAATAATGATTCCTTAAATTATTTTATACTTATGGAATGTCTAGAAATTTTTTTTTTAAAAAATGTTCAAACTGTCCAGAAAAACGGTTAAAAAATATGAATATTAATTGGTTATAACATATTAGTAATAAAATAAATCGATTGAATGAAAATTATTTAACTTTATTTTATAATGAGTGAAATAGTAGTCTGCATGTCATATTAATTTATTTTAATGTATCGGAGAAATTTTGTCTCTATATATCTAAATTTTTGACTCGGATATGTCTAACTGATACTAGGTTATGATTGAAAGAGTATTATGCTGTTTTAGACCAATTAATGAAAAATTAACTTTAATATAATAATTGCATCTGATTTGATACAGATTTTTTAAAAAAGAATCATGGATTTTTAGACAACCCTATCTCGAATATTTCCACAAAATTATTTAAATTTTGAATAATATTGTATGATGCTTGAATTTAAAAAGCTAATCAAATACATGAACACAGTTGAAATTATTTATTTTCCTAAAACTTATGACCAATAACTTGTTGAAGTATTTTTACAGAATTAAGAGTTTATAATTCATCATAGCATATTTTGGTAATTATAACTTGCTAGAAGTATAATTTTATAACATTTAAATATAAATTTAATTTTAAAATGGCCTTTCCTCTGTGAATGAAAATATCTTTAATCAGGTTATTTTCAAGATGTAGATTAAATACTTATGTATTGCAAATATAAAATATCCCAGTTTAGAAACCCTTAAACCCATATCTAATCTGCCATACTCATAGTTAAATTCTCTTGTACTTAAATAGTGTAAGCATTTCATATTTATTGTGAAATACTACTCTTTATAAATAACTTAATACATTATTTTCTATTGTTTTCCTTACATGTTAGTTTTGTAATAAATATTAAAGATTTCATCAGCACTTATCATTCATCTTTGGTGAAGGGGGATCATAATTTTCTTTATCATAAAATTGTGCTTTTTCCCTTTAATCTTGTTGTATTTAAACTTTTTGTTTTGAATAAATTGTGTATTATGTTTTCCAAACTGGTAGCATTGTCTTATTTTATGTTTTGTAATAATTTAGTATGCATTGCTAATCTTTAAATTTAACTAAGATTTTGAAGTTTTATTCCTGAATATCAGTAAATTTATATTTAAAAACTGTTTTATAATCTTATGACCATAAATGGTGTCTATGAGATTTTAATTTTGAAAACCTGATTTAACTGTACGACAAGTTAACCTGTATATAATATTGTACAAGACATGGTATAGACTTTGATGTGATATTAGGGCCTACTTCAAAATTTTAGATTTAAGTAAATTTTACTACTAACTATTGTTGTTTTATAAAGAAAAGGGTCAGATAAAGCTCCTGGTTAATTGAGACCATAGCTGGGAAAAGGATAACAACAAAGCCTGCCAGATCCACCAAAATTAAATATGGTATCCAATATACAGGTGGGCGTTTCATCTGTGTTTCGGGCGCAGAATAAAAAAATATTTATTGAGGATACTAAATCTTAGTTTTTATGCAAAAAGAAAATTTTCTGCATTTAAGGTTTAGACAATGGTAGTTGTATTGTTGATGCACAATGTGGTTTTTAGTTTTTCTACATGTTCCCTTACCCCACTTAATCGTAAGCGTAGTCGACGGATATTTAAAGTTTAAAAAAATTAAACTATGAGGGTTGACGGCCCATATAGTGGTTCAAGTCCGGCTGTGCTCTCCTGACCGAGGCTTGAAATTTGAAGCATATATGCCGGTTAAGGTGGTCAACTTCACATAGATCCCCTGGGATTTTGGCTAATAAAATCATTCTGAAAGCAGCAATTTAACTCATTATTTAAAGAGAATTTTGAGGATCAAATTTCATTTTATTTAAGTTTAGTTTATGAAAATAAATTTAAATAGTAGTCGTTACTGTCACTGACCTAATTTTCTTACGACTCTGACAACGCACGCTTTTGCGACTAAAATGATCCAACTCAAAAGTTTTTCCGAAATTACAAAAACTATAGTTCCAATTTAAGACGATTATTTATAAGAGTTATAGAAGATAAATGTGGTCAGAGGGTGAGGTTAACCCTTGAAATCCAAACCTACCTGGGGTAAATATCTAACTCGGTTTTTGTAGTTGTAGGTAACTCATCCTTGTGTCATTTTAGTCATAAGGAACGCGGTCAGAAAATGAGGTTAAGTTAATACGTTTCGATGAGTGATATGGATAATAATTTATAAGTTTTTATACTGTAGTTAATTCAAATATCACGTTTTTTTAGTTGTGTCACTTTTGTCTCAAGGGTGCAATATGTAAAGTAAAATTACGGAATGAAACTTTATACTACTTGTTTACAGAAAAACTTCGTTTCCTCGTGTTTTTGGAATGTGATGCTGATAGTCAAAAACTATAGATAATAGCAAAATATTCTTGATGGAACCGGAAAAAATCTGTCAAGTAAACTTAAAATACCGATATATTTCTGAAAAATCGTGCTTCCTTTTTCTTATAGAATGTTTTACATGGATTCGCTTTAGTCATATTTGTTGACTATTTGTGGCTGTTATAAAACTTTTTTTTGTTAGTAACTTGATGTTAACTTTTCTTGATTTTTTTAAATGGATCATTCAATGATGTGTTTAAATGATGATATTTTTGAAAGTGGTGATAATGTTGCAAAAGGTACGATTTTTTTTATAACTATACGAATACGTAACATTTATCTTTAGTTTGCGTTTAAAGGCTTAATTATAGAGAACTATCAATTTCCAATAATTTAAATTCAATACAGTTGTATCCATATACACAGAGTGAGGCTCCTTGATTTAAAAAATTATAATTGGGAAATGGTTATCAAACTTAATTCTTGATGCAACGTGAATGTCAAAAATATACTCATGTAGATTTTTAAAAAAAAACTTTGGCGCAATAAATGTGCCGAAAGAATTTGGTTTTGATAAGTAACCATTTTCCATATATTAATTTTACAAATTATCAATTAATGTATTGATCGTTTCACAAAACAGCCTGACCACGTATAAATATTCAGTAATCGATCATCAGTATATTTAAATACCTGGAAGAAACCTTCTAAGGGCCTGCGAAAAGCATTGTCGGGTTTCTCTTTGACTTATTTACGGTGTTTTCTATTTACTCTTCACGTGGCTTTGTTTAACGTAGCAAATTTTTTTTAATAAATTGTACTTAAGGCATGAAAATTCTATAAAATGTTCGATCATCCTAAACTTGTTTTTTGGCATAAATGTCAATCTTTGAAACGGATATCGTACAATAAATGTCGGAAAACATCTAAGAAAGTCAACACAGCAAATATATTTTTCCTTTTAGCGGGTAAGTAAAATATGTTTATATAAATTCATTCAATATATCATTTAATTTAAATGCCTGATATATATATAATCTTGTCTCTTCATTGAAATTCAATGTTAAAAAAAAATAACATTCATACAGCTCCTAACAAAAACAGCTAAAAACAAGTTCCGACAGAATAGCCTACTTTCCTGTCACTTTAATACTCACTGAAGTTATTACTCGTAGAATACTAATAGATATACACATGAAAACAAGGTATAAAAGACACATAGGTGTATCTGATGTCACACCTATCTAAAAAAGCAAGAATTTTTAAAATCGGACTTATAGAAGTGAATTGACAGGAGGGAAAAATTATAAAAGTTATGTCTCTGATATCATATCTTTCAAACAAATAATAATAATTTATTAAAACGGACATGGACAAGAATTTGGAAAGGAGTACGGACGGACGAGAATATCCACGATGTCAATTCCTTTTCAATTTTTAAAAAAATTCTTTCCGATTCTTAACTTGAAGGATGAGGTAATCTGGAAAAATCCAAAACCTATTTATCCTGTTTTATATTATTTTTACATTTTATATTACATTTAGTTTGCAATTTTTAAGCTAGTATACTTTTTTGTACTTTAAATAGACCAACAATCAAAATTATCGGCCGTTTTGGAAGTCTTTTTAAGTGGGGACTCGTATCCATATGAAATAAAAAATCACTTAAAAATTTAATTACAATTTTTTTTAACATGATTAAAATGCGTTTTATAACTGCAGGACGCAGGCCCTGATTAATATTTCTAAAGGCTTCAATTCATCCTTTGCCTCTCTACCATATATGCACCAATAACTCTATGTAGTGTAGCTCTAGTGCCACAATTTTTCAACCCAATTATATTCTTTTGACAGATGATTTGCGAAGAGAAAAAAAAATATTCCAACAAAAAATAATAAAATATCATAGTGCATATGAGACTGATGCAGTGTTTAATCTGCCGTTGTCCAAAGTCCTGATACCTGTCGTACCATATGTCACTTTTTAAAGGTTGCGTATGATGCCAGCTCAAAGATCAGATGTCGACCGCGTAATTGACCTAAAATTCTAAATTACAGGTATTAAATTACGAGGCCTGTCGCCATTGTCTTTTTTCAGGTGACGTATTGTTCTAGCTTTCATTCTTGCCTTCCGCGATCAGTGTTTTGATTGGTGCTTTGTTCCCACTGGACATTCATTCCCCAACCGATGCTCGAAAAAGAGTTTAATTCATTCCCCATTTCTGTTGCATTTCAAGACCTGAAACATGCTCATTTACAAACCAAAACCCCATATGGCTATCTGCTTAGCCACAACCATTTTTTTAAACTATCGAATTCAAAAGACACATCTGGCATCGTCTCTAAACGTCAACACAACATGTCTGCTACGGGAACTGTCAACAGCACGATTTTCCCAAGAAGAGAAGGCGATGAATTTCTACCCTTGGAAGAAAGTGTCAGCTCCAGTTCTGTACAGCTGGAAACTCCGACGGAAGAAGAAGCCCCACTAAACAGCACTTTCCGTAAGTCTGCGTGACAGCAGTGTTTGTCCAGGTTATTTACTTATCGCACGTCGGGTGTTTGGAAGAATGTCACCCACATTTTACAACGCCTCCTCTTAATCTTTGTGCACTGAAATGATTTGTTTGGCCGTGAAGAGGTACTTCCAGCATGTCTTCTGTTTATATTTTGGAGTTGGCACCGTACAAGGGTATAATGGTTTTGGTATCTTATATTTTTAATTGGCTGTTAATTCAGTTGGTTTCGTAATAAGAGTCTCATTTCATTATCTAGAGATGGTTGATTTTTTAGGTGTTATTTGCGAATTTAATTTACATAAATTAATTTTTCTGTTTATTTTTACACAATTATGAAAGTTTGGCAAAGTAACTATATTTAAAAATAATTGTAAGTTGTATTAATAAAATGGCACCTGAACAAATTAATTGAATTCCTTTGGAAATACTTGAAAGTTTCATTATTGGCTTGATTCAGTCTATGTATTTCCTTCCAGCTTTTATTCCTGCTCTTGCTTATGTTGATTGCCATAATATGTAATGCAATAATTTCATTCATTAAAAATGATTTTTTTGCTACTATGTATTTTTATTTTTTTCTGACTTCATGCCACAGAGGCTACCATTGAGGGTTCTGTCATCACCCCAGTCATCTTATAAACACATGATGAAGTATTAATATTATTCCACTGTGGGGATAGTGCATGTTAAGTATGGATTGGTACAAAGTCTTGAAGCCACAAAACATACAAGATTGCATTTTGCATCAGCTCAAGTCATTAGAGCACAATACCAAATAACGAGGCCCATCACCACTAGCCCTTTGCGACATTAATTCAGCTAAACCAGCTGTTTTCAATTATGAACATTGCACATAATTTATTGTTAAATTGCTTTGATATTTAAGTATTCCTATTAATTATAGAAAGAAAATGCAGCACTGCCAGTCAACTTCTGGATGACACTCCTCTCGGGTATGCTGAGCTCCAAATTCCAGAAGAGAATCCAGCAGACAGCTCAGAGCAATGGGACATGAATTACCATGAAGCATCCATTTACTTGGAGGTATGTTTATGATAAGGACCAAGCTATAGTAGGTCTATCTAGTATGCGAGCCTCGAAAGAATTTTCCTCCCCCATCCCCCATGTGGTTTTCTTCTTCGAAATGGCGTGAGCGTGTTTTTCCCCACCCTACTTGGGTTTGAACTGTTCGGATTGTTAACCTCACAACAGAACCTCAAACGCGTTAGGTTTAGAAAAGCGATGCTCCCCCCGTTTCCTAGAAAACCAAGTGAAGGGAGGGGGAAGAAAGTCTTTTCGAGGCTCGCATAGTAAATAGACCGACTATAGCAGAGGATTAAGTAATGCGGTTTTTCCGTCGGGCTGACCAGAAAATCTGCTGCAATGCACCTGACTGCGGTCATTATCTGATTTGGGCATCAAATGCCTCGACTATCTATCATTACAAACAAGTTTGTCATTAAATATTAGTGGGGTTCAAAAACACGATGAAATAAAAACTGTTTTTATATAACAATATGTTAAATCTGTTGTTGTAAATTGTGAAAGAATTTTTCAACCCCATTTTTTGCTTTTAATTGGGTAAGATTAACGTAAAACTTCCCAATAAATCCTGTGTATCTTATTTCCATTATATTTTAAAAACTGAAGATTTAAGTTTATGAGTAACTAATTTTAGTAGGTATATAAGTAATAGTTTATGTGTTGCATATTTAATGTTTATTGCTGCTTTAAATACATATTTAAACAATATTTTGTTCAGTAAATGCTTTAAAATATTAGCTGATGAAGTTATAAATATTGAGAAATTATTGCCTATAAAATCTGATTTTATAGAAAAATAATTTGTTATATGTAGTATTTAAAAATTAAAAGTTTTTTTTCATCTGCAAAACCTCCTAGTTCATTATGATCTTCCTTTGTTAGGTTAAACATTATAATAATGGAAAAACCTTTAATGCTAATTAATTTTTCTGAACATAATTTTTAAGTGACAAATCTAGTTTCAAGTATAATGTAAACAAATATATATTTTTTGTTCTTCAGGAAGGGGACAACAATGACAAATTCATCTTCCATCCACGAAGCAGAGATGCCCTCCCAGCCTATACCTTAGTTCACAACAGAATTTTTTACTGCATCGATCTGTTTACTGCAGTTGCCCTTTTATCATTGGCTTTCACTGAGAAGCCGGCTGTGCCAGGTTTTGCTCTGCCTGAGTGGGTAGGTCTTTAGGTTATACAGCTCTAATATATGTTGTTGGGTTACAGATCTAGAATGTGCTCTTATATAACCATAGATATCATAGTTAAAGTATTAGATTGGCAGATCATGTGACCTCCAATGCTAACGACGGGACGCGCATGGAGACCAGAATAAGAGGGCAAATAGACCAGTGTTGACACCACATTAAGAAGAAAAATACTACGCAAAAAATACTGTTTATATATAAAATTACAAAAAAATACCATAAAAATACTAGCTGCATTTTGGAATCTTTTTAGCGACTTAAAAAAAAATGTGAAACACTTTTTTAGTATTTTTATGGTATTTTTTTTAAATTTTAGAATTAAATGGTATTTTTTGCGTAGTATTTTTCTCCTTAATGTGGTGGCAACACTGGCCCATTTGCCCTCTTATTCTGGTCTCCATGCGCGTCCCGTCGTTAGCATTGAAGGTCACGTGATCTGCCAATCTAATACTTTAACTATGATATCTATGTATATAACTTTTTGGCATGCCTTGCTTTTTAGGTAAGTTGCCAAATTAGAAATCTATTTGTTATATAGTAACCTTTTGTTTTCTCATCTGGTGTTGAAGTTAATTTGTTAGTTTTAGTTACCTAAAAATAAAGCCATCAATAAAACATCCAGAATAAAGCCAACATGCCAAATGGTGTATACAAGAGGTATTCATTATTTGAAGGGTTTGGTTGTAAAACTGGCATACCCCAAAGTATAACTAAAATATAGGGTCAGGTCCATTCATTGGATGACTCTGTGTAATTGAATTTAGATTGTCAAAAGTTTTCAGTGAATGGACTGTAGTCTATGTCTTAGTTATACATTGTAGAATGTGAGTTTAAGAACTACAACCCTTCTTTTGAATTTTGTCTATCAAGATTTGAATTTTGTTGATCAAGATTGTGGTCCATTTCATACTTAAGAGAAATTTTCTTCCATTATTATGTTTTATTAATAACTTTTATTTCATAATTGATTAACAGAAATACATGCATTGACTTTGACTGTGTTTTAAATGTAACAATTTAAATAAATATCACTGATGAGCTACGATAAATTTCTAGTAAAAGGATTGTTGATTTTTTTAAATTTGCAAATTGTAAGGGAATTGTTGTCATAAGAGAAGTGTTTTGGTGCAAGCAGAAATAACTTAATAATTCTTCTTCATAAGCTCAACAGCCTTTTGTAGTCCGAGGCTGACTCGCTGATCCTTCTCCAGTTGGCCCTATTAGCGGCAATGGCTCTCCATCGGTTGACTCCTATTATATTGAGGTCCCTTTCAACATCGTCTAACCATCCTGTTTATGGTCGTCCTCTACGTCTAGTACCTTCAATTTTGGAAAAAGTCACTTTTTTGGTGGGGAAATCATAGGGACATCTGTACAGATGGCCCAGCCACCTAATTCGGGATGCTTTTATAGTTCTCACAATGTCGGTCCAACGAAATTTGCCAAATTTTCTGTAAATATTATAGTTGTAAAGAATTCTCCACTCATTGTTCTCCTGAATAGGTCCAAATATTTTCCTTAATAATTTCCTTTCAAATATTAGCAACTTTTCTTCCATAGTTTTAAACTTAATAATTGGACTTATTAATTTTAAATAATTGTTTTTTACCTAATGCAGCCTTATATTCAGATACATGTACTTTGCAGTGAATTATTTTTATGTTCTTTCAGATTCATGCTTCGATAGAGTTAATGTGCCTATCTCTAATGTGTGCAGAATTAGCCATGAAAGTAAGGTGGATGGGAAGACAGGCTTTCTTGCACCATAAAAGAAGTGTCATAAAGGTAGTTTTAGTTTGATTATGTTGTATTGTATTAAAAAAAATTGCATTGGACACTGCTGATTTCATTATTTTTTACAGTCCATCTGATTACAATGTAAGCTTTGTACGCACTTTCTTAATTTTAGACAAAATTAGTTTATGTATCGTAGCTATGTACAAATTTGTAAAAGTTTTTGACAATCAAGAAATTGATCATTCTAGTCTAAAGTAGATAGTTAGTTAATAGTAATATCTGTATCGAAGAACATCATATTTGAGTATTGAATTTAAAAAAAGATTAAAAAGGTAACATGCAGTGTTTGATTAAATAATAAACAAAAGACTACATTCAGGTGTTAACTTTAATAAATGTGATATTTTGCTTTCAGACAGTTGTTTTAATTATAATGATTCTTGAAGCGATTGTGGTGTTGGGCCGCCAAAGTAGCCATTTTCGTGTTACAAGAGCTTTGAGGCCTGTGTTTTTAATTGATAATCACTACTGCAAGGGTATCCGAAGGTAATATATATTTGTTTAAATATCTATAGATACCCATTAGTAATTATAGATTATAGTTTCATTGATCCAAAGTTATGTGAAAGTCAGGTTGTATACACACAAAGAAGCTTGATTTCAAAATAAACTGTGCATTTCTTTAGCTTCGACCACATTGGCCAATAAATATCTCTAATTAAATTGGTTGGTATTTATACATACTTGTCTCATAGTATGTCTCATATTATATAGAAGGGTGGCATGCAAATTCGACATGCTCCCCTCCAATATCATCATTATCCCTCCCTGCTTGCTAAGTCAAGTAAATGGACCATTCACATTTTTTTGTTCTATTAAACCTATAGAGTAATGGGCTATACAGCCTATACTCTTCCCCTCTAGGGCACACACTTTTTATGTTATGTTCTGTCTCGTACTTGTTTACCGTGATGTAATAAAAAATCTTACTTAAAATTAGTATAAAGTTGCTTCATAAAAACAAATATATTATTTTGACAAAACAATGTCTTATCTATAATTTACGTACAAATTAATGAAGAATTTATTTTTGATTATATTGTACTCTTTGAAAAGAATTCTATGCTAAATTTATTTATATTACTTTAATTCTTTTGAACAATGCAAAATAAATACATTTTATAATTTAAGGGGAGTCAGATGGGTGTTAGGGTCAAAAATATTGATTTTCTGTTTTTCTTTTATTTTTAATCTGCATATCTATAGCTTTCATTTAAGACCAAGATTATCGATTTCTGTTTAGTAGTTTTCTTTTTATAAGCATTTTTCAGAAACTCTGTATATCAGTTCTTACCTAAACCTTAATTTTCTTTTGTGTTTCCTGAAATGTAAGGTTTACAGTTAGGAACATTTTTCTCAGGAACTATAAGAGATATCAACATGTTTTATTATTTCTTCCCCATTAATAGCTCTTTGATTTAAACTGAGGAATTTTAAATGTCTCTGCTAAAAAAATAGTTATATAACTTTAAATCAGATTTTTTTGGTTTTTTAATACATATTTTAAAAAAAATCACTGTGAAAGTATTTTTTATACTGTGAAATATCCTCAGTTTAGATTAAAAAGCTATATGTAAGGAACAAACTAAAAGAAAATTCATAAAGATTTCTCATATAGTTCTTGAGAAAAATGTTCCTAAAGTTAGTAAAATTAACATGGGCGAGATAGAACCATCCGACTCCCCTAACTAAGTTGATATATTTTAGGGTCATTCGCCAAATCATGCAATCTCTACCTCCCATTCTTGATATGATGTCATTGTTGCTATTTTTTATGCTCATCTTCTCAGTTTTAGGTAAGTTTATATAGTTAACCTAAGGTATTATTTGAAAGGATTTTGTCCATCTTAATAGAACAGACATTTTTGCTGTCAATACTTATGTAATGCCTTTTTAAATTATATAGAACTTTTGCTTTTTCTCCTAAGTTTCAAGATCCTGCCTTTGTATTACTGTCTAATCGCTGTTAGAATCTTTTTAATTAAAAATATTTGGGACCTTTAAATAGAATTTTAGGAACTGGCATTTGTTGAAACATGCAGTTTTATAGATTTGTGTGCATTAATTTAGTGTTAGATTTTGCAAACAGTTTTTAAAAATAAAGTGCATAATGAATGTAAATGGGAAATACATTATGAATTAGGGGAAACTTTTTTGAACATGCCTTAGACAAGTAATAAAATATCTTTGGAGTTATCTTCTACATTTAAAAAAGTCAATTGAAGTAAACTGAGCTGATTTTATCGTATCATGCTGCAGTTAAGGTAATTTACACTATAATTAACTATTTGCTTCTGTTATGATCTTTATCGTAAAATTGTGATTTTATTCACTTTTTCATATAATTTCTGTTTTGCTCTTTTAGGATTTTATCTGTTTCATACAGTTCAAGACGATACTGTAAGTATCAGTTTGTGGATTCATATCAATTTTAGTTTAGAACAATTTATACACGCTACTAATTCAAGTATATATGAAAAATTCATTATATCTTGATTTATTATAGCTTAAATCTAACTTAATTTGTAAAGTTATAATAATTAAAATTATTTTCTTCCTGCTACATGAAGTTAATAATTCTAAATTAAAAGTTTTCTTTATGGTTATTGAAATTGTAACTTCACTAGTAAATACATACTTTTTTCATTAAGTGAAGGTTTTTGTAATTGGTAAACGCCTTGTACTACATTTTATGTATTTTAACTATATATTTCGGGGGCTGGGGAGCCCAGTCGGTTAGGCGCTCGCCTAGCACCAGGTTCGGGTCCGGGCATCGCCAAAATAACTGCCAACCTATAAACAGCCTGTGCAGCCAAAAATGTCCGATGAATAATACCCCGTGTAGAGGGAGTGCACGTTAAAATACGCTCCAAAGTCCCAACGCTGCGTACGATTGTAGTTGCGTTGGGTGCCAACTTGGGTGTCGGCTCGTCACTTGACTGTGGTTCTAAAATACGACGCCCGTCGCCAATAGCCCTCGTGTAGCTCTAGTGCGACGATAATTCAAACTAAACTATATATTTCAATGTTTTTGGTGTAAGCTGTACAAAAGAAGTTCATACTTATTAATTAACATTCAATTTATCCATTCACAATATTTGTTTCTTCATTATTATTTAAAAGTGTTTTTCCAGTATTTTTTAATATATTTTTCTCTATTACAGTACTTCACCTCATTAGAAGCTAGTTTTGTGAGCTTGTTTGTACTTCTTACAACTGCAAAGTATTTTACTTTATTTTCTCAAAAAATGTTCTATATTTTTTAGGTACTTGAAACTAAATTTTAAAAAATAATGTTTAATCATTTATATTTCAGTTATCCCGATGTTATGATGCCTTCCTACGCTGTTTCTAAATGGTCATCCTTGTTTTTCATAACTTTCATTATTATCCATGTGTATTTCCTGATGAATTTAGTAAGTTTTTGTTCTTGAAGATTTTAACTTTTCTTTAATGATCTAATGAAACTTAAATATATTTCACAAGGGATATTAAAATTCCTCTAATAATAATACCTTTTCCAAAAATTTGGTTTAATTGATAAATGTAATTTTTGTATACAACTTTATAATATTTTTATGTAAATATAATTTAAGTGTTCTATTGAATATTCCATCAAATTATTAGAATGATTTATATTTCAAGTAAAATTAGTTCATAGTAACATTAACTGCTCATTGATTTAAAAAAAATGTCTTTACCCTCCCATTTTTTAGAAATTAATTAAACCCCAAATATTGAAAAACTTTTATAACAAGTATACATGTTCTAACTTATTTCTTTGGTTGTAGTATATTTCCCATGTACTTTACGTTGTTTACTTCTAAATAAAATTTATGTTGATCATTAATTACAAACTTTTTTTAATGTAAAATGTATGTAATTTCTTCTATAATATATTGCTGTCATCGGAAAAGCTTTAGTAATTTTTAGTAGTTTATTAATTTTGTAGATGTCTATACCTACTTATATCTTGAGTGGGGTGGCCCAATATAGGCCAAGTACTGCAGCCCCTGGTTAAATGTACTAATAATGTTGATTCCCATGTAATAGTAAAATATTTTTATTTGAAAAAATTATGCATACTAATTAGAAAAAGTTTAAGAGAATTTTTTTTATGCTGCTTGCAACTTAACTGTGTAGGCCATATTAAACCAGTGCAGTACCTAACAATGTTGTACATAGTATATTGTTGCTAATTGTTTAGCTTTTCATGATTTTATGTATGATTTGCTGTTTAAGGGACAGCCATTATATAAAAATATATTTTTCTGTTGCCTCTCTATTGTTTTTTAAAGAAAAATAAAAATATATTTGATAGTGATAATTTATAAACGAGAAAATTAACACATCTTTTTTGTAATGTAACTTATTGTATGTGAAAGTAGCTATTGTATTTTTTAGATGTTGGCTGTGGTATATGAAACTTTTACTCGCATTGAAAAAGACAAGTTTCGCAAATTGTTACTTCATCGACGGAAAGCATGCCAGCAAGCTTTTCGGCTTCTTGTTACTAGAAATTCTCCTTTACAAATGAGCTTCCGCCACTTTCATGGTTTGATGAAGTACTTCCAACCTAAAAACAGTAAGTTTAGCTTTTAATTTTAACTTTTGCAGAAAACTTTTATGTCTTCTAAATTAGTGTGATTGTATAACCCTATATGAAGAGGACAGGGAAAAAAAACCTTCATTGCATTAGAATCTGTCTGCATCAGGCCTCTTTGGCAACAATAACGAGTCATCGCCTAAACTGGAGTAAGGAAACTGGTTTCTTATTTGGTTCTTCTTTCTCCTGACTCGCACCACACGCGAGTCCCATGCTTGTGCCGTGAGAGAAGCAAAAGAGGAACCGGTTTCCTGTTGCCAACGTCCGCCAAGCAGATCTTATTACGGGAAGATTCCTGTGCAATCAAAGGGGTTCTTCCCCTAGATTCTTCATATGACTTTCTATCCTTCTGAAATCCTATAAACTACAAATTAGTTTAAATTACAAATATTTTGTACCTCCCTTAATTAAATTTCTTTTAAACAGTCTATGTGATAGGTTAAATGTAATCTGTTGAATAAAATAGTTATTTATGCAACTAGTGTGAAAAGTAAGGCTTTTTTAAATGAGTTGAATAAATTCACGAGTTTAAAAATGGCTATTTTCTACGTGTTGTCATACACTATTTTTTATAATAACGTGCAAAAAAGTATTTATTTAATTGATATTTATTGATTGGCTTATTAATTATTTTATTATCACTTTCAAATGATTTGAAGGTCATTATTTATATTAATGATTATTTTAAAATCACGTGCAAAAGGTATTTCTTAGATTGGCATTGGAAATAAGACACCAAATAAAGAATCGCGTTCAAATAAAGAATTTTCCAAAAATCACAAAGCCGCCGAATAAAATATCACGCTCAAATAAAGAATTTTTCACCAATCAGATGCTCTTAGTTACTTTGTCGCACTAGTGCGTAAAAGTAACTTTGAAACACGATTTCGTTAAAAGCATCACTTTTGCCACGATTATTGATTTGAAAAAGTTAGTTTTTTTGCACGATATTATAAAAAGATACTTCTGTATCTATTTGAAAATTATCCGCATTTTGATTGGTGTAGTCAAAAATTTGTGAATCCTGCTTGGTTTGTATTTCAGTATCTTTTATATTGCTAAAAAGTTTGTTTATCGGCTTCTAGATTGTAATTTTTTAATGCACTATTGACTGCAAATAATTAAAAAAAACGGCGCATATATATTTAAAATTTAAGCTATGTCAATTTTATAAAACCCAATACAACCACTTATTTTTATTTGTCTCTGAAATGTCTTCTGAGTAACAATCATGTTTTATCACAAATTTTACAGCTAAACTGGACAATTATTTGATGTTTAAAACATTAGATATGAAGAAAACAGGATATCTTACAATGAATGAATTTTTAAATGTGTTTGAAGCAAGTCCTTTGAGATGGAAGGTACAGTGTTTATTTTAATAATATGCAAAATTAAAAATAAACCCATAAAAAACTCCTTACTGTTGTATGTCATGTATTTTTTTTATGTTATATTTTTGCAATACTAAATAGTTTTTAATTTTATTTTGATTAAAATTCTTTTTAGAAATTTTTAAGTTTATTTTTTTTATTTCAGCCGAAAAGGCCAGATGATCTTTGGTTTATTCATTTACATGGCATTCCACTTAAATTTTTTGCAGGTGATTATCATTGATGTTAATGCTAATTGTTGATTGTTTTTAATTTCTTCTACATTTTTAAACTATGAAGTTATGTTTCGTTATTGTATAGTGTTAAGTTCTGTGTATAGAAGTATTTTGTTTAGTTTGTTTGATTGTGTGTTAAAAACAAGTAGGTTTGTAACAGAATCTGTCACTTAACTCGCTTCCACATATTTGTGTTTAACAGGAAAAAACGCGCCAAACACAACATTAATTCTATATTTAACATTTACAAGCAAAATTTGGCTAGTTTCATTTATTTTATTTCGAAAATTCAATAATTATTACTTATCGTTTGCAAAAATTAATTTATATTTTAAAGAATAAATATGTCATATTCCTCGCTTTTAAATAGAATGAAAACATTTCATATCAACATACAAGGATTCCGTAGTGAAATATATTTGACGTCATTTCAAACTGATCGATGTCGCAAAAATAAATTTATTTTAATTTATTGTCTAAAAGAATTAAAGTTTCTCGAGCGATTGTTGCGAATGGCAAATGTGATTTAATTCTAATAAAAACAGGGCCTTTAGCGATTTGTAATTCAAAGTTTTAAACGCCAAAATTAACTATTTTCATTAATCTTCTTTCTCAGTTTAATAATTAGACTTTATCGTTTGCTAAATTTGTTTGAAGTTCGAAGAATAATGATGTAATCTTTTTTAATAAATATTTTTGTCGCCACAATTTCCCATTTACATTTCTTTCGAAAATTAACTTATTTATAGTTTGTTAAATTAATTTACAGTTCAAAAAATTTATAATTTGTACAATTGATTCTTTAAAAATAAAAGCGAAACTTAGCATATTTTTTTATGCCAATTCTCTATGCATCTTTCTACATACATATATATAGAACCATTAAAAGAACTCTATTGTGATAATACAACAATCCAAACCGAATTATATCACATAAATAAATATTTTTTCAAAAGTGTATTTTTATTTTAACAAAAGTTTCTCGTACGTTTAACGAAATGGCAACAGTGAAAATATTGAATAAAAATGGAATTTGCATGTTATTTCAATGTAGATAAAAAAAATTTAGTTATTTAAATTTTAAATAAACTTCTAATTTAAATTTTTTAATGAAATTTGGAATGTAGCCTAATCTGATTTTTTGCTTTAAAATGACGTATCCCACTTGTCTGTGGGACTTGTGGTTCTTTCTGTGAAAGTGGGTGACAGACGGACAGACAGACGGACTGAACGATTATAATACCTTCCACTTTTTACGTTATAAACGTAGTGTGGAAGCTAAAATAGGTTATGATTGATTACAATTGATATTTCATTTCTCCATTCCCCAGTTGGGAAAAAAAAAGATTGAATCTTTTCAGTTGCCTTTATAAAGACTAAGAGTTTTATCATAACCATGTAACACCTTAACTTGGAACCACTGTGGAGTGACGAGGTCGACATCCAAACAGTGTGTCACTACGACAAAAGGTGCTTTTTACAATCGATTCTAAGAACATCAAACTACAGATCAACAATGGGCGTGTTTCACGTCTTGAGGATGTGGCAGTGTGCCTTGTAATGAACTAGACCTGTAGCTTTTGCCAGAGCAGCTAACCAAACTTCAACTAATTATATCAGGTGGCGCTGCACTTCTGGCCACAGGCTATATAAGCTACGTCGCCTACCGGAACACTCTTCTTTTCCTTAATTTTCCCATGGCACACTTGTCACAACCTTTCCCCTGGTCAACATGTCACGCATTTTCGACTTGAGTTTTATGCATTGTTAAGTTTGTACAATGGTTAGGAATTTCTATTTATATTTATATTAAGTTTATTTATGGTTGTTGGAATAAAGGTTGATCTTGTATGAAACTTGGAATTTTCTTCAAACGCCCACTTCTGACACTATAAGTTGTAAGTGTTCCAAAGGAATGAAAAAAGGTCTTGATTGGTTAATAAATGTAGTGGGCTGAGCTTACTGTGTCATATCACCAAAACCACCAATGAAATCCAGGAATGAAAGCAGGAATGATCTGTGTCGATATGAAACCTGCCAATTCTTGAGTGTATAAACTGTATTTATTTTAGGCTATACAAACATGGTACTATTAGGATTTTTCTGTTTTAGGCATTAACAAAGTTATAAATCATCAATCAACAGAATTTATTGTCAGTGAGTAATTTTTAATGCTGATTTTCTTAAAACATTAGTATTTTTTTATAACTGTCATGAGTGGTGTTATTTGTTTTTAGATACTGTAATTGCGATAAATGGAATTTGGCAGGTTATGGAAGCTTCAGAAATGTTTGGTAAATATACAGTTTGATTTTTTAATATAATAGAAATATAATAGTTGATTTTTGTAGATTTCTTTATAACTTATTAATTTTTTATTTTATGTTTAGATTATAATATTGTTGTACTACATAATTTGCAATGTTATATTTTATAATTTTTCATGAAAACAGTTGAAAGGAACTTTTTATGAAGGTTTGTATGCTTTATGTTTTTTAGGTTCATTTAATAATGTGTTTATGCAAAGATACAAGCAGTTTACTTTTAAATGATATCAAACCTTCAATTAAAATTAGCTGCTTTTATTGATTTATTATCTTCTCTCTGTTTTATGTAATTTGTTATTTTAGTGTTTGATATAGGTTAAGTTGCACGTAAATAAATTGTTACTCATGTAACAAGGTTAAAAATCGAGATTTAGAGTATTTAGTAGTGACTAAATACTCTAAATCTCTTGATTTTTTAACCTTGTTTTGTGGACTGTGGTATAATTTTTAAATTGTAAATAGTTTGCTCTCTTAGGTTTCACCATGATTGCCAATTTACAAATAGACAGTCTTAACGATTTTGGTCAACAGAAGAAAATGAAGTTGTTTGCAAACATCTTTGTAGTGTTTATTTAGGACATGCAACTGCTGACATTATTGTAAAAGAAATTGAAGAAGTGCTATCGAAACATGGGTTGTCCATAAAAAAACTCATCATGATATCCTCTGATGGACCAAAAGTTAATAAAAAAGTATTGAAGTTAATGGATGAAGTGATGATTGAGAACAGGGGACAAGGCCTTGTTAATATAGGAACATGCAATCTACACATTGCTAATAATTCCTTCCAAAAAGGATTAGAAGAGTATGGTGAAGCTGCATGTGACCTAATCGTAGACTTGTATAACTTCTTTAAAAAGTTCCCTTCCCGCTGGGAGGATTTTGAAGCTATACAAGCAAAAAAAGATGTGCCATCTCACACTTTATTGAAGCATTCATCAACTAGGTGGTTAACTGCTGGTGAGGCTTGTGCCAGAGTCATCGAACAATGGGAGGCAATAATAGAGTACTTTTTGGTATTCATACCAAATAAAGAAAAACGTCTAATGAAAACTCCGAAATATATACGAATTAGTAACTTTGTAAAATCGAAAGACTCTTTGCTTATGATAAATTTTGTGATAGAAACCTCCCTTGTTTTTCAGAAGTTTCTGAAACTGTTTCAGTCTGAACAACCCCTGATACATGCTTTGCATAGTGAATTGAACTCAGTTCTAAGTACGATAAAGGGTAGAATATGCAAGGCAGGTTTTAAGTTAAATGAAGATGTCCAATTGGAAGATTTATGCGCACCTCTAAAAATTGACTGTAATGAAAGCACAAAGCTGTGTTTAAAATCCCTGACTGAAACAGAGCAAATTAATGCTTGTCGAAAAATGCAAAGAAACTACATGGCATCATGCAACTACTTATTGGAACGATGTAGAAATAACATTTTGCATCAATGTCAGTGTTTAAGCCCTAGTAATATACACAGCAGTATAAGTATTACCAGAGTTGGGAAACTGGCTGAAACTTTTGCATTTACTGGTATTGATGCAATAAATGCTAGAGATGAGTGGAGAATTTTACAAGGAGGAATTCCAGCGTATGAAGAAGCCACAAGAATTGACCACTATTGGAGGAAAATTTTATGTCGGAAGACATCACTTGGTAACCTGAAGTATCCAACTTTAGGAACTCTAGTACCAGCTTGTCTTTCTTTAGCGCATGGCAATGCTGATGTGGAGAGAGGCTTCTCTGTCTCTCGTAGAGTACTTTCAGAAGATAAGTGTCGAATGTCAGAAAGAGTTTTAAATGAGCGGCTTGTTATTAGAGATGGATTGAAAAAATATGCTAGCATTTCTGATGTTACAATAACAAATGATTTATTGAAATTAGCTTTGAATGCACATAAATCGTATGTTGACCATGTTGCAGAAGAAAAGAAAAAGGCTGAACTCCTAAAACGACAAAACATAGAAAAACAAGAGCTGTTATTAAAAGAACAAGCAATGAAAGCTGATCTTGAAGAAAAGAAAAAATCAATAAAAGATTTAGAAGTTAAAGCACTGGCCACGTCGAAAGATAAAAAAGAAGTGGGAAAATCTGCCCTATCTCTATTTAAAGAAGCGAATGAGCGGTTAAAGCAAGGCATAAAGGACAACGACTTAAATTCAGTTCGTGTTGCCCAGGGTATGTTGGAAGGGGCAGAAAAACTGCGAGAGAAGGAAAAAGAACACGAAGAGAAAGAAGAAAAACTAAATAGAATAGTCAACAAAAGAAAGTCAAATATAATTGATGTTATGATGAAGCGAAAAAAGGATTTGATGTAAATAAATGCATATTAGGATAATTAAAGCTGCCATTTTTATTTTCTACAATTCGTGATTGATTGTTATTATATCTAAATTTTGCCTTTTTTAAAACTTAGTTTTCTAACCAAATTGTTAATTTTTGAATTAATTGAGGATATTTTTGCAACTAGTACATTTTTAATATCATATACAACTATTTTTGCAACTAAATTTAAACCTAGATGCAACTATTTTGGTTGTTTAAGGCAACTAAAGCAACTATTTTTATTATTAGAACCAGTGGCAACCCTGATATACTTAATGTCCATATGACATACAGTAAATATATTGTATACTTTATATCCATACCTTGGGTTTGAAGTATATTTTAGACAATAAATTTGGTAAGACTACTGTATGAAACAGCGCTCAAACTCAATATTTAGCTTAGTATTTTGACGGAAATTTGCAGGGCAGCACAATAACAACAGCTAGAGTGAAAACTCGGAATATCACCTTTAGACAGTCACTGCAAAGTGAGCATTTTTGAAAGCGAAATGGCCCATTTATACTATTGTCCATAGAGAGTTTGAGTATATGCTACAGCTAAAATGCTTAATTCAGCCCTTGTTAACTACAGTCCCTGGACAAATTATTAGACGCACTGCAAGATTTCATGTAAAATACTATTTACTGGGTGATATTGTACCGTTTTCTTATTTTAAATTGATTTTTTTTTTATTTTTATATTATCCAATAAATTACAGATTTATTTGACATAAATAAAACAGCATTAATTTAGAAAAGCATAAGTTTATTAAGTTTTAAAGTAAAGTGAAAATAATGTTAGTAAAAGTCAATATTTAGTTTAGCCACCTTTAGCTGCTATCAAAGCTTTAATTTTGCGCGGCATGCTATCAATGCAAGACTGTACTGTTTCCTGCCTTTGAGGATGATGATTCCACACATAAATAAACTTATAATAAAAAAATTAATATAAATTAATCTTAATCATAATTATTTTAATATACAAATATGTAGTCTGCAACAATTCTTTTAAATAAAAATCAATAATATTGTAGTTTAAATATACCATTATTGCATAAAAACTCTTAAGAAACATAAAATTACTAAAAAAAATACAGTGCGTCTAATAATTTGTCCAGGGACTGTATATAAGCCCTAATTCACTAAGTTATTCAATTGAGCATTTGACTAACAAAATAACATGCATTTGCAGGACTAGACAATGAGGTTAATTGTTACTCATTGACTTTGTAAAGAATTTTAGTTCAATTTGTCTCTGAGTATATGTAGTTTTTAGTTAAGGCTTATAGTTTATTATGTTTGTAGTTATGGCTTATGCAATAACTTTAAACATTGGCTTCTTTACTCTAATGGTACAGTATAACATTCTAGTTCTTTCTTTACAGAATGTGATTCTAATAGCTGCGATGCTGCTGAAAATGTATATGGCTGGGTATCCATCGCTTTTGTTTCATGTAAGTTCCTTTTATTAGAAAGTAAAAATGGTATTTTTTGCGTTGTAAAGTTGCTTCTTTTATTATTTTTTGGGCTCAATGTTTCATTATTGTTTTAGTTTATACAGTTGAAGTATCTCTTAAAATTGTTGCCTTTGGTTTATATGAATACTTCAGATTACGCTGGAATCGGTACGTTCTACATGCATTTACATGCAAGGTTTTAACGTATTATGTGCTATTTTTTTACAATTTTGGATTTTTTAAATTATAATTATTGTTGTAATGTATGTTTATATTTAAAAATCAATTTTGCATTGTAGATTTGACTTTGGAGTGACACTTTTAGCTATTTGCGGACTAATTGCTGAGCAATTTAGGTTTCCATTTTCATATGTTACAATTCTTAGATCTTTGAGACTTTTGAGGTAAGTTTTGCTGTTGTATTTTCTTTTATTTCTGTTAAAATTTGCATTAAATCTCTTTGAAATTAGTTAAATAGTTATAGAAGTGATATTTATTGTGTACTACACACACACACAAAAAAAAAAGATTCAGTTTTGATTAAATACCAAAAACAGATATGGTGGAAATATTAAACCTTGAAATCTGACAATAGCACTCTCAATGGTTGCATGACTAATATAAAGGAGTTGTGCATCTTAAATAGTTATTTTTAATGTATATGAGTGATTTTCTAAAAATATTAATTTTCAATTTGAATTGTTAATGTACTTTTCCTATTCTGTATTTACTGTCTACTTGCTTGAATCTTGACACAAAAGTTAACATTTTGAGAAAATCACCCATATGCAAATAAAATATTACTTGAATATTTTTTTATAAAATATGTCTAAAATAATATTTGTTACAAACAAAAAAAGTTTATAATTGTAGTTTTATTTACAGGTTGTAATGTTAAAATCTTTTATTTTTAGATTGTTTAAACTCAAGAAGCGTTATAGAGATGTTTTAGGAACTTTGTTTATTATATTGCCAAGGTTCTTGAGTGTTGCCCTGGTGTTGGTGATTTTATATTACTTTTTTGGTATCATAGGAATGGAGATCATGTCAGGATATGATCTTGTCAATTGTTGCCAGTAAGTATGTAACTTAAGAAATCTGTGTGTAAAAGTTACTTTTAAGCACAAGTGTGTAAAAGAGTAGCTTTTTCTCACAGTTTCATCTTATATTTTTCATGTGATAATAAAACCATTAATTTTTAAATCTTGTACTCAACGTTACAAATACTTTTTGCATGAGATTGTAAAGAATTATGTAGCCAAATCTTGTGTCTAAATAAAAATTTTTTAATCTGAAGAAAATTGTTTGACTCGCCTGTAAAATAAACACTATTCCCTTTGCTTTAAAAAGTTTTACGTTGCTCATGTATTGCATAAATAACTATATTTATTCTTTGTACATTATTGTGTATTATGTAAATTCATACTTAATTTTTTTCTTCAAATAGTTAATGTTCATTTTCAAAACATTTATAAAATATTCTCATTTCATACAAAATTTTCCAATTTGATTTGTTCAATATTTCATGCCATCATTTGAATATTTTTCTTTTAATTTTCAGAAATACTACAGTTGAGCAATTTTATCGTTTTGACAATGACAGTTCGCTTGATGGATATTACTATTTAAACAATTTTGACAACTTCCTCACTAGTCAAAGTAAGCTTAGATTCCTAACTTAAAAATAGTTTACTATAATTGTATATATTTCAGTTAATAATAGTTTAGTATAATTCAGAGAGTATTTTAAGGTAGGCGAATACCCCAAATTCTAAAAATTTTACATTTACTCTAATCTTTTCCAAATTTGGCATAGTGATTTCAAATATAATTAACAATGCTATTTAGGCATTTTTTTAAATTTAAATATAATTTATTTTAAACAGTGTTTTTCAACTAAAAAAAAGGGTTTACGCTAACAAGTCTACCACATTGAATTTTCCTCCTATAAACATTAATTATGTGCTAAATTCTTCATTTTGAACTGATAAGTACAATGACCCTCTAGAGTTATAAACAAATCACAAGAATAGGTTTTAAGAAAAATATTATGAATTAACTAAAAAAAAAAGATTTTTTTTCGATCAACTTACACTTGGACATTTAAAAAAAAACTACTACATTTACACCAGATGTTAGAAGCTCATAGCACTTATCTGTTCAAAACGAAGAATTTAGCACATAATTAATGTTTATAGGAGGAAAATTCAATGTGGTAGACTTGTTAGCGTAAACCCCTTTTTTTAGTTGAAAAACACTGTTTAAAATAAATTATATTTAAATTAAAAAAATGCCTAAATAGCATTGTTAATTATATTTGAAATCACTATGCCAAATTTGGAAAAGATTAGAGTAATAGTAAAAATTTTAGAATTTTGGGTATTCGCCTGTTCATGCACAATTTCATCTGAGATTCTTTATTTTTATAGCTAATATATCCCTAAAGTAATTATATTTCTGTTATATATTTTACTTAATTGCAATATTATTGATTATTAATAAACTTGTACATTTTTTGCTTAGTGAAAACTAAATAGTTAAACCAATACCATTTACATTTTAAGGTCATTATAACTCCTACAAAGGTTGGGAAACTATATATTTTAGGAATTTCTAATTGTGATGTATTAAATTAGTTATATTTTAATAGCATTTTTAAAAACGAAAGTTTATTTCATGTGTAGATACAGTTAATCTACTTTTTAACGCCTTTATGAAAATATTTTGTTATAAAAAATATTAACTTTGTTTTGTGTACAGTTACACTGTTTGAGCTGATGGTTGTGAATAACTGGTTCATCATAATGAATGGATATGCGAATGTGGTTTCAGAGTGGACTCGACTGTTCTTCATGTCCTTCTATATTGTGACAATGGTAATAAATTTTTTTAATGATTTTATAATTGTTATTAAATTATATTAATTATAATAATTTAATTAATTATATTAATTAAATATTTTTTTGCGTATAGATTTTATTTCTATTTGAAATCTATTTTTTTAGATTGTCATCAATATTATTGTTGCATTTGTACTGGAAGCCTTTCTCTTCCGGATACAATACAAGCGAGTTTCCGGTGATATGGACAGTAAGTCTTATAACGTTTATGACGATTCATAAAATTATAAAAGAATATTTGAAGCTACATATATCATGAATAGATAACATAGTAGATAAATAGTCAAAACCTGCTATAGGTGCTAGAGACCCTGATTGGTAAGGCTTTTATCTTTTGATCAGATATTTGCAAGATTGATTGTGGATCCTATAAACCGATTGTGTGGTGCAAAATTCAATAAAAATTCTTATTGTATAGGTCATTATTAAGATAATTCGATGTAAAAATTAAAAACTGCAATAAAATTTGATTTTGTAAATATAACTTTATAATCATATACCTTTATTTTAAAGATATACTTTGCATTGGCAAACCTAAATAGGACCCACATCATACACTATTTGCAATTACTTGCATTGCTTTTTAAGCCATCTAAATAAATTTGGTTTCACTTGGTTTTTATAAATGTAAATATTTTCTTTTGTGATTATTATATTAATATTAAAAAGTCAATGCATGTTACTAAAAATAACTTTCAAACTTAACTTTTGATTATCATTTGCTATAATAACCTTAATACCAAAACTATGGACAAGTTGCCAAAAGGAACATCTTTTCTCGCCAAATAAACAATTCAGCTTGGTCAACTCCTCAACTTGTCTTTTTACCATTTAATAGTGGGTCGGTGTCATGTTTAAACATGTTTTCTAATTTACAGAAGAATCTCTGGTGCGAGTGGATGTTGGCCTGAATGAACAAGAAGTCTCCTTCTGCAGGAGCAGTACCTATTTATCTAAATCACAAATGCAAACTTTTGCAAATGACACAACCTCTCCTCAGGTGGTGTTTCGGGGAACAAGAACTAGAACGAAATTCTCATTCTCTCTCAAGATGTATGGGGAAGAAGTTAAGGTAACAGCCATGCTGCTTAATTTATTTTTTTGAAAACCATTTTTATATCTATTATTGATTAAATGTGACATAGTGTGTAAGGTGGTTTCAACCACTACAAATGTAAAATTTACAATCTATCACATGCAGTGTTTAAGCAATAAACATGATCAATTGTCAGAAAATAGTTGATTATAATTAGTTTAATATATATTGGATCGATTTTTTAGCTACTTTAGATATATAATAAAAAACTAAAGATGTGTAACATTAACCAACTTTCAATTACCACTCAATACATCAATATTTATTTAAAGGATATTTAAGATATATATAACCCGGCAGCACTCGCGCTCCTAAGAAAAACACTGTCACTCGCAAGGGTGTACTTTAGACCCCAGCACTGAATTTTGTTCAAATATCACTTTTAAGTTCAAAACTTGCAAAATTTTTACTTAAAAGCTATATTTTAACAAATATTTAAGGTATTTATGGACAAGTTTCGGTATCGGAATTATAATTCTGAACCACATAATTTATCACTTCAGTGATTGTATCCACAGGATCACCAGTAATGTCTTCATTTTCCAACAATTCATTAGACTCAATATCGGAACAAGGACGATAATCAATTGTCATATATCATCATCATCATAGCATCACCAGCTTCTTCTGATTCGTTTATAGATTCATCATCCGAAGAAACTTCTGCTAACAATTTTCGCATACGTTCCGTCTCCTCATTGTAAGACAAGTAGAGTGACAATTTAAACTAGAATGAAGAAACGCTTGCACTCGCGTGGGGTCTTTCACACCCCAAAACCACAATTCTACTAAAACCGCTTTGGAAAGTGAAAGATAATCATTCCTTCCCTTTGTGGGTGACCTTGAAGGCAGCTACTGTGGGTTTGACCCATTTTAAAAAGTGAGAAGTTGGGTAATTCGAAACACAAATGTGCATGGGGTCTGATAGAGCCCGTTGCGAGTGCTGCCGGGTTAAAGAAAACTATGTATCCTCTAATGTAATTTCAATAACTCTAAAACTTCAAAAGTTTTATGGCAGCTACCCTTTACACTAGCACGATTTTCCATAAAACCTTATTATGACATCCAACATGTACTAAGAACTTGTAAACCATATCTGCAGTCTAGCTCTTTTTTTTTTAATTTTTGTGATTTGGAATAAGGTGGGTAGTGAGTATCTTGCTATTCAATTCTAACACAAAAGCAAACTAGCTTATCCAAGTTCACAACAATTTGTTCTATAGGTTTTAAAAAGTATTTATGGTGAAAATAAGTTAAAGTTTGACCATAAAATATGTTTAGTTATACACTCACATCATCAAAGAATTTTTTGTATTGGGCTGCGTGCAGGGACATTATCAATGTGACCCATCCTCAATGTAAATTCATAAAAAAATAAATTCAGGAATGTAGAGTAGGGTGGACGCAAGGACCCATAGGAAAATTTATTTTTCGAATATTTTTGGTGGCACCCTCCTAAAAGTTGCCACTTGATCAAAAAATGAAATTGCCGAAGTTTAAGCTCAATCGGATAATATTAACCCGTGCCGCAACGAGCCTAAAGTTCGGGAAAATCGCTGTTTTTCTAAAAAAAAAAAGAAGTTTTTTCCCTATAAAATTAGAACGGTTCATTTTAAAAGTGTAATTATAATTTTATGTTATAGTATGGATTCTTAGCTTTAATTTGAGTACCTACAACTTGAATAAAAAATTTGTATATTAAGAGATATGACCTTTTTTTAAGGACAACATCAAAAATATTGATTTTTAAGATTTCTGAAAAAATAATAATAATATTTTTTATGTGTGTATTTGATGTCCTAATTTCGTTTACTGTTTGTTTATAAAATATATCTTGTCATAATCTGTTTAAAAAAATGAGCCACTAGCAAAAATTGCATGCTGAAAACTTAACGTAAGACCGTTAAAACACACATATTTAGTAAAATTTGGGCGGCACATCTCTTCCTCGGCTGCTCCCAAAATCAAAGGGAAATTCTGAATGCCGCCTCCCACTACTTCTGAAGAGGCGGGGGTGGTTGATCTCATAAATTCTGTGTTCTTGCCACATTCCTAAGTGAGGGGGTGAAGAAAGCTATATCCCCTGCAATAAAGGGACGAGTTCAAAGGGATGTCAATAGGGGAGTTGGGAATGCGATGAACTTCTGTTTATTTCTAAAAGAGAATACGAGTAGATAAGACGTGTGGTAATTTTCTGTATGATCTGGTAAATAAAGTAATTTTTCTATAGTAAGGGACTTTCTCAGGCCAAAGCAGTATTTTCTGAGATAAATAAGTGGGGTGCAGCTGAAAAAATCGAGGCGATGTGTTTCGACACTACTGCTGCGAATACAGGTTGTTGGAGAGGCACGTGTACTTTATTAGAACAATATTTCGAAAAACATCTTCTATATCTGGCCTGTCGTCACCACATATTAGAGCTATTACTTAAGGCAGTTTTTGAAAGCAAATTTGGTGCAGCAACAGGACCTCAACCAGAAATGTTTAAAAAATTTCAGATGAAGTGGCCTGTCATTGACAAAAAGCAGTACAAATTTGGAATCGAAGATCTACTTGTTGAAATTCATTTTAGTGATTTAGAAGAAATATCTGGATTTCTTCTCAACCAGTTGGAACAAAAACATCCCAGAGAAGACTACAAAGAATTTTTACAGTTATGTTTAATATTCTTATTTCGTGTTTCACCAGACAAAATTTCATTCCGAGCACCAGGCGCAATTCATCATGCCCGATGGATGGCAAAAGCAATATACTCTTTAAAATCTACATCTTTAGACAGGAATTTTCATTAACCCCATCAGAATTAGAAAGTATAAGAAGTTTGTGCATATTTATTTTAAAAATTTACGTAAAGCATTGGTTTACGGCTCCTGATGCTGCGACGGCCCCGAACAATGATTTACAATTGTGTAAAAAGTTAGTTAATTACAACACAATAGATGAAAACGCATCAAACGCTGCAATAAAAAAACTTGTTAATCATTTATGGTACCTAAACCCTGAACAAGTTTGTTTTGCTTATTTGACCCAAATTTAAAAGAAGAAATTAAAGTAAAAATGGCCTCTAAACTCTTATCTTTTCAAGAACAAGGAAATGAATTTGAAGAAATTGATAGTGAAAAAAGAACAATTAAAGCAAATATCCCCTTAGAAGAAATTCATTTATTTTTTAACACCCAACTTGACCATTTCATCACTCCCTCATCATTGTACTTTTTCAAAAGGTTCAAATTATCAACTGACTTCTTAAAGTCCGATCCCAGTATGTGGGAACAAGACCTAAGTTTTCTCAAAGGCAAAAACATTGTAAGAAACCTCAGAGTCGTTAACGACACAGCAGAAAGGGGCGTCAAACTCATCCAGTACTACAGTGACACTATTAGAAAAGATGAAAAGCAGAAGCAATACCTTTTACAGATAATATCCGAATGCAGAAAAATATATCCAGACGTAACGAAAAGCACCCTGGAAAAATCGCTACCTTCCACTTGAATTTGGCGAGTTATTTTCACAAATAGTATACCGTTAAATTTCCCTTTCTGATAAATAAATTATTTATAAATGTTTTTCGATTCATTGTAATAGTATGGATTGTAGATTGAACGAATAATACATTTTTCGGAAGTTACGTAATTCATAGTATTTTATAGCCCCCTCCCCCACCCCCTCTTTTGTCCTAATTATACATTTTTTATTAATTTAAAGTGTTCATTAAATGTTGCACAACTTAAATATTTTATAAACAATCAATAAACGAAATTATAAGGTATGTTGAGGGATAATAAAACGTTTTTAGTTTTTTAAATAGTTTTTTTTTAAATCGATATTTTGAGTCATGTCTTATAAATTTTTTTTATCTCTTAATATATACGTTTTATATGCAACTTGTAGGTATTCAAATTAAAGCTAAGAATGTAAGCTTTAAGATGAAATTATATTTACGCATATAGAATAAAGCGTTTGAATTTTGTAGCGGAAATACTGCGTATTTTAAGGAAAAACGGCAATTTTCCGCAACTTTAGGGCCGATGCGGCACGGGTTAATATATTCCGATTGAGCTTAAACTTCGGCAATCTCATTTTTTGGTCAAATGGCAACTTTTAGGGGGGTGCCACTAAAAAAAATCGAACTTTTATTTTTTGCGTCCACCTAATGTAGAGCATTCTCTTATGGGTAAAACTAAGCAGCGGTGTAGATATTTCAAAACTTTGTGTTTTGTCAACCTCTATATGGAATAAAATTTTGTGCAAAAGCACCGACTGGTACAAAGATTTAACATCTTTTCTTCTAATCAGATACTCTAGAAAGTAATTTTTATTTAAAAATTAGCAATGGATTTCTAACACTTAAGTTGACTTCTTAAAATTTTAGAAGTGGCTGAAAGCTGCCGAAGATGAAGAGCGTCTTCAACGAGAGATGCTTTTGAACCAACTACAACAAGAGCAGCTCACACAGAATCAAATGTCAGAGGAAGATATATTAACCTTTCATGAACGAACATTCACTGTTTAAATATCAAGTAGCTATATAATTTACTAGCTTTATAAACCTGGCGTTGCACGGGTAGACCCTTAGTAACAATGGTTTTTTATGTACACTTTTATTTTATACTAATTGTTGCTTCCCATTCTGATTCTCCCTGTCCGATTGTACCCAGGCCCTTTCATGAGTTAGAGGGCTTTCCCATAGGACCCTGTGTTCACATTGCATGCGAAAGGTCCCAGGTTCAGGTCTGGGCATCGCCTAAATAGTTATCGACCTAAAAGCGTACATCCAAAAAATGCTGAAGAATAACGCCCTGTGTGGAGGGAGTTTACGTTAAATATCCTTCAAAGTCCCGACTCTCCGTACGATCACGCCCTTAAAATTTGTGTTGGGTGCCAACTCGGGTGTCGGCTTGTCACTTAACTATGGCCAATAGCCCTCATGGTTAGCTCTAGTTCAACGATAATTAAAACTAACCCTAACCCATCCAACTGGATGGGTATAGCTACCCTACCTTAAATGTTCAACTTCGCCAAAAGGCCCCAATTCCAAAAGTCAATCAACCTTTATATCAGCTAATTCCAATCTTACAATGCTATTCCTAGGGAGAAATCGGCTCACGTTTTGCCCTCTTACACCCGTTTGGGTTCGAATTTCCAAAAATCGCTTCTTAAATTATGCCTATGATATAAAAAGAATATTTTGCGAAAATTTGGTAGCTGTACTTCAAGTAGTTTTGGCTGGGTGTTGATACGTGAGTGAGTGAGTCGGTCGTTCGGTCAGTCAGTGGACTTTGCCTTTTATATATATAGATTAAGGCATTTGAACATGATTATTCAAGATTAAATATTTTGAAAAGAAAAATACTTTTATACAAAATGTATATTTTATAATATTTTAAAAAACATGAAAGTATTTTAAGGGCATATATATTACTTTTTAAAATATACACTTCTGCTACTTAGCAGGGGGAGGGGAGGGGAGAGGAATTATGTATCCAATATTATATCATAGGATGGTGTTATAGGAATAATATAGCATTAGAGAGGACATGGAAAAAAGAATATAATTTTTAAACTTTATATTTTAATAAGTTTTGTTACTCATTTTTAATGTTGTTGCTATACCAGTGTATTTTATTCTTTAAAAGACAATTCATTTGCGGAAAATTTGTATATTTTCAAATTGTGAAGGATCATTTATAGTTAGACGAGTGATATTTAAATCATAGATATGATACTGATTTTAAAATTACCTGTGTGTTTTATTATTGTTTAATGTATTCTAATTAGGAATGATATAAAATCCCTATTATATCATCTGTTACGTAATCTCTGTGTTATGATATTGTGAAATGCTAAACAACAATTATATTTATATTATATGCTAATATATTCTTATTGGAGTGTAGTTAATGTCTCCAAAGATAGTAAATATGATTATGAAATTTGATATTATATAGTAAATACTCATTGATTATCGATATCAGCTGTGGTTATTTAATTTCAAAATAAAAACGAACAAGAGTCTTATCAGGATGCAAGTGGGTAATAAAATATACTAATATCTACTCCATAAATCGAATATTTTTAGTTCTCATTGAAGCCGTACCGAAGTACCTGAATTAAAAAATGTACATAATTTTAAAATAAAAATAATGAAATATTGTCTTAATTACTTTAAAGCGTAAATTAATATGAAATTAATATGTACTCTAATATTCTACAGTTTCTAAAATTTTTAAAGTTGATCCTAGTTTTGCAAATATTTATTGAAAAAAGTCTTCCTAACTTTTCTACTTTTCTGTGCCATATTGTGAGATTTAAAGAAATTTCTATTTATTAAAGTTGGGTGTTGAAAATGCAATTAGATGGTTTTTAAGAAATCTAAAGAAGATAATTTTTCTATATCATATTTTGTAAGTACAATATATTTTAATTTGTCAGGATGCGCCAAATCCTTCAACCTATCCTTCTTGATGTAATTATCTGCTTATTTTTCATGAGTTTGTTTAGCTATTTTATTTATTTCAGCTCTTCATTATACATAACTCATGTAATAAGTTAATCTGATTAATATAAGGATCTGTTATTTAATTTGATTTTTTGTGATTGTAAAAATGATTTTTTAAAATGTATTTTATGTGTATGTTGGTATTTTGCAAGCAAACAGTAATTGCTTGATTATATACTCATTTTAGCTTATTTTTCATTAGCTTTATTTTTGTTTATTTCTCTGACTTTGTTATGTTATATGTGCAAAATTTCGTTGTAAAAATATGACTAATTTGTTGAAATATAGATTGCGTTGTTTTGTTTTATCATTTTGTGGCTGTTTTTGTACGAATTCTCTCAAATAAGATGCCATGCAATTTTACAATCTATTTGTTAATTTTATAGCTGGTTAGTTAGCTTTCAGATAGCTAATACACAAATAATGCAAGTAAAACTGATGTGTTGAATCATTAACTGGAACTTGAATTTCAATGTTAACAGAAAATAATGTATGATCACTGATCATATAAGAATGTTTGTATCCAATATTATATAGTATTTATTAAATACTTCAAAATAAGTATATTTATTTAAAATTGAAGTTCTATTTATATTGATAGTAATATAATTTGTTTTATTCTCTTTGTAGAAATGTATTAAATGTCTATAAACAAGTTTAAATTCTAAACTATCGATTTTTGTTTCTACAAAACATTTAAGTTCAATGATAATAAAATACAGTCGAACCTCGTTAACGTGAACTCGCTTAACACGAAATTTTGCTTAAGATGAACTGAAAGCATTTTCCCAGCCCATAAAACTTTGAGCTAATGCTAAAAAACTCTTAACGTGAAGTCGCTTTAGACGAAATTTTCCTTAACCTGAACAAAAAATTCAGAATTTGACTTTTTTCCCTTAGTAATTCAAAGTTTCGAGTAACAAATAAAAGAAAACATAAACGGCAACGAACATTCTAAAAATAAATTTCTTCTACTTCTAGTTCTGAGAAAATCACGAGATCTTCCATGATTCGTCAATTTTAAAATGAATGATTCGGCAAGTGTGGGGTGATCTATTACCTCACGAGAAGCATAGGTGTTTCTCTACAGGGGTCAAAGGTTAAGAACATATAAAATTAGAAGTGGTTCACATATAAACTTATTGATATTCATTCAAAATAAATCGGAAGCTGCAGTATATTAGAAACAAAACAAAAAATTTTAAATGATATTGACGACAAATGTTTAAAAAAGCAGAAATTGCGTCTAAATAATGGTGTAGCTAAAATCACCATTTCAACAATTTTAAAAAATGCATTCTTAATTGGTGTTCCTAAAAAAAAAAATTCCTAATTTTTCTATAGTATGTACTACTCCAAAAGAACATTATTGAGTTACTAATTAATTGTATATTTGTATTATTGTATTTCATTATAAAATTAGAATAATTTCTAGATTAATTTAAAAAAAAATATTTACTGGTTAAATGCAAAAAAATTCTTGACGCTTAACATGAAATTCGGTTAACACGAAATGTTTATGTGCTCTCTTCGAATTCGCATTAACGGGGTTCGACTGTAATTATAACGGGTATATACACTGAGTGGTCAAATTATTATTAACACTTCTCAATATAATATTTGGACCACCTTTTGCCCTTAGTATTGCAGGAATTCTTCTTGGCATAGATTCTATAATATTTTGGTAAGTGGTATGAGGAATATGAAATCATATTATATGAACTTCACTTTCTAATTTCTTAAGATTTGTTGGTACTGGATCCAGCTGTCTGACACCCCTTTCAATCGCATCCCGAACTTTGGTGAGATCTGGTGACTGTGCAGGCTTATGAAGCAAGGTAAAGTTACAACACATGCTCTTTGAACCATCTGAAGACATTGCAAACTGTATGACAAAGAGTTTTATACTACTAAAAGTTTCCATCCCTGGCAGGATACATCATTAATTTCACAATATCAGGTGGTCATAATAAGGTGGCCTCTCAGTGTATAACACATGTTTAATATTATTTAAAAATAATTAAACATTGTTAAAATATGTTTGTCTATCACCAAAGAAATTTTCTACTGGTTTCTGTTATTTGTCTATATAATTTTTTTAAAATTCAAATTTCTTCAAGAGTAAAATAAGTACTGCTGTCAAATGAATGAAAAAGTAAATAACATATTTTATTCTATTCATAACCAAGCTGGAGTAAGTGGTTTTTCTATTTATGTTATTGTTTAGTAATACAATGTATATCTATGTAGATAAAAGATGCCTATAATATAAATTTTTGTATTTAAGATGTGATATATTTTTTCATGTTTACATAGCTAACATTTATGTAAAGTTCAAATAACTTTTCTAAATAAAAAAATCTTTAATCCTATTAAAAACTTTTTTGTCTGAAAGTTTTACTCACTAAAGTCCATTTGCTTTAAATAATTAATTTGTAAAAAAACCATTTGCTTTATCCAGAGTTGTTTAAAAAAATGTTGTCATTAATATTAAATACTCAATAGGTGTTACTATCAAAATACTAAATAAAAATAAATTTATTTATAAAGTGCGCCTGTAAATATCTTGCTAGTTGTGTATATTACTTTTCCTTATATACTTAGAAGATTTGTAGCTTTAACTTTCTTTACGTACAGCTATTATTAAAAAAAAATTATTTTTTTTAGAAAAAGTAGTAATTTTTCAATTGACTTTCTGTTGAGTTATTCAAATATAAAACAAAGTAAAATGAGTTATGTTGCTTCACCTTCAGCCTTGCTTTTGGTGTATGGTATATTTTCTTATAACAATGATGTTACAATGTAGCAACACATTAGTTCTTTTCTTACTATTGATAACATTCTAACCAGAGGCGTAGCTACCGCCGTATCTGCCGTATCAATTATACGGGGCCCCCGTGCTACTGGGGCCCCTACGTGCGTAGGCAAAAATTAATAAAAACTTGCCATTTTTTTTTTATTTCACAAATGACAAAAGTCCAAAAAAGCAATTTCACAATATGAGAGAATTTCAGACCCAGAATCCTATTTCAAAATTAATGTATACTATTGCTGTTTAGATATATTAATTTCTCAAACTAAACAAAGATTTCAGAGCCTTTGCGACCTGAGTAGTATGTTCGAAATATTACAACCGGAGAAACTCCTGTCTTCTTCAAACGAAGAGATATTAAACGCTTCCGGAAAACTGTCGGCTAAATACAGTAAAGACATCTCAGTTAATCTTTATGACCAATTAGGCTCTAAAAATATGCTTAAAATCTGAAATTCAAAAAATTCATTCCATTAAGGAACTCATTGAATTATTGCTGATAAAATTCAATAGGCTTGCATCCAGTTTTCCCGAGGTAATAACAGCATGCTTTTTATTCTTGACCCTTCCAGTTACAACCGCAACTGCTGAAAGAAGTTTTTCAAAATTAAAACTGATAAAAAAATTACCTAAGAACTTCGATGGGACAGAAACGCCTGTCAGACCTGTCACTATTGCATAGAGGCAGAAACTTTAGAAAAACTAAAGTCATCATCAGCTATAAATGATTTAATAAATCAGTTTGCCGAAAAAAAGGCAAGGATAGTGTATATTTAATTTGAATTGTTTGTAAAAATTTTGGAAAAAGTGACAGATAGATAATTATGATGAATAAATATTTCTTTTAATTTTACGCAATTTTTTTTCTTTTGTGAGAAATCTTTACCCTTCCTAAGGGCCCACAAACAAATTTTTATACGGGGCCCCGCCGAGGCACGCTACGCTTCTGATTCTAACAACTTTTTTGTAAAGAATTTTTGGCTGCATTTACGTTTTTTTCTAAATAAAACGGTAGTTATAATGTAACACAACAGCCTTGTTTGTCCGCTCATCATTACCTTCACAGCTTGAACCCAAATGCCATAAAAGGCTTTGCTTTTTTAAAAAATAAAATTGTTGATTACATTTATTCCTATGTGACTAAAACTTGAGTTAAATAAGCTTAGTTTGGTTGAATTTACGTTGCACCAGAGCTGCACGAGGTCTATAGGCGACATGCTTCATAATTTTGAACCAGGGTCAAGTGACAAGCTGACAGCCAACTCAACCTGATACCTACATCTTAGCGGCATCAGAACTTTTGACCACGGCATCTGTACATTCACCAGCCTCGTATACAAGGCGTTTATTATGGTAGGTTTTTCAATTTTTTTTTTGTTCTACCGATCTTTTTTTAGATTGACTAGACGAGGACAGAACCTGCGTTAGTAATCTCCGTGGCTTGGTGCTTGGACCCAACGTACTGCAAGAATCCGCCCAGCAACATAAATCATAAATGTCAATTAAAAAATTTGGTAACTGCATCACACTAGTATTTTAAAGTAGTTTCTTGTTACAAATCTTTTTTTTAAAAAAATGCTGAATAAACAAAATTTAAAGCATGTTATTATCACGCGCACGCGCTTGTATCGAGTAATTTTATTTACTGTATTTTTTATCGAAAAAAAACACTATTTACTTCTGCAATTATGATTATATGGGCACAAAATATTTTCTTCCATATGAAATGTTTAATGAACGAAATACTGATAATTTTTTTGACAGTCACAGGTAAATAAATATTTATTCATTTATATGTTTTTTTAAGTTAGTCGAATTTCTCCAGGAATTGATTGCTTAAAATTTTTAATTCGCAATTATGGAATTTCACATTTTCCGTTGCATTGGTTAAAAGCCATTAGTTTAAAAAATCAAAAGTGAATCAAATTTGCAAGCGATTATTCAGAGTGCGAAATACATCCCATAAAAATTAAGGAAAATTTAGTAAATATAACGTATTTGCGGTTTTCTTTTGAATAAAAACTCAATCAAACCATTTTTTTGGACAAAAACCATATTTTTTAGTGGTTAAAAAAATAAAGTCGCCAAAAATAATTATGGTTGGGAATAATGCTGTAATGTCTAGATTCTTCTTTCAGGAATATTATAAAAACTTATTCTCAAAAGATTTGTTAGGTCAGTTTTTTTCGAAAACTTCTAGGATACTTGAAAAGTTAAAAAAGTATGCATACCAAATTGACAGTTTCTTTTCTCAAACTTAGACTTCGTGTTTATTTAAAAGATAAATTTAGCAAAATGGTAGAGTAGGAATAGGTTGTTGTTTGTTTTTTTACTTTATGGATATTTATTACCATATGATAATTAAACCCATAGAAGCTTATAATATCGCATTATCACCTGTTATCGTTTAAATAGTGGCGATATCGGAAGGTGACTATGCGATATTGTGTGCGCAAGTTGGGACCGAAGACAACGTCTCACAGAGTCTATGCTTTTGACGTGCGTGCAAGCGTCTTCTAAACAAATGTTCCTCAGATCGAACCCACTATAGTTTAACTATTTCCTTTTATTGATATTTTAATGCATTGATAAAACAACATTTTTATAATATTCTTAAAAATGTTATCAAAATGTCAAAGTATTTATTCATAAAGTATGATTTTAAAAACTTTGTTTGGCGAAATTCAAATATATCTGTAATCTGTTCAATTAGTTTTATTTCCAAATGAATAGACTTTTTTGTTAATAAATAAGTCTAGGTCAATCTTAGTAAAGTATATAAAGGGATAGATTTCGTGTTCAACTTAAACTCGCAACACCTTACTTTCTCCTGTGTCGTCTCGTCACTTGACTGTTATTCTAAATTATGACGCCTGCCGCCAATAGCCTTCGTGTAGCTCTAGTGCGACGATAATTCAAACTAAACTAACCTAACCTTACATTCTCCCTGTTTATCAAAAGACATATTTTGTCCCAGTAATTTCTGTCAATTATTAACTCTTAAATTAATCTACGAATTCCAAATGAACATGTTCCATCTACCATAATATATCTAGTTGAACTATTTCCGTGCATAATTTGGTTTTTAAAAATGGTTTATTATTTTTTTTATTTTTTTATTTCTAAGCAGTAGCACTTGAATAATACATCATTCGCCAGATGTAACACTCAGCGCAAGAAAACATGGAGCAAAACAAATCATTACAGACTTTTTTTAAAAGACGTTTTTTAACAGACGTTTAAAATGTTAAACGTGTAATCTTGTTTGTAAAGTCATCGAATTCATTATTTAAGAGAATAATTCGATATAATGATACGTAACTTATCGCGCATAGCCTCTTCGCTCGTCTCTCCAATTAAGTTATCGCTCATTAATGTAGCCATTCATAAGTTGGTATTTTTTTCCACAGAATCAACTAGCAGAGGATCCTCATAAATATTCGTGTTGCACTGGACGATCATCGGATTCAACTGTGTCGTGCAAAAAGATGAATATTCTATAAGTTTTGTTCCTTTTGATGGCTCACAAATATCAAAAAGAAGCAAAGAGGTAAACATTTTATATGTTCAACGATTTTATTTGAAAATTGTAAACTTTATATTGACAGTATTCTTTGAGAAAATGTATGTACTTATACTACAGTAACAGGGCCGGATTTAAAGATTTGCCGCTTGTAGGTTACGATTGATTTGCCGCCCCTGTCACAATATTTTCCCCCTTCGGGGAAAGGTAGCTGGTTAGCTGCAAAATAGGGTGTTATGTGCTGTTTAAAACAGATACACATTTTAGGATCATCTAAGTACCTAACTACACACTAAATCCAAAGCGAAATAGGCGAATTTTTTTTAAACTGTTCTACTATTTTTCTTTCAACTTCGAAATCCGGGAGGGGTACAATTGCCCTCGCAGCGACCATGTTTGCTACGAAATATTCGATCTATATATACGTTTACGGTTTACGCATTAATGTAAATTATTTGTTTTCTTTCTTAAAAATATTCGTATCTTTATAATAATTTTTTATGCGGAATGCAGCTTTTATTAGTCGTAAAATTTGCCGCTCTAGGCTACAGCCTACTTAGCCTATTTAGAAATCCGGCCCCTGTACAGTAAACAGAAGTAGTAGTAGTAGTAGTAGTAGTAGTGAAGTGTACACTACTACAGTAAAAGTTTATTTAAAAAAATCTTTCATTCTTATCATTTTAGTTATGGCTATGGCCTAAAGGCTTGGATTTGAGACTTTCACAATTCCATTATTTTAACAAATTGTTTTAAGCTAATTTTTCTTTACTTTTAGTTTAACTTTTAAAAACTTTTACTTTTAATTAAAATTTTAAGTAAAATTGAAGCAATTAAAGAAACAAAATACAATTTTAATTGTAGATAAAAAAAAAGCCTTGATATGCCATGGCAATTATTAGTCCTTGTTATAGCAATTACAATACAAATATATTTCTTTCAGATCTGTTATACTTTCGAGCATGTGTTTAACGACCAAACTATCCAGAAGAAAATCTTTGATCACGTTGCCTATCCTTTGGTGCACAAACTATTACTAGGAAAAGACGGTATTGTTTGAGTTTTCTTAAAATTAATAACTAATTATGAATGCACAGGAATGAAAAGGGGATAATCTCACCTCAATTATCTTATATTACTAGCCGGTATGGTGGTTTCGGCATCCAGTTGTTAAGTGATTCAAATTTCGGATAAGGCATTTGATTTTGATGAGTCCAGGGGAAGAATCTCTTGATTGACTAGGAGTCTTCCCGTATTTAGGTCTGCTTGGAGGACTTTGGCGACAGGAAACTGATTTCTCCCTTGGTTCTTCTCTAGCGGTACAAACGTGGGACTCGTGTCTCGCGTGAATCAGGGTTGGCACGAGAGAAGAACCAAGTGAGAAACCGGTTTCCTTACACCAGTTTAGACAATGACTAATATCTAACAATGACTAATGCTATCGTCCCTAAGGAGGCCTGATACGGACAGATATCCCGTCGATGAAGGGATTTTCCCCCTTCATCTTCATTTTTCTTGCCCCGAGTAAATCTGTGGGTCCGAAAGTCCTGTGGTCGGTCATAGCGTAGTTACCATGTGTGCAGGTTGTCTGGGAAAAAAATACCCATCCACTTCAGCGACATGCTTAAATGGAGGAGGTGTCGCCCTCTCGGAGCAGAAGTCAGACTTCTACCCTCACGGGTTATCCGGGACTTGTGCCAAACGGAAGCCACCGCATCTCTCTTGCTTTCCAGGCTATGCCCTGGAGGCACATAACAACAACACCCTTATTGATACTAGATATAACTGCTTGGTATTTTCATTTTTTTAAAAAGCATATATGAATGCTTGATATTTAAACCCTTTATTAATTAATTTGTATTTTCGTTGTTTTTAATCTCCCGTTTGTCGGACGAAGTCAGATAATATCAGTGAAGCCATTGACATAAATGAAGTCTGACACTACATGTGGTCTGGTATAACTGTCCGTGTCCACTCAGTCCAAGACAATCTAAATTGTGCTGAGGTGTGATACCAGTTCTTATTTGGCATTAAGGGTAAAGAGGAAAATTATGTGAGGCTTTTTAAGTGGCCACTGGTAAGTATTAACAGACGGGTATTGGTTTGCCTATCACAAGGAAGAAAAAAAGGGAGAGTCCTCAGTCCTGGAATTATTCTTTGAAATAATAAAATAATTTAGCAAGCGATAAGAAAAAAATTATTGAATTTTCGAAAGAAAATAAATAACACTAGCCAAATTTAGCGTGTAAATGTTTAATATAGAATTAATAGTGTGTTTGGCGCCTTTTTTGTGCTAAGTGACAGTGTGCTTTTTTGCTAAGTGACAGATTCTGTTTCAAACCTACTTGTTTGGCTTTATACTAATGGATACAAGCCATATCTCTTTTTTTGAGCAATTTTCATTTGTATTTTTTATTGGTGCTAAGGTTTAATTATCACTCATGGATTAACATCTTCCGGCAAGACCTATACCATAACCGGGACTCCAGAAGACGAAGGTCTCATCCCAAGAAGCATTGACGTCATTTTTAACACCATTAAGGACTACCAAGCGCCGAAATTTGTAAGTTGGCTCTAGGTTAAAAAAAATTTTCCTAGTGAATTCGTCACATTTCTTGTTAACGGTACTCTAAGTCTCCTAACTGGGGCAGGGGAGCCCAGTTGATAACGCTTGCCTTACATGTGAAAGGTGCCTGGTTCGGGTTCAGCATTGCCAAAATAATTGCTGACCTATAAACGGTCTGTGCAGCAAAAAAGTCAGACGAATAATACCCCCTGTAGAGAGAATACAAGTTAAATATGTTACAAAGTCCCGAACGCCGCGTACAATGTCGCCCTTAGATGTTGCGTTGAGGTACCTACTCACTTGGTTCATGACTTGACTGTGTCGGCTCTTCACTTGACTGTGATTCTAAATTATGACGCCCGTCGCCAATAGGCCTAGAATAGCTCTAGTGCGACGATAATTCCACATTACCTAACCAAGATACCTAACTCATTGATGAGATTATAGTTAGATTTTTTTCATATAAAACTCCTCGGCGCAACAGCCCATTAGTGGGCCAAGGCCTGCCATGCCCAATTCAGCTTTCGTGACCAAGGGCTCTGGAGTGCTAGGCATATGTCCCGGTTAGGTGGTCTACCTAACGCGGAACCAGGGCCGGATTTAAAGATTTGCCGCTTGAAGGCTACGATTTGCCGCCTCAGTCACAATATTCTCCCACTTCGGGGAAAGGTACCTGGTTAGCTGCACAATAGGGTGGTATATGTGCTGTTTAAAATATATACACATATTAGAATAATCTATATACCTTTAAACACTAAATCGAAAGCGAAATAGGCAATTTTTTAAAAAACTGTTCTACTATTTGTCTTTCAACTTCGAAATCCGGGAGGAGGGGGTGCACTTGCCCTCGCAGCGACCATGTTTGCTACGAAATATTAGTATTGTATATACGTTTACGGTTTACGCATTAATGTAAATTATTTATTTTCTTTCTTAAAAAAGTTCGTATCCTTATAATAATTTTTTTTATGCCGAATGCCGCTTTAATCGGTCGTAAAATTTGCCACCCCAAAAAATTCGACGCTCTAGGCTACAGCCTACTTAGCCTATTTAGAAATCCGGCCCTGCGCGGGACCCCAGGGTTCAGTTACCAAGCATGCTTGGTCCCCATTTTATCGACCCAATCAAGAGATGAAAGGTTGAGTGCACCTTGCCCAATCCGGGATTCGAACCTCGGACCTGTGGAACAGCAATGCAAACCAATTTACAATATAGGTACGTTTTGGGTAATTTCTAGACAGTACTTGGGGTATTGAGAATATGTCAGTTTTATTAAAAAATATTTTGATTACTCAGATCAATCATAAAGCTTTCAATTTGAACTTGTTTATTTATGTACCAACATTCGATAGGATGATTAAAAAAAATAGGGTAGAGAAAATGTTTTAACGTCATAGTTTTTAAAAGTTAATGCATTCTGTTTTAGATGTTTAAGTCCAATAAAGAAAATGGATTTGTGGTCCAATCAACTCCCGAAGCCTTGATTGATCAACAGAAAAATATGGGTTTGTTTAGCAGGACATCTACACCAAAAAGGTAATGTATATTTTTATACTCTTCTTTTCATGTATTTTGAATAATTTTTGCTGAAAAATTAAATTGTAAAAAAATAAGCATTCCAATGATTGCAATTTTGCTACACTATAAAATTGAATAAAAAGACATAAAAAATAACTAGGTGGTAAAAATGATCAGGTTTTAATACAAATTAACTAAAAATTAATTTATATTGTATCTAGTTAGTATAAAATAAATTAGGTGAAGGTTATCCAAAATTAAGTTTGTGAAGCGATCCTTCAGGCTATAGATATTTTGCAAAAAGGCTTTCCTTAAGAAAATAAAATTTTGTGAATAACCTTTAATACTCTTATGAAGTTAGAGTACCAAATGTCATCTTTCTTCGGAACTTGTAAGTTCCTAAAGTAGAAAAATAAACAAAAACTCTATTCATGATCATTGTCTAAAATATATGTTATTATACTTTAGAGAGAAATGAAATATTAGATATAAATAAACTAAAAAAAATATTTTTGAATTTATTGTACCATCATTTTTATTATTAGTTTTACTTCTACCAGTTAAAGCATTTTCAGAAAAGTATTAGTTTAAAAAGGTAATTTTAATTTTCTGTATTTTTGTTGTAGGACGGAAAGTATCGGGGACTGGTCAGATAGAGTATCCGATTCATACATAGTGAACAGTATTTCAGCCCTTCGGAAATACTCAGTTTTTCTGTCTTACATTGAAATCTATAACAATTATATTTACGATCTATTGGAAGATGTCCCAGAAGAACGAAAATACAAGTAGGATACTCATAATTTTTTTAAAAAAAATTATATCCTTTCTTCTTTATTTCTGCTTAATTGTTTTAATTTTAATTATTTACTGTATGCATGTTGAAAATGAGATAAAACTATATTTTAAAAAACAATGAAAAGGTGTCACTTTTACATGTTAGGAATAAGGATGGGTGGAGCAAACATTGGATTACGGATAATTTAAATTCTACTGTATTTAATATAATTATACCTCTAAACATAGAAAATACTAAGTAAAACCACTATCTAATCCTTTTTAAAATGTATATTTAATGTTAAATTTTTTAAATCAATACTTGTCTACAGACATTTTTTTTTATCTAGTTGCGATTTCATAATGCATCATGGAACTCATATATTTGCTGCAAAAGCTGGGAAAGAAAATTTGCTGCTGCCATCTGGTGGCTTATATTTGACTTATAAACTAACTCGACTTTGGAAAAAAGATGTTTCAGAAAGCTCATTTGATTATGTTTGTACAAAAGATAATTAACATACACATAGATAATTATTCATTTTAAAAAACCTATTTACTTCTAGACTACCCTCACCATCAGAATTTATGTTCTAAATAACTTTTTTTTAAAATCTAGAAATTGCAGTTCGAAGATGCTTCACGAAGATAGACAACACAACATGTATGTGCTTGGCGTAGTAGAAAGCGAAGTGAAAACTGCAGACGAAGCCCTAGATGTCTTCTGTAAAGGACAACTCAGAAGACAATTCTCAAATACCAGCATTAATGTAGAATCAAGTCGTAGTCATACAGTATTCACGATAAGGGTAGTTCAAGCTCCTATAAGTCCTTATGGATCTGAAATTGATCAGGTAATATGACATCCACATACAAAAAACTTATTTTAATAATCTTTATGATCTCAACGTGCGATAAAACACAACCAAGTCCAGCAAAACATTTATATATTTTCTCAAACTAACTTCAAGTGCGGCTAGTTACTTGACTGTGGTTCTAACTTACGGTCGCCCATAGCTCTCGTACAGCTCTAGTGCGACGTTGATGCAACCTCAGCTCTCAAATGAACTGCATTATGAAGCTTTGCTTTTTACACTTTATTTGATTTTACAATTTTTTAATTTTTTTTTTTATCAAATAGCAATTTACATCTTGCGTTGCCAAAGAGTCGATTAATAACCTGCGTTTTTGTGGTTTATTATTGTTTCTCTCTTATTAAAAATTACTTTAACAATATAAAAAATGCACAACAAAAAAATTATAAATTTATTAAATGTTTGCCATAATTTAAACTTTTATTTTTAAAGATGACTTCATATTATTAAAGAAAGTGAAAAAAAATAATCATTGAGTTTCACCATGATCAAGCACAAATAGTTTTTAATCGAGTTTCAAGTGTTTAGAAAATGTCTCTCGTTTTTCTAAACACTAAAATAACACACACATTTACCACTTTTTGGCGTTTTTATTTGATATGCTTTTATAAATAAGATACATTTTTTGAACCTGAGATTTAAATGATATATTTTTGTGTTATTTTCAAAATTTAGAGCCAATCCGGAGTAGTTGTAAGCCAGCTTTCTTTTGTTGACTTAGCCAGTTGTGAGCGAATAATGGATGCACAAAATGGCGGCAGAAAACTGTACGAAACAGGTAAAGTTCCAAATGGAAGTTTTGAATATATTTTTTCAGACTTTTTTCTTTAAGTTTTACCTGGAGAATTTTAATGAATATTAGCTTCCTTATAATTTTGATATTCTAATATATCCATGGTCTAGGCGCGAATATTCTATATAATATATTTATAAATGCACGTAAATCTATTGAAATTTAATATTTCATTTTGAATGAAAAATTCTCTTAATTCATCAAAATTTTGTATGATTTGCCACATTGTTGCCTAAAACCTTAAACTCATTTCTTACTATTTAATTATCTATTTTTTTAGGAAGCAAGAATGCCACACTGACAGCTTTAAATTCTTGCATTGAAGCTCTAAAGAAATCGCAGAATGGTAAAACTTCAAAGGTATTTTTGATATAAATGATTTTATATAAAACGTTTTGTATTTTATATATGACACATTCTAAAACTGTTAATTTACTACGAAATATGTCTGAAAGAATGTAATATTTTTTATTTCTTTAATTAAAACAATAGTAATTAACTTAATACAGTTGAACTCAAATTTCCGAACTCCAGTTATTGGAATTGTTAATATTCGAACTTCACTTATCAGGACTCTGATTATCCGAATCGCTAAAAACATATCCGTATATATCTACCCCCTTTCAGAATCCAAACATTATCGGTTATCATTCAAATACGATTATTCGAATGTTTTTATTATCCTTCTAAGATTATCTACTTGGGTTCGGTCCCGATTGATTCGGATAATTGACATTTGACTGTAGTTCTACTGTAGTCGGATATTTTCTGAAATGAAATAAAGTATTAATAGTGATATTTTATTTTCAATTTTATAGACGATTCCCTACCGTAAGAGCAAACTGACTCATCTGTTCAAGTCATTTTTCAAAGGAAAAGGAGAAATAAGAATGATTGTTTGCTTAAATCCTCGGCTTGATGATTGCATTAAAACGACTGTAAGTTTCATTGCTACATTGCTACTATACTTTTAATTAAAATTTTGTTGTTGTTTAATTTTTTAAAAAAGAAATATGATTTCCATAGTATAGTTCAAACACAGGGGTAACTTTGTAAATCCTTTTTTACGACAAATTATGTAATACAGAACCCTTGAATGGGTTTTGTAGCTTAAATAATTTGAAGAATTTGTTGCTTTCTGAGTCAAATTACTTGGTAGTATTATTGATAAATTATAATTTTTTTAATGCACTATATTGTAATTTTCGAACTAATATATATTGGGGTTCAGTCAACATTTTTAGCGATTTGGAAAATTTTTGCCTTATTATTGAATTCTGCGTTTTTCTTTATTTTTTTTTACACTAGTACATAGTGAAACAATGTGTGTCATTGGCATTAGAAGCTACTGTACATAGTTTAAATTGAAAAATTAACCCCCGTGGTCCTTTGATGTGAGTCCAAGCAAAGTATCAAGCGCAAAACGGTGTTTATCAATTTAGCTATTTAGCTGCCTAATTTCTTCTTTGGCTTCACGTGTATGGACGGAAAGTTTGACTTCACTGGTTCTGAGGGTCGTGTTCCGAAATGAAGAAACCTCATCTCGAAAGCTGTTCGGAACCATTCGTTCATGGCCGACTATATCTTTAGTGTTCCGAGTGGTTCCAAACAGGATTCTTCATCTTCGGCACTCGGAACAGTGACGTCGAACCTTTCGTCCACGCACGTGTTTGGGCTTCTCTATTTGTACGTTGAGTAAACTGTGCAATGTAACTTCTTAGGTTTGCTTCTAGTTGTTTTGATTTCTTCTTTTCGCTCTTTCGATATCACGGACTATTAACCGACCAAAACAATTAAATAAGGTTTTATTTTCATCCCAAATCCAGAAATTTTTGAAATTCGCTAAGGCGACAGAATCATCCCAATCGGAAATTTCTGAAACACCGAGAAAATTATCTGGAAACCTAGGCTGTACAGACAAACATCAAGAGTTAATCGAAAAAGTTAAGCAACGAAAAGGTAAAAAAAAGTTATTATTAAAAAAATTATTAATTAATTTAAATTAACTTTTAATTTTTAATAATGATTATTTAATGATAATTACATTTACTTAATACTAATTATTTAACGACCTAATTTCATTTTAAAAAGTTCGTTTTAAGTACGCCATGAAGTAAAATGTTTGTTTATTGTTTACTTTGAAACTAAATTCTATTGCTAAGTTTCAAAGCATTTTATTCTAAACTTCTTCATTTGATTCATAGCTATTAAATGCTATTTAAATCTATATACATAGAAGGCAACTTCCGTTTGTTTGTTTGTTTGTATAAGACACGAGATCTAAAGAACCACGCAACAGATTGTCACGAAATTTGGCACAAAAATTCATCTAATCTCCGGAACAAACATAGGCTAAGATTTTTCGAATCAGACCATTCCTTCTATCGTTCGAACGTTTTCTGAAAAAACTACACCACTTTGGCTCAAATCGATCATTTTTTTACTTTCCTGATGCCATCGGCAGAAAAAATTAAATAAAACTTTTAACAAAAGTAATTAAAATTGAAAATGTTTATTTTATTCTGTTGCCATTAACTTCAGAAACTAAATTCATTATTTGAAAAATAATTGAAATGTTTCAAGTGACGTAATTCCGGCAGTCTCCATTCCCGGATTTTATTGTGGTTTATTTGATTGATTTTTTCAATTGATTTTCTGTTGACTGCATGTATGCATATTTAAAGCAATAAATTTTATCGTTAAGCTATTACTGAACTATGATGGTTAATAAAGGCCCTCGCACCAGAGCTGCATATTAGGATTTAATGTCTTATTTTTCGCCAAATCGTTGCCAAATCGCCAAATTATTAACTAAAACTTCGCCCAATGGATTTTTTTTTATAAAAAATTTATAAACTGGTTGGTTTGTTCGAAAAGTCATTGTGTTAGAGCTGTTAAGGGTGTTTTTGTAGATATATCTATTTTCTCGCCCAATTTTTTTCCCATAACGGCAAATGAGCCTAAAAGTTTTATCTAATAAAAAAGGCAACTTTTGTTTTATGTTTGTTTGTTAAGACTCGGATCTAAAGAATCCACGCAAACAGATCGTCAGAATTTGCACAAAAATTCATCTCATCTCGAACAAAATAGGCTTAAATTTTTTCGAAACAGACCATTCATTTATCGTTTTCGAAACGTTTTTATTTTTTTCCATCAATGCATTGAAGACCTTAGAGGTTTATTGCTTTAAACAGCACGTTTCACGGATTGTTTATTTAGTTTTATTTTACACATTTGTTAAAACAATTTTTAAGTATATTTAGTTAATTACAGCTAAAAATTAGAAATAAACATCTAAACAAAAATCTTTTTCTAGCTTTTGTAGCAGTTAATATAATTTTAATATAAAAATAAAAATCGTTTGTTTTAGTACTGTATCACAGTTTTAAAAAAAAACAAATAAATATAAAAAATGCAAATCGTTGCTGTTTGCTGGCTAGCTTTCTAACATCTAAACAATTAGTCATGTAATTTACTTTCATAAGAATATTTATTTTCTCACGCAGCCAGAGTTGATCAGTTTAAAGTGAGATTTAAATTTTACTACTTTGGAAAGAACGATTTATACCAATCTTTGTCCTAAACGCATTTTTTTCTGACATTTTGTACTGCTTCTATTGTATTTATATCTACCAAAGGTCCAAAAAAAAGTTATTTAATTTAATGGAGAAACTCCCTTTGAATTGCGTAAAAATAAATGTTTGAACCCTTTTAAGATTTAGCTTTTTCCATTTTTAATCTTACTGATTATTTTTACTTAAATTTTTATTCTTTTTAATTTTGGCTTCTTATCAAGGTATTTTTTGAAATTACTTTTTAATCACTACTATATCCAAATTGGGTAATTAAATGGAAAATTAACTGGCTAATCTTCATATCTTGAACTAAATTGTAAGACCAAAAAAATTAGTTAATGTTGACTATTAAATTATTTTTCCACCCCTACCCGTGCAACGTCGGGTATAACAGCTAGTAATATAATATATTAAGATAATGTATTAAAAGATATTTAAGATAATGTTTATAAATTTATTTAGGTAATAGGTGCTAAAGTTAATTGTTTTTAATGTAATGATTTATTTGATTTAAATAGATTAGAATATCTTCGAGTTTATAAAATTTACTATGCATTATAGCATATTATCGTATAAAGTTAATGTCGTACCTTAAAAAATGCAATTTTGGGGTTTCAATGTTTTTGAACATTACTTTACCATGTGCATTTTCTGTTATATCCTGTAAATCAAATACAAATAGAAATGTATTTTTTTGTTTCTTCAAAGCCTTAACTTGAAAACCTTGATATATAACCTATATACATAAAACCTATATACATAAAAGGCAACTTCCGTTTGTTTGTTTGTATAAGACACCAGATCTAAAGAACCACGCAACAGATCGTCACGAAATTTGGCACAAAAATTCATCTCATCGCCGGAACAAACATAGGCTAAGAATTTTTCGAATCAGACCATTCCTTCTATCGTTTTCGAACGTTTGCTTTAGTATTTTTATCGCAGTTAAAAAAATACAAATAAAAATAAAAAATGTAAATCGTTTGCTGTTTGCTGGAGTAGCTTTATAACATCTAAACAATTAGATCATGTAATTCGCTTTTCATTAAGAATATTTTATTTTCTGCACGCAGACCAAGAGTGATCAGTTTAAAGTGAGATTTAAATTTTAACTACTTTGGAAGAACAGATACCAATCTTTGTCCTGAACGCATTTTTTCTGCCATTTTAATCTATTATTGATAATGCCTTAAAGAACACCCAAACATATTGGTCAAGTCCAATCTAAGAACTAAAAATAAAAGGCTTTACGGTTAAATGAGAGGGCTACATTTTAATTCTTACTGATTATTTTTTACTTAAATATGTATTCTTTTTAATTTGAGCTTCTTATCAAAGGTATTTTTGAAATTAATATTAATCATTACTATATCCAAGTTGGGTAATTAAATGGAAAATTACTGGGTAATCTTCAATCTTATGTAACTAAAATAAAAGAAAGAAAATAGTTAAATTTGACTGTTAAATTATTTTTCCACCTCTACCCGTGCAACGTCAGGTATAACAGCTAGTTTTTTTTTTTTAAATAAGGGGTATTGTCTTTACACCGGTGATATCATGTCTTTTTGATTTTCAAAAAAGGAAGTTTAACCCTTATTCTGATAATAAGAGCAGATTAATTACGAAGAAGGATAATAGGTTATGTTCCAAAAAAGTTATTTGTGTGGTAAAAAATTTGTGCGGTTCCCCATTTGGCTGTACTGTTTTATCCATGCTAATTTATTAGATAGTATACAAATACATTATTCTTGAAGTGAATTTTTTAAGTTAAGATAATGTATATTTTTAATTTTAGGGAAAATAACTGAAGTACCTCTTCCCAATGTTGATATTGAACTTCCACATGTGACTGTAAGAAAATATAATTACTTTAAGAGTAGCAATAGTGGAGTAATAAATTTCAAATTTACATAGCATTAAGTGTAGCTATTAAAATGACTAAATTTTAAAACGCATTTACCTATCTGCCCAAATTGCTTTACATTGATTATTTTCATTTAAAAAAGTTATGGATATTTTAAAGTTTTAAAGATACATTAAAAAACTTTTTGGGTTGTTTTGTCGTATTATTTTAAAATCAACGATAGCTTTGTTAAGCATTTAATGATGCATACACAAGGTGAAATATTACTGATCGATTTTTCAATCGCTTTCCGCCCAACGTACTGTTTTATAATTGGTTTTCATAAATTAATTTTCGATTGTTTGATGTGTTTCTATCGTTATTAGATCATAGAAATGGCTAGCAATAAAATTATAAAATGTCATATTGATTGAAAAATAATATCTAGTCATTTATAAAAATTTTATTCAAATTAGTTTGATGTAGTACTATTTTGTTATTTTCCTACATAAATCACCTAATATTTTGTACTTTTAAAAATAAATATTGTTTCAGTAGTTTAGAAAGTCTTTAAATTTTCATTTGCAGTTTAACTTTTAAAAATAACTTTGAATATTTAAGTAGTAGAGTATTGTATAGTATTTACTACCATACAAATTTAGTTAAAATAATTTTAAAGGAAGTCATTTTTAGACTAAATTTGATGATGAATCCTCCTATACAAATTTAATCGAAGTTCTTAAAAAACGAAAATTGAAGCGACTGTCATTGGAAAAAGATTTGCTAAGACGACGTAAGTTATTTAATATACATCGAAAAAGGTGTTATATGTTCTGAACTTAAAATATATTTAGGTTTTATATGTACTTCAACTTATTGTCTTAGCTTTGAGGTCGAATCCCGAACGTCAATCATAGTGCCCTTTTTCGATAAAAGAGAATTAAGCGTCACACGGATTAAACTTCTGATTCTTGGATCTATAAAATAGTACTAAAATATACAATCTTTTCAGAGATAAAAAAAAACCTAAGGAATATGTTTTGAGGTATTTATTTACTTTTTTACTAAGTTTTGTCCATTAACACTCCTCAGCTTAGTGAACCCGCCTTTCGTCGAGAAGGGTTCAAATCTTCCCCTTCACCACTTATAGAGTAGGTTTTGCTAAAAAAATAATGCTCCCGATCCCCGAGTACACTGGGACTTACGTCTTATTAAATCTGTGGGGCCAAAATTTCCGGCGGCATTAGCGTACGATGCCGATTAAAGTTTTGTGGGTGCCAGATGAGGTATTGACTTTGTCACTTGCCCGCGATTTAAAATTACTAGACATAATTCTATGTTATTTTAAGTGGAACAGCTCTGATTAAAATGTGATGCATTGTTTCTATTTTGTTGTTTTGTAGAGTTTTATTGATTTTTTTGATCTACAGATAATAACCACTCCTACACACAAAAAGTGTTAATTTGTTAGTAAAATTTTCCTATTAATGTTTTGTTAAGTAAAGGATAAAATTTTAGTTCTAATTGTAGCAAAATAAGTCAAGAATGTTCTTAATAAAAATATTTTTCGAATTTTATCTGAACGTGCCAGTTTCGATTAAATTTCTTTGTCTAGGTTTTGTTCTAGAATTTCGTTGTTTATATATTTATTTGGTTTTTCTATATAGAGAATGAGTTTCGGAACAACTTGATCTCAATTGAAAAAGAAAATTCACATCTGAAAGAAGTAAGTTACAACAATCATTTATTTAAAAAGTATAGATAGTTTAGATTTTAACGTTTGAAACATTTAAAGATAGAACAACGTTTTAAAGTTGCATTAAAATACAAATTATTGTGTTTTTTTTGGTGTTTTCTTATTTTTTTTAGTACTTTTATATAAACTTGCATAGTCTTAGTAATTTATAAAGATTTAATTTTAATTGTTACTGAATTCATTAAGATACTTATATTTTTAATTAAGTATATATTTGTTGATGTATTTCTATTAGGGAAACTTGCTTATTGTCTAGTTCTTTTATTGTTGTTAAAAAAAATTATGTTATAAGGATCTCGGGATACTAGAATATATGATGATAGTTTTTAAAGCTTCAAAATAGGCCATTCAATATTTTTTATAAATGAGTTTAAATTAACGTATTATTGCAAGAATCATGATTTTAAATTGCGAAGTGTGTTTATCATTTTGACCAACCCTTGTATAACGAAAGTGAATCAATAACATTATTTTAAAGCTTAAACTTAGCAATAATAAAAAAAAGTAACTGCGCACAATTTCCGTTTAAGTTATAAAGTATCCTTAAATTGTTTCTCAAATTATTGTGAAAAAAAAACCCTTTAAGAATGTCTTCTATAATAATAAAAGAAAGAGTCTGTCTGTCTGTGTGTCTGTTATCGGATCGTAAAAGACCTACTTATACTGCCCTCAGAAATTCGAAATTTTTAAGATAGATTCCCTTTAATACTAACGTGTGCACCTGAGGCTTAGTTTTTTCATATTTGTTCCATTTTTGAAGAAAATTCGAATTTTCTGAAAAAAATACACCACTTTCGCTCAAATCCGATCATTTTTTTCTCTTTCCTGATGCCATCGGCTGAAAAAATTAAATAAAACTTTTAACGAAAACATTTAAAATTCAAAATGTTTATTTTATTCTTTTGCCATTACTTTATAAAAATTTAATTCATTATTTGAAAAATAATTGACATGTTTCAAGTGACGTAATTCCGCAGTCTTCATTCCCGGATTTTATTGTGGGTTTATTTGATGATTTTTTCATTGATTTTTCTGTTGACTGCATGTATGCATATTTAAGCAATAAATGTATAGTTAAGCTATTACTGAACTATGATGGTTAATAAAGGCCATCGCACTAGAGCTATTAGTGTTTCATGTCTTTATTTTTTCGCCAAATACGTTGCCAAACTCGCCAAATTATTAACTAAAATTCGCCAAATAGGCAATTTCTTTTATAAATAATTTATAAGCTGGTCGGTTGTCCGAAGGTCATTGCGTTAGAACTGTATAATGGGTGTGGGTAGCTATATCTATTTTCTCGCCAAATTATTTCCCAAAACGCGCCAAATGAGCTAAAAGGTTTTATGTATTTATGAGGGAATGGTGATGACATTTATGAGTGCATTTTATAGCGTATTTTTCATTTTGGAATTTTAAGGCAATGAAACGGGATTTTATAATTTATAACGAGCGGAAACAACAATAAGTTTATGCTCCTATAACAGGGTATATGGTACACATATTTGGAATCTATTTGATATTTTTTTATTCCGTGCGAAGAACGGGTATAAATTTGCTAGTTATAAATAAGCAAGGGGAAAATGCTTTTAATTATTTTGCCCATTTTCTTATTTACAAGTTTCATAAACGAAAAACTTTAAATTTCACAGGACATAAAACTTCTCGAAATGGATTTGCGTGGTCGAGAACACCAACTGCACGGGGCGGAGCATCAACTTTCGTCAGCAGAAGAAATGATTCAGATTCTCGACAAAGACATGGCGAAGTTGCAAAAGCAACTGGAGGAAATACGAATTGAAGTCAGTGTATTATTTATATTATCTCATGGATTTTTTTTTTTGGAAAATAGGAATGAAGTTTTGACATCGAATCCTTAGCTCCACACATTATCAAATTGTATTTATGCCATATAAGTCACGATAACGGTTTCTTTCACTGCTCTCAAGACGATTTCAGCAAGTTCAGAGTCCTTTTGACCAATAGCGATCCACAGAGCGTTCACCAGAATAAAGACATTTGCGAACGTGGGTTGCCGTATCACCAATACTCTAAAAATGACATTTTCAAAACTGCGTATAAAATACTCAAATATGAGTATGCCGCATAGTCAAAATGACTCAGAGTAAATATGATTGAGGTTCTAAACTTGCATAAACTCATTTCTTAAGCCACGCATTTACTCAAGAATGAAACACCTGGAGTTCATTTTTAAGCATGTACAGCTGCGAAAAAAAAAGTTACCACCAGTAATTATTTCGACCGTTATTGATAATAGAAAATCGAATCTTTTGGTTTCTGTCGATTCACAACATTCTGAGTTTATTACATGATAAAAAAATTGCAACCTTTTAGCTTAAGACAATGTAATTTATCGAAAAAAATTGTATTAACTTAATTAACTTTTAAAGATGGTTCAAATTTATACTCTTTTTTTTAGGTAAAGAATAAAAACCAAATAATTTCTGATCAAGCTAAAGAAATTGAGAGTGCAAATGTAAGAATGGAAGAAAGATTAGCATCTGAGAAGCGCCGTTTGAAACTAACAATGGTAATGATGATAGCATTATACAATTAAACTTTCCAATTAATGATCTTAATTTTAGAAAAGTGCTTAAACGAGTTCAATTTGGCGAATGGAAGAAAGATTGGAATCTGAAAAGTGCCGTTTAAAACTAATTGGTAATAATGATAGCATTATAAAATTAAACTTTCTAATTAATGATCTTAATTTTAGAAAATTTCTTAATTGATTGTTTTCAATTCAACAATTTAATTTCAACAATTTGAATTCAATTGAATATTCGATTTGAATTTTTTTCTCTTAAATACGTTAATTTAAAATGTTTAAACCCAAGTAAATGTTTCTCTAAGATATTTTAAAGAAATTATTATGGTTTTAATATAGTTTAGCAATGGTCTTGAAAAATTTATTTTGAAATTACACTGTATAAAATGTATCAGCTGAATAACGGTCAGTTCAACAACAGAGATTATGCATTACGCTGATTTTTCTGAACACATACAGATATGCCTTGAAATATAATTTTAGAATGGTTTCTACCTTTTTTTTTTACAAATAATATGGAAGTACATGAATAGAAACTCAGTTAATTACGAATTCACACGTACATGGAAATTATGCATGAAATTATTATTATTAATCAATTATGCACGTACATGGAAATAGAAACTCAGTTAATTTACGAATTTCACAATGTGTGTAGGAAGGCAGACTTGCTGCAAAACAGGCTGAAATTGAACGGATAATGTGTTTCGACAAAGAAAGATTCAGACAATTGAGAGACATTTTAAACTCCGATGACTGGACAAATTTGGAGGACTTCAACATAGATATAGGATTGTCCACTGAAACTTCAACATCAGTCACTACCGAATTGATGTCGGAAAAAGATAGCCATCGGTCGAATCGAAAGAAGTTTAAATCAAGAATGAAGGAAAAATCTTTGAATATGCAGTCTCTAGCTGGTAATTATAAATTTTAGTTAATTTTGTAAAATGCGTTTCGGATAATTCACTGAAAATATACATTACATGAAAGGTCTAGTTTCAAATTTTTTATTCTCCAAAAAGTAACTAAAATGTAGTGCCCGGGCTGTTCATTTGCGATTTTTGATAATTGTAAATACATTTGGATTAAGTCGCCAATGAACGGGCCAGATCCAATATCTTACTTATACTTAGGAGAATGTGAGTTTTGCAACTGGATTCTTCATGATCCTCAGTATTGTTTGTTTTCGTAATAATTTACAACTAATTTATATATATGACTAAGTTAATGGTACAAGTTTAGCGAGATATCATACTTATATCCTATTTGCTTATATCCATACTATTTACGTCCATCAATATTATAATTGAAAAAAAAAATGCATATAATTTTCCTGAATTTGAAGTAAATATGATTTTTTTTAATTCCACATGATCCTGTGCATCAAAGTTGAAGTTATATACTTATTTTAAGAATAAATACCTTAATTTAATTTTTTCCTTCAACACAGAGCTTCCGGTTGTTGGTAAACCAAAGAAAAGTTCTTGTTTAGATAATCGAAATCTGGATTTGCAAGACCATATGAACGATTTAATTTCAATGCGATCGGTTAGTATTTTTTCTGTTCAAAAAGTTTGTCATTAGTAGGAAATTTATCATGCATTAAATTTTTTTATTGGAAATTTTGGCTGATTGGCTTTAAGAAACAATTGTTTTAGTTTTTAAAATAGATTTAGAACCTTTTCTGTTTTTTCTTTTCAAATTTAATTCCGATTTAGCCACGACTTACTCAATTCACAAAGCTCTTCCAAACACGTGCATGGACGGAAAGTTTGACGTCACTGTTCGGGAGTGCCAAAGATGAAGAAATCTGTTCGGAACCCTAAAAATATAGCCAGCCCTGAACGAATGGTTCCGATCATTTTCGGTCCAGTTCATGTTCGGAACAACGACATTTAGTACAGTGACTTCAAGTACGTTCTTGGAAGAGCTTCTCTGACCTTGTAAATTAAGTAAGGCCGTGATTCAGCACACTTTATTTCAAAAAGTATATTTCAATCAAATAGTATTGGCCGATTGTACCTATTTTTTGATATTTTAAAGAAACTCAGCTGTTTTATATAGAAAGAAAATGACAATTTAAGATTAAATTTTAACTAATTTACATTTTATATTTGTAAAATAAATTTCTTTTGTAAATTTTAAAACAAGCACACTTTGCCATACTTAACTCAGACAATGCATAATTTTTTATTTATAGTTCTTAAATAAATAGGATTTTTCCCTCAGTTATATTTAAGATACATCATAAAAACCTCTTGTAGGCAGAAGTTTACGTAGCATGTTGGTACGTTTAATTATTTAACGATTTATGTATACATGATTGTTTAAATATGATAAATGTATCACTATTAATCATTGTTACAATTGATATGCTTTGAAGCAGTTCATACTTTAATTAATTCCAGAAAAGGTTTGATACCTCAAAATCAAAAATGTCCAAACATTTATCTATAATCTAAGGGAAACTGTAAAAAAAGTATTAATTTGACCACTCTTTGAGCATTTGGAAACTATTTGGCTTGGTATGCTTTAATGTTAAGACAACATTGGAGCTAATACCTGATCCTTTTGATGTTTAGGTATTTTCAAGAGGAAAATCATTAAAAATTTCTTTAAAAAGGTTAGGGCTTTCAATTATGACGATTTTTCTTTATTACATAATACAATTAATTTTACGACGATTATTGCAAAAAAAAATATGTTGAAAGAAATTTCGTTTATTTTAGGAAAGAAAATTAACTAAAATGTTATAAATTTAAAAAGTGAAAAAACAATTTTAGGCAAAAAAACTGAGTGATTCTTTTTACATTTTTAAAATCCTTTCTGCTCTCATAACATCATATTTTATCAAGACATCTAGCCACAGACCAAGCCATCGGAATTCTTCATCAAGAACATCACTGAAAAGGTTTCTAACCAGACAACAGTCGATGACAGTGGATCCCCAGCCTGTTCGAAACAACAAATCTTCCATATCATCTTTTGGTCAGAGAGTCTTCGGATTATTAGCCGGGAGATCGTGTTCATTGTTCATGAGAAGTAGAAGACATTCGGTAAGTTTGTTTGGCAAAATTCTAAACTCTGCTTAGACATAATTGATGTGTTAGGTTAAGGTTAACGAATTTCTAACTACACCAAGAGGACTATAGTTGCAGGATTTATTTTTTCAAGAAAAATCACCTCAATACCTATCACAATTCGAGTATGTAAGGAGATTTTTTTTGTAGGTATGAAAGCAAAGGGGCTTAAAAAATAAAATCTAAGATAGTGTAAGATAGGTTATAAATTAAAATAAAGCAGTTTTATTGGACGCATTTTTAATTTTTTTTGACATATAAAAGAAATAACATCAGTTTTAAAACGTATGTGTTTCTTTATACCTTAAACCATATTTTGGACAATAATTGTTATTTCGATTATAATATTTAAAATTAAATTTCATCAATTAAGATTTTTTTTTATTAAAACTGCAATAATATATTTTTTAAAATCTAAATTAATTTAGATTTACCTATTCAGGAGTACGTACTTCATGTTTCTTAAAAATAGTTTATGACTTTTCAAAGGTATTGCATGCTGCAATTAATAAATATTTAAGTATGGTAGTATATGCTACTTAGGGTACAGGAAACTTTACATTCGACAATAAATTTAGCCTTAAAATGTGATTAGTGTTCTAAAGTAGCTGAATTATGTTTAAGACACATGTGTGAAAATATTCAAATTGACTATTTATTATTTTTTAACAAAGAATTTTTCGTTGTAGAATCTTCCTTCAAATGAACCTAAATCCGGTTATGTGTGGATCGAGCATCGTCCTATAGGAAACCTAGACTTAAGTATGTAGCATTTCAAAAGTCGAATTTTATAATTCTCTTATTTGTATTAGCTTCCACGCTACGTTTATAACGTAAAAAGGGGAAGGTATTATAATCGTTCAGTCCGTCCGTCTGTCTGTCTGTCCGTCCGTCACCCACTATCTTAGCCCAAACTACTAATGCTACGGACAAGTGTGATACGTCAAAAAATTCAGCGCATTGAAATTAGAAATACATTGAAAATTTTAGAAAATAATTCGAATTCAAAGTACTTCAATTATTTAAAAAACTGCAACATTTAATGCTCATTTAAAAAGCACACGAAGCCATTTTTTTATTAGAATTAAATCATCATTGCCATTCGCAACAATTGCTCGAGAAACTTTAATTCTTTTAAACAATAAATTAAAATAAATTTATTTTTGCACCATAAATCAGTTTAAAATGATGTCAAATATATTTCACAAAGAGATTCTTCGATTGTGTATTGATATGAAATGTTTTCCTTCTATTTAAAAGGGAGGAATATTACATATTTATTCTTTGAAATATAAATTATTTTAGCAAACGATAACAAATAATTATTTAATTTTCGAAAGGCAATTAAAGAAACCAGCCAAATTTAGCATGTAAATTTTTAATATAGAATTAATGCTGTGTTTGGCGCGTTTTTACCTGTTAAACACAAATGTTGTGTGGAAGCGGGTTAAGTGACAGATTCTGTTACAAACCTACTTTTTTAGTAAATATCAAACTACATGGAAAATGCGGAATATCTTCAAAACATTTATTCGCACATGTCTCGATACAGATAAAAAGTTGTGAGCTGTTGAAAATTATATAAATACGGAATAATAAAGCCGAGTACCTTTTTTACCCTGTTAAACTGTTTCCCTACTTGTGTACTTTTATGGCGGAAAAAAAAACATACAGAATTTTTTTTGCAGCGATTTTGTATTATGCTTTATTTTTTTATTATTATTATTAGGACTTAAATACTTTAGTAAATAGGTATTTTTAATTTATTTTCTTCATGTCAATAAAAGATATAGTCTCTTTATTAAGTAAAAAAAACCACTAAAATTGCCATTCTCTTAAACAATTATATTAAATAGTTTTTCTTTTTTAGGAAATTGCCAGTTTAATTCGATATTATTTTACGATAAACCAATTAAATTAGTTTTTGTACAATTGTAGAGCTTAGAGAAAGAACGTGTTATGTAAGAAAAAGGGGATAAACGAGATAATGAGCTTTAACGTGTTTAGTTTGCACTTGGATCCTCAAAGACCGTTACTTGCAAACGTAAAAAAATATACTTAACCTAAAGTTTCTGAAAAACGGAAACTTGTTATCTTTAAAGGAAGGAATAAAATTTTCATTAACACAAAAATTTCAGCCACTAAGTCTTAAATTTTAAATGCTTGAAGTATGAGAAAATATATTAAAACTATGACGGACTAAAAGATACTCGTTATTTACAGATGATGAAATTCCTCCATTTTTTACAAAGCGAACAGTCAGTACTTTGAGTGTGAAAGACTTAACTAAAAAGAAAGCTTCTCATTATGTGCTTCAACACCAAAAAATTAGCAACGGATCATTGGCCGTCGAATTGTATAAGGTAATTTTTACTTTCAGTTGCCTAAAATGAAATATACTGCTCAAAACAATTAGGGGAGCGAATGGTTTAAACCCTTTCACCCCAATGATTCCATTTGGAATCGTCCCAGCTTGCGATTTTTTCTCACTAAGTTGAGCTCGCACTTATTTATCGTCAGACGGAAGAATCATGTATTTTGAAGAATTAAATAACGTTTGTTATAATTAAATAAAAAAATGAAAAACATGGTAAAATAAAATTAACTCCAAAATATTTTATGAAATAAATTGACTCTAAATTCTTCAATTCGCTTGCTTTCTTGGATGTATAAAAATTGATTTTACCTTTTTTTTTTTTACAAATAAAGTTTCGAAAAAAATATTGTTAAAATTTATTCAAAAGTTATTATTCCAATTTTTCCCCCTTAAATTTTAGTTAAAAAATTAAGATTCTCCCCCTGTTTTTTACACTTTCATTCTGGATGAATAATGAATCTATTTCACAAATTTTAGATTTTTAGAATAAAAAATAAAGAGTTGGAACTGAAAGGGTATACAAAAGTACTCAAAGTGCTCCCCTAATTGTTTTGAGCAGTGTATAAGGTAATTATTTACAAGAGTATTGCGATAGAGTTTAAAATCTGAACTGGAAATGTGTTTTCTACACGTTTTAGAGGGTACTGATTTTAAAAAAGTGGTATTTGAACATTGGTCAACCACTCTACAGTTCGAACTAAAAGAGCTTCGGAATTTAAATTGTGTATGCAAATGCGTAGTACCTATCGGACGTCCTAATAAAGTTTTTGAGAGCATACTTAAATGGTAACTGCCACAGAACTTCTTAGAGTTTAAAGGTATTGAAATTATTATATAGGGCATATAATTATCTTAACTTGTGTATTGATTTATTGAGTGGTAATTGTAAAAGTCGTGTAGTGTTACATGCTCCTAGTTTTTAATGAAAATGAACTCATGAGTTTCTAAGGACGGATGAGTTAAGAGTTACAGGATAGCTTCTCATAGGTGGAAGGAAGAACTCATGGACTCAGGCCTAGCTCTTTCCAGTTTTAATGAAGTAACCAAATTTTATGAAGCTAAGTACACCAAACTTCCGGTGCAACGTTACACAAGAGAAGAATTTTACTCCAATTTTGTGGTTTAACGTTACTCCTAAAATTTAATATTTAGTGTAACGTTACTCATTAAAAATGGAGCAGAACTTGCATTTACAGATTTTACGAGTGAACTCCTTATTGTGTAAACGTTATTTTTGAAAGCTTTATCGTGTATACTAGATAATATTTGTTGTTCAAGGTGCGCATTGTTTAAATGTGGCAGATTTTGAAAAAGCAGAACAAATTGCACAACTTAAGGGGTAGCTCAATATTACATATTAGTTTGATCCCTTTTGGAATGTGGTGCTTTGAAAATTACTAAAAAAATACAAACTGGAAATTTTAAATATTAATTCGTAGTTCAGTATTGTAATGTAACTTCTATTTTAATTTATGAAAAAGTGACGAAAATAATTATAGTTTGTAGCTTCTTAATTTCCAATATTTTGATTTCAGTTTTTCAATTTTAGTAATTTTTGTGACAGTGTGTATTGTAAAAGAATGGTTATAGTTCTGATTTAAAATAATAGAATACGTTATTGTGTGTGTTTCAGGCAGAAATAATTCCTTCAGATGGAGGGGGAGCTCAAGTATTGTTTAAGGACGTCGTCAAAATGTCCAAGAATCTTCCAAGAAATCATCAATTAAAGTAAATTTTTTTTCTGAATAGTCATTGTCGAAATATTTAAAACAATTTTTTTTGCCATATATATATAAAACTTAAAAAGATATTTGACTATATTTACTTAAAAGTTCATTTTTTAAACTCTTAAAAAGTTACTCTTAGTAATAATATAAATCATTAAAAAAATATTGCTAAATATATATTCTATTATGAGTCAAGTCTAATTTTTTTAATGGATATGAAGCAATTTTTATTTTACCGTCTGTAAACTTTGGTATTATCAATATTCATTTCTGTTCTTTCTTTAGTATACATTAGATTGTTTTTAAGTTCTTTCATTAATTCAACATTTCAACCTATGTTTCATGGAAGATAGGGTAAAATGAGCCGGTAATGTGACGAAATTGGAAATCGCTTCAGTAATGAAAGATTAACCGAGCACATTGTAAAACTTCGGCGACTAATGACAAGGTTAACCGCAAATGATTCCTCGAAGGGGTAATGACCCGATGATAACCAGCAAATGAAGGAAAATTTTGATTTTTTCAAGTGTATATTTCTATCATTTTTTTTTGTCTCTTCCTCTTCGTTATCTTATCGATTACATAGGGATTGAAAACTGATCTTTACTGAAGCTTAAGTTAACCATCTTAGATCTATCTTATGTAGATAGAAATATACTTATGTAATAAGCTATTAATTTGAAATAATTTGCAATTATGATAAAATTAAATACTTTTTGAATTTCACTAAAATTTCGTAGAATATGCGTGTAAAAAGTTAAGGTGGCTAATAGTATTAATTATCCAGGGATTAACCACTTTGAAAAGTAGTGTTTTTTCTTTTGACAGAACCACATCTCAGACTTGGCTTGGTAGTATTTTGGAAAATTGTCATATCACGTTTTTACATTGTAAGAGCTTGTGTATGGATATTTATCTCAAACAGAATGATGTTATTCCATTTCTTTTCTAGGAAAATAGATAATGAAAGCATACCTCTTCAGGAGGTGGCAGCAAGAGTAAGTTAGTTTTAATTTAAATTTAATTTCTCATTTTTAATATCATAGTATATTCTCTCACAAACTTTCTCATATACATATATTTTAAAGGTATTTTCAGAAAATATTCCATGGGGTTGTTTCACGAAGGATCTGGCAATAGCTATGCGGTTTTGTTTGCATGTCTATTTTGATGTCTTCAAACAGTATTGCCACCAGTTTTAGGAGAAAAACTACGAAAAAATAATCCATGTAATTCTAAAATTACCAAAACATTCCATAAAAATACTAGCGAAGCGTTTAACGTTTTTTTAAAGTCACTAAAAAGATTCCAAAATGCAGCTAGTATTTTACGATATTTTTCGTAATTTTAGAATAATTCTAAATAAATTCTAAAATTACAAAAAAATATCGTAAAAATACTAGCTGCATTTTGGAATCTTTTTAGTGACTTTAAAAAAAACGTGAAACGCTTTGCTAGTAATTTTATGGAATGTTTTTGTAATTTTAGAATTAAATTGTATTTTTTCGTAGTTTTTCTCCTAAATGGCAATACTGTTGGGAACATAGGGGAACCCACAAATATTGGGATAACTTTGCATTCTCAAACTGTTATTTTTTTATGACAAATATTGTTTTTCTAATAAATGACTTTATCCGTACAATAGCTATGAATGTAGAGGTGTTCTCTAAAAAAGAATCTCTAAGTAAAGTGTACAAAATCAACCAAGGGAACAACTTGCTTTAACTATACTGATTTAAAATTCAGAAATTTAATGTAATATTATTAATTTTTTTGGATTCTACTCACCAAAAATCTGTTTTTTTTAAAGTTACGCTTTTTACGTTAAAAATCAATTGTTTTTTAATAAGTTTATTCCTTAATTCCAGTGTCAACCTAGCTTATTTTTTATAGTTGTTACATCTTTAAAAAATGTAATTTTCTAAGTAAAGTTCAAAATCTTACCAAGGTGACAACAATCGACATTTTATATCTTTCCTGACCATGCTAAAAATATAAACTTGATTTAAACGAAAACATTTAAAATAAAATGTTTATTTTATTTAGTATTGCGCATTACTGCTTCAAAACTAACTGTTTTTATATATAAAAATCATTTTTACTACTTTTTATCAAAGTAAGTAAATTCGCAACATTTCATTCCCGGATTTTATTGTGGGTTTATTTGATGATTTTTTTCATTGGATTTTTCTGTTGACTGCATGTATGCATATTTAAGCAATAAATGTATAGTTAAGCTATTACTGAACTATGATGGTTAATAAAGGCCATCGCACTAGAGCTATTAGTGTGTTATGTCTTTATTTTTTCGCCAAATACGTTGCCAAACTCGCCAAATTATTAACTAAAATTCGCCAAATAGGCAATTTCTTTTATGAATAATTTATAAGCTGGTCGGTTGTTCGAAGGTCATTGTGTTTGAGCTGTATAATGGGTGTGGGTAGCTATATCTATTTTCTCGCCAAATTATTTCCCAAAACGCGCCAAATGAGCAAAAAGGTTTTATGTATTTATGAGGGAATTGTGATGGCATTTATGAGTGCATTTTACAGCGTATTTTTCATTTTGGAATTTTAAGGCAATGAAACGGGATTTTATAATTTATAACGAGCGGAAAACAATAATAAGTTTATGATCCTATAACAGGTTATATGGTACACATATTTGGAATCTATTTGATATTTTTTTATTCCGTGCGAAGAACGGGTATAAATTTGCTAGTATATAATGAAATTCATTTTTTACTTACATTTTTGATCAAAATAAAGTAAAACTTGCAACAATTTAAATATAAGATTGAGGAAAAAAAGTACAATTTGTCCCTAAATTTTAATTAAAAAAAATTAAAAACTATGGCAAAACATGTAAATAAGTTTTTCGGAAAATATCTACAATTATTTAATTTAATTGACAAATACTTTACAACGTTCTCAACCTTAAAACGTAGAGAATATTTTCTTTTTTGTTGTACAAAATAGATATATAATTTAAATTTAACGTGGTAAACGGTTATTAATTTTTTTATTTGAATATTTAGTACTCAATTTAATGAATGTTCGTTTAGTTTTTAAAATACAGATTTTTCTATTTATTTAGGAGGAAAAAGTGAAATGGGGAAAATGGACAAGCAAAGACATTTTATTTTACATATTTTAAGATTTTATTATTTATGATGAAAATCAATGTTATGCTGAACTGTTATATGAAATTAGTGACTGCAAATTTTCTTTACTATTATCTAAAGCAAAATTCAATTATTTCCTATTTATCAGTTAATTATTCAATTTTCACTGAAAATTTGTTTAAGCTTAATATTCCTTATAAAGACATTTTGAATTAAAAGACTGGTATTCATATACTTTCTTCATATTAATTACACGCTCGATACTTATTTCCTGTAAAACCATTAAGAATATGAAGTGTTACTTATGTAATTTATTTTATATGTAATCGTCTTTAATTAAACTATTTTTAAACTAATCAACTAGTTAATTTATTTACTGCTTTGAAGGTGTCCTTTTCTTCTATTAAATATTTTGCTTTACTATAACATTCATTATTTTGTTTTATCTTTGGTTTTAGGAGAATAACTAGTTAGTAGTTAAGGGGACAAAGAAACACATCGAAGCTTTAAAACATGTACTTTTCATTTTAACTTTTAATCATTTAAATGTCTATTTACGAAAAATTGACACAATACTTATCTGAATATGAAGCTGTAGTTAGCAAGGAAAATAAAATTATTTCAAAACACAGACTTTCAGCCTTTAGGTTCATTTTTATCTTTTTCTATTTCACTTGAAGAGTAGAAATTTTCTGTGCTGTTATATCTGCTATATATTTAGCACAACATAAATTAACTATTAATCCCCAAAAACTGACAGAGCTTGTTTGTCTATTCTTAGTAACACCAAAGTGTATATTTTTAATCCTCAAAACTCAAATTCCACTAAATTAACGTGCCTATCAGTGAATGCTATAAACACCTTTTTTTTTCAAAATTACTTGCAAAACATACTTATATAAGTACATAATTGTTTGGAAAATATGTTTATTTAAATAATATGTGCATAGGATTTTTATCAGGAGTGATGAGGTTAAAACCCAAGTATAGCCTTAATGAAAACTACCAAATTCACAGCCCCCGTTAAAATTTTTAAAGCAAATTTTAGATTATCCGCTTTCTGATCACTTCAAAGAGAATCCGTATAAACGAATTATTTTCTAATTACGATGATCAGCAATTCGCAATTTTATCAGCGATGTGAAGATAAGTGGTCCTTCTTTTATCGGATCTTTCTGAAAAAAGATTAAGAAAAAAACCACAAATTGTTATGACATTTTAAAAAAAAAAGGTATCATGTTTGTCAGTAAAAAATTGTACTCAATTATCGAATGTTTTAGGTTCAATAAAGTTTATCTCTTAACAAATTTCAAGTGTTAATATAAAGATAAGGTTATTTTTGACAAAACTTTTCTAAAGATATAACTTGACAAACAAGATATGTTAAAAACAGATAGCCTTGTAACAGATATCAATCATAATATGTCTTGGAGAAAGATTTAAAGCTTTTGTGTTTGATTTCTTATCATAAGTAGATTATGAACATGTGTTTTTGAAAATAAAAATTGAAATGATTCACTTTCGTGCAGCACATAGAGTTTAGAAGAAGATGGAGATGATTGGCGAGAAACAAAGTGAAGCCGTCAGGAAGTAAGCCATAGATAAGTCGCCAAGCAACACCAGTAAGCCCAAATAACCGCTCCCTTAAGAGGGTCTCTCAGACCCATACAGCTAATGCATTAGTTTTAAAATCGCAACTTTTGCAAATGAATTGTTTTGCCATGTTATCCCATTTTCACCAAGTATGGGAATCATCATAACATCAATTTAAAACAAAATTGAAAAGAAAATAACACTAGGTTATTTAATTATTAATTGATAAAATTTTAAAATAGTGTCGCCATCTGCTGTATATTTTTGGCATTTTAAAACTTCAAAAATAAAAATTCAAAAACTAATAACATTTTCGTTTCAAATTTGTTTCATTTCGATGTTATGTTTATTCTCATACCTGGGGGAAAAGGGCTAACATGGCAAAGCAATACTTCTGCGGAAGTTGTGATTCCAAAACTAATCCATTAGCTCTGTGGGACTGACAATCCCTCTTAATATAAGTTCATGCTGAAACGACTAATTTTATTCCTTAAAAAACGTTGATTAAAAATCTGTTTGCGTAGTTGCAGACTGTAGCCTGTAGCACGAGATCTGTACAAGATGGAAGTAATTAACATCATAGGTGAGGAAAATGCGTTGAAATTAGTTTTTATTAGACAGTCAAAAATCGCCAAGTCGATGCAGTAAGCCCCAAAAAAAAATTTTTTTTTTCACCGTAGAATAGCGCCAATAGCTCGCTGAGAGTGTTTGTTTGGGCTTACTATAAAGTGATCGATGGGCTTCACTTGGCGAAATGATTTTTGTATTGGTTTTTTGCCCGGCAGCATCTCCATCTTCTTCTTAACTCTGTAGTGCAGCATAAACTGGATATCTCTTGTTTTTAACTATATGATCTGCGACTGACAATTTTATCTTCATGCTGATAAAAGCACGTGCACGTGAGTTAAAACTGCCGAAATAGGTATGTTTCTGGTCTTGAGTGGCAACAGAAATGGCGAATAAAATTAAATTCATTCTCAAGCCTCTCGCATAGTATTTTTAATTAAAAAATGTATAGCAATTTTAATTATTTATATAAATTTAACAAAATGAATAAACGAATATTTACAGTCCCTGGACAAATTATTAGACGCACTGTATTTTTTTAGTAATTTTATGTTTCTTAAGAGTTTTTATGCAATAATGGTATATTTAAACAACAATATTATTGATTTTTATTTAAAAGAATTGTTGTAGACTACATATTTGTATTTATACAAATATGTATGTACAATATCAACCGGTAATTAATATTTTACATGAAATCTTGCAGTGCGTCTGATAATTTATCCAGGGACTGTAACACCCAAAGAAAAATACCAAACTATTAAACTTTTAATGATCTACATTTTGAACACATGCTAATTTTTAAATACTACTATTAAAAAACTTTTATAATATGTTCTAATTATACGTTATTTTTCGTTGAGTTTAGTCTTCGGGATAATTTTTTAAAATAGCTAGAACTGTGAATTAATTTGAAGTTTTACAGTAAGAGCGATTACGTGTGTTTGAATTTAAAAAAAATTGTGTTCAAGAATTTTTTTTTACAAATTCAAAAGAATTGGCTATTGCCGAGCGGTTATTAATGCGTAAGCTGATTGAGACAACATTTTTTGGCTTTGAATCTCACCTTTGGCACAGAAGATCATTGCTAATCTGAATACCAATCAGTTGGTCCAGGTCTAAATGGACCTACATTAGAACTCCGATTATCTGAAAAGTTGCTGATTACCCGAATTTAGAAAATGTTTTTTCACTCCGCTATCTGTTACTGTTTGTATATTTTTTTTTGGACGAATCAAAAAAATTACTAGGCATGACATATAACAGAGATGAACAGTAACAAATAGGTCGAGTATATAAAAGTGTATCTGTCGCATATAATCTTCTATACAAAAAGCTATAAGCTATAACTCAAACTGTCAAAATTGCACCTATTACACTTTGGTTTTGGTTGGGTTGATGACGCGAAACTAAAACTACACGATCTCACATCCCAACAATACATTGAGTAATTGATTGAATGTACCGATTTTTCTGATTCTCCAATTATCCAAAATTTTGATTATCTGAATATGGTTTAGGTTCAAATTACTTCGGATAATTGGAGTTCTAATAGAAAGAGAGTAGACCACTGTGCTTCAAACTAATCAAATGCCATCAAAGAGCATTTTTTGCTTCGATGATTACAGTTTGTTACGAGAACTACTCGAAAAAGCTATGACGTGTTAATGTTTAATGACGTACATTACACTTGGTTGGAAGTCAGGTTTAGATATTTTATTGATTGGTTTATACCTATACATCTATAACTACAAAAACAAACCCATCTTTTGTTATGTGTGTCTATCCAGGAGTTATATAAGAGTTACAAGTAATGCGTTACTCCAATGATTTAAATGAACTATTATAATCTCTCCCCAATCTCAAACTACGTAAATCTATTTATAAAATTATCTAACTACGTAATACTATAAATCTATAAATAAACGGAGTGTCTACGTGCACGGGCACCGTACAAGCATTGCGCGTACGGGTAGTAACTACGCAGGACCGAGGCTTATTAACAGTTTTAGTTCGATTCATCCTTGACCACCGTAGCTTAGTGGTAGCATAATAGGTTCGTATTCAATAGGTCTCGGGTTCAAAACACGCCTTTCTTCTGAATTACAAATGTTTTTTTATAAAAAATTTTTCACCCTGAAAGATCATCGTTTCAAATTTGTTCTGGAAAAGTTTACTTGCATTTTTTACGTTTTCATGAAGTATTTAAATTTCTAATTTTTGTACTTTCATTGCAAATGGTTAGAATTGATGTTTTTTTTAGAGAAAACAAAATTCCCGGGACCCCAAACGAGTGTTAAGGCCTTCAATGCGCCCTTACTGCCCATGTTAGATACTGATGTTTTATAGAGAAAACAAAATTGCCCGGGGCCCAAAAAAGAGTAATCTCAACTTTTAAGTATATCATGACCGTGCACGCAATGCATGCACGGTTCCAGTAAGGCCCGATTTGAGCATGCGCGTGAATACCCGTACACGTAATGCGTGAACGGTGCCCGTGCGCGTAGCCTCTGCCCTAAATAAAATATATAACAGGTTATGTATTGGCCAAATTAGTAATGATTTATTAAGTGATTAAAAGTCTGGAATATCGTTTGATTTTGATGGAAAGTAAAACAGATAGGGATAATTTACTTATAAGTTCCTTAAAAGGTCTGAGCCAGATAGCGAGTCTAAATAGACTGCTTTTTATTAAAAATAAATGAATGTTGGTGTATACGACAAATATATATTCGATATACGTAGGATTTATACGTGGATACACATTACAATAGAGTCTAGCAGTCAGAACTTGTTATACCTTTTATGTCAAAGTAGCACTTCCCCCTATTGATCTTTCTTTCATTCAAACTTTACAGCATGTTAAGTTTCAAAAACACTATGAATAGATGACGTAAGCTTTCTAATTCCGCCGTCTCTATGGACGTTAAAATGTCAAACGGATCGTTTGATTCGAGTCATTTTATGGCTGCTTTCATGCGAAGTAAAAAGAATAATAGAAATCGAATTTACTGACAAGGTGCTGCTTGGATTTTTGCCAACCGTTTTATTCCGCAAAATGAAATATTGATTGCATTCAAGAAAGGTCGTTCCGCACTGTCGGAGTAAAAAATATAAAGGTGGGAAAATAAGCATGCAATTATTGAAGCACAGTGGATTAAGGTTGTATTCATGTTAAATTTATTTTAAATTAACGTAATCGCCTTCTCGAAGTTTAAAAGCTTATGCCTTGTCGGTATATAAATAGTTTTACCTGAAAGGAAATACTTTGTTTACAGAATTAGTGAAGCACTTAGTACGCAAATATTAGTTTTAAATTATTCTGCGCAATTAGGAAATCGTATTTTTTTCTGTGTTCAGTATGCCTCATCGCAAAAAAATGTTTAAGTGATGCTAAATCGACAAATTTATAAAATTATGTAATTTTTTTTAGGAAAAAACCCTTAACAGCTCTATCAGGAATTAATACTATTTGAAACAGCATATCATCGATAGTTTTGACAAAAGGGCGGTACATATATCATAAAACATGGGATTTCTTTGGTCAATTGATTGAACCTTCGTTTGAAGATTGATGTTTAAGAGGGTCTGTCAGTCCCATAGAGCTAATGTATTAGTTTTGGAATCATACTTTTCGCAGAAGTATTGCTCTGCCATGTTATCCCATTTTCACCAGGTATGGGAATCGTCATAACATCAATTTGAAACAAAATTGAAAAGAAAATATCATCCGATTATTTAATTATTATTTGATAAAGTTTTAAAATAGTGTCGCCATCTGCTGTATATTTTTGGCATTTCTAAACTTCAAATATATAGAATTAAATAACTAGATAACATTTTCGTTTCAAATTGGTTTCATTTCGATGTTATGTTGATTCCCAAATACCTGGGGAAAAAGGACTAACATGGCAAAGCAATACTTTTGCGGAAAGTGTGATTCCAAAACTAATGCATTAGCTCTATGGGACTGACAGTCCCTCTTAAGAGTGTTATATGACGCCAGAAGCCAAGTTATTGATTTATTATTCATAACCAATCTTTAGTTCCAGGTAATGACGTCATTCGGCCGCCCCATCCCAATTTTTCTCCGTAGGAAGTGAGAACCGAGAAAAGGAAATTGTTGTTTCCTTTCTTTCTTCTCGAGCGCGGAAAGATTTTAGTCGGGGATTGGAAAGTTATTCTGAAAAAAAAATAACTGTTACTGTAACAGTTACTTAATACGAAAAGTAACTAATTTGTTACTTTTCGAAATTTCTCAAGTTATAATTTTTTTTTCCTTTTTTCCTAAGGAAAAAAAACAAAAAAATTTAAGCATCTCACCGTTTACAAAAGAAAAAACACTTGAAATATTTATAGAATTAACATTTTTCCTATTTAATTTAAAAAGGAGTTGCATTTCAAAATTGGCATTCAACAACCTTTCTGCAATAAATAACTCAACGTTACCAAAAAAAAAAAAATTAAATGTTACAAGTAAAAAAAATTACAAGAAACACGTTACTCCAATACTACATGATTCTAGTATTAAGACCGCCGATTTTTGAATAGTTTCATTTTATATTACGATAGTTCAGTTAATTCACAAAGTAAATAGTAGATTGTAATTCATATAAAATGTTAATTTACTTGTCCCTGGCTTTGTCAAATACAATAATTATTTTCCTGCAAGCAAGTTATAAGAACAGCATGGGAAGTTTAAAAAAAATGTCTATTTTTTTATCTACCTAGCAATACAAGTCAGTTACAGTTCTAATTTATTAGTACTAATAGGCTTCCAAAGTTTTTCGATTTTACACTTACAAAAATTGCGTTACAAATCGCTAGTAGAGAAGAACCATTTTCCTACGTTATGTAAATATAGGATTTTTATTTAGATAGAGGAACAGTCAAAGTTTTATGTACATTCACTGGCAAACACCTAACATTTTTTTAATTGGTTGGATGAAATTTTAAACGAAAATAATAAAAACAACATGACCTATCACAGATATTTATTTATCTTTCATTCAGTAGCATTTAAGATGATTTCTCGGTAGTATACAAAGTATTTGATATTTCTAATCAGTTCAACCTGTATTAGGAGGGAATTAATAATGCTAAAACAATTTACACATTTAACTAAATATCACAGTGGTGTTCACATCCACACCTACTTCATTCACAAATTCGCATTAATACACAACCATAAGAATTCATTTGATCATAAAGGGTTTGTATAACACTCATAAATTAGAATACAATTTTAATTATCTTTGGTGTTAAAGTAGCGTTGACAGAGTTCCAATGCAAATATTCAGACAGGGACTTTAGGGAAGAATTGAAGACATAATTAAACCAATTTTCTAGATTTTATCAGATATGCATTTATTTTATATGCATGCGGTCTTTAAATGTAATTTATGGATTAATAATTGGTTTATAGGAGACAGTCGTAAAATATTAAATATCTTTTGACTGTTATTTAAAGACAGAATTAGGTTGCTTTATAAAATTAAATACTAAAATAAAGTGTTTTTAGGAGCATTTATGATGAATTAAAGCAGTTTTTAAAATTTAGGTGTCCTTATCTTTTTTACTTTAGGCAAGTGGGAACTCTGTGTTAAGACATAGAACAATTAATATATTAAAACACTGAATAATTTTTTTTATAAATAAAAGATTGCACCAAGAAAGTATTTAAAACTATATATATTACGTATCTGTAAACATCCATAGCACAGTAAACTTTATAAAACAATAACAAATTCAAGTAGTTAAAGAATTGATAACAAATACAAAAAAAAGACAATAAAGTTAAGAAACTTCTATTTACATAAATGAAATATATTCACATGTCTTCAAAAATGTATTTGACACATATATGATCAATAAATAACTTCAAACTCTAAACCAATAAACAACTTCATAATTTATAAATAAAAAAAATCTTAAGTTTTAACAAAATCACATAATTTTTTTTAATAAAAATAAGTTTTAACAAAATCACTTAAAAAATAGGAGCTATTTAATAAGTAAGAATTCTAAGTAGATGTACAACCTTAATTTCAGTCAGTTCTTTGCTTTATTTTTAAATAAGTATAATGATAAGTTGGTAAGAATAAAAGAAATATTCATTGCACGACTGGCTCTAATTCATTCTTACCTGTTAGTAACTAAGTAATTCAATTTTTTTTATACATATAATTTCAAGGCACAGGTGTTGAACATAACGGAACCTCTTCATAAAATAAACAGATTTTGAGGTTAACATAATCCGTTAAATAGTACGCATTCTCTATTCAAATTCATGTTACCATACAACCTATGCAAAGAAACAAAAGGACTAGACAGCGTGAAGGTGTAAAAACAATAGAATTTATGAAAAAAATGTCGCAGAATCAAATAATTATTGTGAATCGTACATCTTCATTCGCTTAGTCAAAAAAGTGCTTGTTAAGTTAAGAATATTAAATTTAACCCTTTAATTAGGATCAAAGTAAATTTGAAAAATAAAGTTATAGGACTTTCATATGTTGGAGCATTTAAAAGAGCAAAATAATGTACAAAGTCTTCCATTCGTGAAAAATGGTTAAGATTAGATTCTTTATGCGTTATCGTGTTAAATAGTTAACAGAAATGCCCTCTTCCTAATAATCGAGCTCTCTGGTAGGGTCATAACCCACTTCCTTACACTGATCAGTACAACGCACGAGCTGACCAGGATAGCCCCTGAGATACTGTAGATATCGGGGATCTCGTTGAAGAACCAGATCTGCCAGAAGAAGGCCAGGACGATATCTGTGGCAGCCCGGACTATGGCCACTGGACTGGCGTGCTCTGTCTTGAGGGCCAGGGTCAGAAGCATCTGGCCACAGAAGCTGAAGATGCCCAGTAAGATGACCAGCCACTGCTCCAGGCCACAGGCTGGGGCAGTGAAGGAACCTGTGGCGAAGGTCAGGCAGGTTGTCTCAATGATGGCCACCCACCTGTGGAATTGGAAGGGTTAAGGTTCGGTTGAATTATCGTCACACTAGAGCTACACAAGGGCTATGGACGATGGGCGTTGTAATTCAGAACCACAGTCAAGTGACAAGCCAACACCCGAGTATTTTAGTAAAAGATAATGATTTTCACCTTGTAGAAATGTAACAATAAAAAAACTAGTTATGTACCTAATACTACACGACTTTCATTTAACCCTCAATAAATCAATACACATTTCAAGGTCATTATTACCCCATGAGGTAAATTCAATAACTTTGAAACAAACAGTTCTATGGCAGCTACCATTAGCACAAGCACGATTTGACGTCCGATAGGTACTGGAAACTCTAGTGCAAAATTTGAAGTCAGTAGCTTTTTTGGATTTTCAGGAATACTTATAAAAGCAAAAACGTTTTATATGACAGCACATATCGCTATTTTCTGAAAACATTTATGCCCTCCAACGGGTACTAAGAACTCGTAGACCAAAATTTAAGGGCTTTGCTCATTTTGGTTGAGATGAAGAGTAGTTTTATAAAGATACATGGACGAATGTTCGAAAGCACAAAATCTCCATTTCTGATTTTCGCCCCCATCGCAATAACTTGTGACACTTGAAGCCTAGTGACTTGTGAGCCTAGCACTGTGACCAGAGGCCTATTGTACTAAACCCCATCACAATACTTTCAATACCTTATATTTCATATTATGTAATTAAAAGTAAAAAGGGCATTAAATTATATATTATACATTTTGTTTTTTAAAGTTGTTTCTTAATCAGATAATTTGTACTACCATCTATTTCTTATAAATATAAAGCAAATGTGTAACAACACTAGTGGCAAATAATTGCATTATATAAAAGAAAAACAGGGTAGCATGAAAGTGATCTAGATTCCCCAATCATGTCTTATGACCATGATCACCCAATATTTCCATTAGCTTAAACACCTGAATCATGGAGTCACGATTCAGGTATTTAAGTTAATGGAAATATTTGGTGATCATGGTCATAAGACATATGATCACACAATATTTCCATTTTGAGATCAGGGTGACTTGCCAAAAAGCCGATTGCTATTTAAGTGTGTGTTTATTTGGAAATAAACAGTTCTAAAGCCATCCACCATTCAATTGATTTTAGTTGACTATGGAAGTTTAACCTTTAATCAGACTCTCCACAGACATATGCTGTCATTGTCAGAGATACTTGTAGATATTTGGTACTTTCAACTGGTAAAGCTAGGCAAATACAAAGGGACATGATTTAGGGTTGGTACAAAATGCTTTACGAGAATAAGTGCTTTAGTCCCCATAATACACTTCCCGCAGCAGAAAGGGACAGGACATATGTGAACCTTCTCCAAACATAGACACTCTTCCTCCAAGGCATTAACAAAATATTTTCACTCATTAGTGATTGGGTTTGTGTGTCTACATGATATCCCAAACCAATCATTGATGAGTGAAAATGATTTTGTTAAAATTTTTGAGGAAGAGTGGCAATGTTTGGTGAAGGTTCTCATGGCCTGTCCATGGATGCCCAACTTAAGGTTCATTTTAAGATTTTTTTTAGTGTTTATGCTGGTTGCTTCAAATGTAGAGAAGCAACATTCAAGCTCTATTTACTGTTCTGGAAACTTAGTGAGTGGACCGCTTAGTGAATAAATTATGCAATAAAATCCCACTCACCCAAAATTGAACATGATGATAGAGTGATGCACAGCCGTCATCTTGCGGATCACCACATAAACGCTGGCGCCAAACAGCGTGGACCCCAGCGCAGCCCCGATCCCAAAGTAGTGCGTGGTGCCATAGTGCGAGATCTCGTTCATCAAGATCTGCGGCAGCTTGGTGATCAGCACGATCCCCCCCAAGGTCAGTAGGACGGTGAATGCATGGAAGAACCCACAGGGCTCTTTTAAGAAGATCCTCGCGAGCACCGCCACAAATACGGGGATACTGAAGATGATGACGGACGCGTCTGCGATGGGCAAGTACCGGAAGGCCACGAACCGTAGAAAGAGACTGGTGGCACCAACCAGGCCCCGGAATATCAGGAGATGCCTGACCGGTCGAGGACCGAAGGGTTCCTCGCGGCTCAGTATCACAAGGGGCAACGTGAAGATGAGGATTCCGACAAACCTTAGCACGGCCAGTTCACCAGGACTGATGTCCTTCACGTATTTGACGATGACTGATGACAGCGAGAAAAAGACGCTGGACATTGCAGAGAAAAACAATCCTTTGTACAGGGAGAAGTTTTTTTTGGAGAAGCATGGGTTTTGTGGTTCATCATTTTGTATGCTTTTACGGCTGGTCAGACTTATTTTGTTGTTGTCCCCTGCTTCTGCATCTCCGTAGCTGGACACGAGCGGCTGTTCTTGGACGCCGGAATTTTTTCTTTGTAGCCAGCGAGGCATGTCTTTATCATTACAGTTAGCTCGGGAGGTGGAGTCAATACTGCATGAAAGATTACCCACCTGAAACAGCAATAAATTACATTAAATATAACTGTGCATTTAAATGAAGTGTACAATATTTGCATGAAAGGTAAACTGTTCATCATTCTACTTTTGTAAATTGAAAATTTTGATTATCATAAAATTAGTTGAGCTAAAGGATAGCCATCCATTTCAATTTTTTTCATTCGTTTTTACAATGGGAATAATATAAATCATGTTCAAATAACTGTACTTGTATAAAAATCAATCTAAAATACAATATTTATTTACATTGCGACAGCTTTCGTCAAAGATCCCAAAAAACTTGATTAATACCCTAAAATTAAATGTAACAAAAAACTTATTTGGATTGTCAAACTAATATAGGTTACCACAAATAAAAAAACATCCTTTACAAACTAATTATTTCATTGGGATTCAATAAATGATTTTAAATATCCATTTAAAATAATTTTAATTATGTTCAATTTGTATGAATTTACTTGCATTTTATTTGGGATTCAAAGTTTACATATAAACCTGTAAGTGCATTTAACATGATTAAGTATGTATACTCCTTTTTAATTAAAAACTATTAGTAATTTTTACTCAAGATGCCGATTAAACTTTCATGTATCAAATAAAAATTAACTTTACATGGAGAGAAATAAAAAAAGTTACTCATATATTTGTGTTTGAGGTGGATATCAATGTGCCCAGTTAAAAAGACGAAGCTTTGCTATTTTTATTTGGAACAGCTATGATATAATGGCTGGTCTCGATTTGTGATTTTGTGCTATGTTGAAAAGCAACGAAAATGTCCAAATGTGGTAACCATTCCACTTCACATTTCATACAAATCAATAGGTATAGCAAACCTACATTAAATTTTCAAGCTTGCCAAAAGTTGCCAATGAACAATCAGGCCATTATATCATAGCTGTACATTTTATTTTTCTGATTTTGTTCTATAACCTTGACATTTCAATTAGAGAAAGAAAAAAAAACTGTAAAGGATACAGTGCAATTGTCCTTCATTGATTTATCAGTGTCTTGAATTGTTTAGTTTATTTATTAAATTTGTTTCAGATGCAATTTTAGATTTGTCAAAAAAAAGGAGCTTTAAATTGAACAAAACGATAGGATGTTTTAAATAGTATAATCCATTGAAATGATTGCAATAACAAATTGATATTTATTTATTTTAGTATTCATACCTATTCATTTTAGACTTTGTTAATTATTTTAGACTAAAATGTATTAAAGACTAATTCATAGACTTCCTCCAAAATTTATTTTAATTTAAACTTCTTTTAAAGTCAAGCTTCTTATTTGGAAATCTAAAACATAAGCATTTTTAAATAATTGAATTCAGACACAAATTGTCAAATTAATAAGTAAATTTAAGTTAAAATATAGATATTAAATACTAATACATAAAAAAAAAGTCCAAGGATCTTTACAGGTATAACACAAAAAAAAAAATTGACCTCAAAAGGGAAATCCTGTTTTACAACTACAATTTAATAATGAAGAATCTTAATTTAAAGCTGACATACTAAATACCTACTTAAAAAAATGCATATAATTTATTGCACCAAAACCTAAAGAATATGAATAATAATTTTATAAATGAGCAAAATACCTGATATTTGATGGTATGTAGTAGACATGGGTGATGGTCTGAACATTATTTGCCGAAAGCGTAGTATAAACAACTACGTTTCATTTTATACATTAGTCAAGAAAAATGTAAGTACAGAATTCGTTTATAAAAAGTATGAGAGGAAATCATCGTATACAATAATTTTTGAGGTTATTGCCCACTCCTCAAGAAAACGAAAATAAATTGACGGAGAAGTAGAAATACTAAATAGACTTAATAGAGAAAGAGAATATCTTGTTTAGAGATTATAGTAGTATAATAAAATTATAGATTTATGGATCAGTGAGGAAGGGTTACTCACCGGTGACGTCAAAGCTTTTTCGCTTGGTGGCGCTGCAGTCCAATCCGTTTCTAGGGAGGAAAAAATGAATTTCTTAATTAAAAAAAATATTTTCTTGATTTTTTTTTAAAATTCTGTGACGATTCTTGAAAAATCTCACAGCTAATATTTCATAGAAGGTCACATGGGATGAAGGTAAAAAGCTTGCTTTTTAAAAATAATCTAAAATTTCAGTCAAGGAGTGGCAGTATTCTAGACAAGTTAGAAGTTTTGCAGTCTGATTCGATTCAAGCGCGATATTCAAAGATTAATAGTATGGGAATATTTCTTATGACGTCAGGCTCTCTAAACTGCGATTTCATTGGTTGTTTCGTTTTCTTTGAAAAAGTGTTGAAACAGCTCATTGGTTTAAAAAAGGTCACACGATCCGAACTGCGATGCCATTAGTTGTTTTTTGTGGCAAAGTGTTGAAACAAGCCCATTGCTTCTATAATTAAAAGTAAAGATTACAATGAAACGATTTTTTGATTTCAAGAATTAATTTAAGTTAATACAAATTTTCTTCCAATTTAAACTAGCTTTTTTAAAGTAAAATTAATGAGAAATATGTTATGCCGCCTTGACATTATATGAATTTAGATGGAAAAATTGTTTTAAGCGATTATCAGCCCATTTGAGTAAATACAAATTGATGTATTAGCCGTAAAGTACCTACGAATTTAAGAATTTATTGTAATATTCAGGATTAGTTGGGTTTCTTTTGCTGACGAAGGCTAAATTTTGGGAGAAATTGTGGATTTTGGGGAGGCATAGGAGACCTTTACACTCTACAGGCTACTCGATTTTTGACAAAAACATAAAAAGATGTCTCATGGATAAATTTAAGCAATATATGCATATTGAAGGTGCAAAATAATGTCCCCCCCCCCTTCACATTTGATTACCTTGGTTAGGTTAAATGTTGTCGCACTAGAACTATACAGCTACTCGTTGTGGCTATCGACATAACCACAAAGCATAACCACACACCCAACGCAGCTTTTAGGAGTGACATCGTACGCATCGGAATTCGGAGTATATTTTGTGTGCACTCCCTCTAAACGGGGGACTGTTTGTCAGACCGACGGCAGTTATTTAGGGCTTTAAAACCATTACCAAAGTATTGCACACAGAATGTTTAAAAATTTATTTTTAAGGCAATATGATGGAAAGCTTTTATCTCGAATCTAGCACGTGCCTGATTTACACTTCACAAGTAATCTGTCATTTAATCGTGTGACCAGTTCGATTACAGCATGAAATATATTTAAGAAAAAATACAACGCTAAGATTTTTTTTATCTGAAAAGATAGCGCCGTATCTTATCATTGCTTTAAAAATAGTACAAATACTTTTGTCTTATAATCTTAGGTGTAATAATCTATACTACACTGCTCTTCATTATATCTCATACCTAATCTACACTATCACATTAATCATCAGTAAAAAACGCAGTAGATTTATCTACAATTCTTAAAACAAAAAGCGTTATCTAGAAATCCCACGCACCTATCAGAATGCCTAGACTGAAAATTTTGTTTGCTTAAAATCAGAAAAAGCTTTATTGCTTTCTATAGGGTCATCCAAATTTTTTTTTCAATCCTGATTATCTCTGATAATCATGATACTTCATGAATAGTACCTCTTGAACTTCTGAGTTGAGAAATCATAAAAATACCTTTTTCTAAGCTTGTTGAGGAGTTATTAAATTTTGAAAACTTTAAATATATTTTGATTATTTCTTGTAAGACTAAAAATGGTACCGTATTTTGTAAGAAATACACTGAATAAATTGATTTCGGGTGCTTCAAAATGGCTTTTAATAAAAATAGAACAGATTTTATCCATTGGCTACTAGAAGAAAAGTTTAAAACATTACTTTTGAAAAGAAAATCCTTTGATGAAGAAAGTTGAAATAAAAGCAAAGTTTGGGATTTTCAGAAAGCATATCACCCAACTGCAGCCCCAGCTAGAACTACAGGAGGGCGTTACATTATTTTATTGTTAGGGATCGTTTTTGCCACATTAGGAAACATTGTGGAGGAAACTAAACAAAGTAGAAGAAAAAGTTTCACATTTATATTACAGTCAGCGAATGTCTATTCTTCGTTTATCTATTACAGTTCTCCTCTTTTTGTTACACATACAGCAAAGATCACAACGTCAGAATACAGGCTATTATTTTATAAAACAGGTTTAGATTCAATACCATGCGTTGTGGAATATTTAAAATGGAAGTTAAAAGCCTAAGATATAATAATACATGTCACAAAACTTTCTATTTTTCTATAACTCAATACATTTTCTCTCATGCTTCTCTCTAGTAGCATACATTTTGTTACACATATGCCTACAAAAAAATTTTAGGACTTAATTTTAAAATTTCAAAGACTGGCGTTTAGAAAACTATCTACAATATTTTTATGTCCTGTGATACTTATTATAGATATGTAAGACTTATAAGAATTTTTGGCATTTCATTGTTGAACATTTCATCTTATTATTTTTTTAGATTTAATATTTGTAAAACCTATGTAACATAATGAACACAACTATCCATATCCACACACGATATTATGTTTCAAGGAAGATGGAACTTTGAATTCGTTCTATGAATACAATTAATCATGGATTAGAAAGTTACTTTAAAAAATTTACTGTTATTGTTAATAAAGAAAGGAAGTCGGTTACAGTTACATGGTATGAAAAGTATAACTACAGTTACTTTTAGAAATTTCAAGTTAAACGAAAAATTGAAATTTAACCATCCTACCGTTTTTCAAAGAGAACCAACGTTAAAGAAATAGGGACAATCGGGAAAAAGTTAAAATTAAAATTCAACGTTGTCAAAAGTTAAATTTTAAATAATTGAATTTAAGCCGATCGCTCAACTGCCGAAAATATCCGACGTGAGAAGTAACGGAAAAGTAACGAAATTTTTCGTTACCGATAAAAGTATCTAAGTTACAGTTACTTTCTGAAAAATCTAACGGCGTTACCTAAAAAAAAAGTAACTGTTACAAGTAAGTCGTTACTCCAATCCATGCAAATAACCTTTTCAGTGATATACTTTTCTTAACACAAAACTTACCTATTGAAATGATTTGTCAGTAGTATAATTTGACATGTCGATTGACTTTTGAATAGACGAAAAAACAATTCACCTGAATGTGCTCAGACAAGCAGTCAAATATAAGAAAAATCAAAATGCAGAATAATGATGATTCACGTTAGTATTTGAGAAATCCACTTATAAGCAGTAGGACGTCACATCATGATGAGCACGTGTACCAAAGATTTAATATCTCAGAATTTACTGCAAACTAAAGGTGACAAACAAGAATTTCTTTAAAAAATTTGACCCTATTTTTTGTTACTTAAATACTTTTTGAAATTCTTATAGGTAAACAAGTAGGTTTGTAACAGTTACCGTCAGCTAGAACCGCTTCTATACACTCTTAAAACAAACGAGCGGTTTTAACTCAGTCTGAGTTAATTTCCACTCCTTTCCGTGCCAAAAATGCACTTCTCCTATAGGAGTGAATTTCACTCTTTTGTTTTAAGAGTGTATAAGATTTATATAAGGGAGCCTGGGGAGCCATGGCCATAAGAGGGACTTGGCCCACCTTTACATTTTAGTATTTAAAAATATTTTAGCATTTTCTCAATAGATGGTACTCAAAGCTACTGTTGTCAGCAGATATCCACCTTAGTTTTATTGAGCTACTTTTTTGCATTGAGGAGAAAATAAAAAAGAAAGTCTCTCACCCCAAATAGTAAACATTTTAGACATAATTTGTAAGATTTTTTCAGAAAAACCAATTCAATTAAGTTTAAGTATATGGTATTTTTAAAATCCTGTATATTAAGGTTTTATTTTAGCTAGAAAGTTTGTGCAATGAAGTAGGCTTCAAAGCACCATGTGCCATCTTTACGAAATGTCTAGGTGGGGAGGGTTGGCCACTCAATGTAAGGGAGGGTTGGCCACTGGACCAAGGCTCCCTAAGTGAACTAGTTATGAAAATCTATACATAATGTTTATCAAATACACGGTTGATAATAACGTATGATTATAACTTTATGAAGGTAATAGATTGATTATTAGTATTTGTACTTGTTTGGAATAAAACGAAAACCTCCACTAATTCAAACTTATCATTTATGACCTAATATCAAACTTTTTCTGCAAAAACTATATAAGTTATTAATTCAAGTATAATAATAATCCAGATTAATATTAAGATATTATCAGATTTTTTTCTTTATAAGGGGAGGGGGGACAAACGAGTAGTTTTGAAAGTGCGCTTTGACTTTGACTTTTACAGTTTGTGCCGTTAAAATAAGAAATCAAACCGAGGCTTATATCTTGTGCGTTTTATGTGTTTGCAAACTGAATAAAATATATTTAACATAAATATAAAAAATTATTTGTTATGGACACTATTAGAATTTTTAATTCATACAATACTAGAAAAAATTATTACTCTAAATATTACGGTAAACATGATTTTTAAATGAGTTCCAGAGTGTTGAATTATAATATAATTTTTTTTTACTTTAATGCTTACAAAATTAATTTGAAATATTTATTATTTTGCCCTTTCAAATTAGGCATTTTTGCATGGGCCAAGTCTCCCTTACCATGGGCCAAGTCTCCCTTACCATGGGCCAAGTCTCCTTACCATGGGCCAAGTTCCCTTATTAAGGCAGACTTGGCCAAGTTTCTAAGTTTTAAAAACAATAAATTTAGAAAAAGGAATTATTTATATTATCACTACTATATCCTTGTTGCCAATAAAATTTCCTTTAATATGTGCTATCATATGAAATTTTTAGTGTAAATATAAAATATATAAAAATAAAATTCTGAAACTATGGCCAAAAAAATAGCAAAACACATCCAGTTGTAATTTAAACTTTAAAAGGAAAAATCAACTTATATCATTAATTTTCTCTCGCAAATTAAATTTATAATATTTATCGTCTGCTTAATTTATTTTCAGTTCGAAGAATAATTTTTGAAAATTTCTTTAGTCAAATCCCATCATCCGTCCCAGCGACATTTGTTGTGTTTGGAAAATGTCGAAAACGCCTTAAATGGCGCGAGCTTTTTATTCTTGAATGCATTATAAAAATCTGTAAAAACCTGATATTTTCAAAATATTTATTAATCACAAAAAAACATGAATGTACTCCAAACTTCATTAAAAAAATAAACGTAAATTAAAACTAACCAGATTTTTATGCAAAAAACATAGTGACTTGCCGATTTTTTTAAAAAAAGAAATAATGAACAATCGCATTGCGCTACATTTTATGACGTCTTTCCAAACTGACGTATGACAAAAATGAATTTTGCTTTAAATACTATTTTTACATAAAGTTTCTCATGCCATTATTGATGTGGCAACAGCGATTTAAATTACTTAAAATTACATTTCAATGCTAATTCAATGGGGAATTTGCTGACCGGTAGTAGAAAGATGTCTGTTCGGACACACAGACAGACCGACAAAAAGTATGAAAAGATGGGACTTTAAGGTCATACCTTTCTAACAAAAAAAGAATATTTAAGATCTGACGGATGATTTTGTAAAGGGGAGGGGGGGGGGGGGTAACGGACGGACTGACGGATAACGTGTCAGTATGTCAATAACTACTTGTTCATTTTTTGTAAAATTCTTTCGAATTAAAAAAAAAAGGAAAAAAAATGGCTAAAAAGGTTTGGGGTAATAAAATAGTCGTACTTTCTACAAAATTATAGTTATTAAGTTAGCCTTTCAGGTTAACTAAACTTCCGTACGAGTTAGTTAACTAATATAGTCCGAAAATAAAATCGTGCAAAATAATTTTCAAAAGTTCAGCGCTGCATAGAAAAAGAGCAACAATCACTATTAATAATCATAACTTATATAAAAATCAATATTTTAAGCAAAAATGTTTATGACATATTTCACACAGGTTTATCAAATGATCATTAAGTTTTGTTCATTTATTAAAAAAGATTTTATATACAAAATAGTAATAACTAATAGTAACCGCAAAACGGATTGTTGCTTTTTTTTTGTAAATGCTTATACCTCTTAAAATATTTAAGATAAATATAGTTCTTTCACAAAAATGTTGCTTTTGGTTTAATATTTTATTAAAAGGACTAATGTTTTTATAGATTTTTAAGCTAAGTGTGGTCGAAAACTCATAGTGCAGTTAGGCAATTCTGATCCATTCTAAGTATAACCTAACTGCATTAGGTTAGGTTGAATTATCGTCGCACTTTTACAAATCACCAAAAGAATGTTACATTTTTAGTAGTTTACAAAGAATAAGATTGGTTTTAAAAAAAGCAATTTCCAAACTGTACGATCACTTTTGACGGCTACTGTAGCTATACTTATACTGACGTTGGAAATGAAGTGTCTAAATTGGAAACCATAGTCAAGTAAGCAGTTATAGTTTGATTTAGGTTTAGTTTGAATTATCGTCGCACTAGAGCTACACGAGGGCTATTGGAGACGGGCGTCGTATTTTAGAACCACAGTCAAGTGACGAGCCGACACCTGAGTAGGCACCCAACGCAACCGTTAAGGGCGACATCGTACGCAGCGTTAGGACTTTGAAGGATATTGTGCACTCCCGCCACACGGGGTATTATTCGTCGGACATTTTTGGCTGCACGGGCCGGGCCGTTTATGGGTCAGCAGTTATTTTGGCGATGCCCGGACCCGAACCTGGGACCTTCCGCATGCTAGGCGAATGCCTAAAAGACAGCAGTTATAGAACATACTAGACTAATGCTTTCGCCTTATTGCTTGTCATTTTTCGTATTTTTTTAAAAACTCGAATATAATAAAATCATAAGCCAAGCCTAACTTACCTTAAAGGTTCAGCAGAAGGTGACGAAAAAATATATGAAATAAAAATTGAAATTCGATAAAGATATAAAACCCTAATGGGATATAATGTTATCTTATCTCAAGATAAATTTCGAACTTTGAACGCAAAGATTTTTTGTTTTGTATTCGACAAACTTTAAAAGAATTTTTTTGTTATATCTTCGTATTGATATCGATAGTTGTAACTGACTTGTCCTTGGAAAGATAACATATATAGTTATAACATCATAACGGATATTAGAATCTCAATAGATCTCAAAAACGAACAGAAATATAGCTGATTATGAGTAACCTCACTATTAAATTATTAGAATTTTTTTTATTGCAAATTGTTTATCGTAGGCAGTTCTGATAGATTAGTTGGGATCACTATAGGTATATTATTTTGCAAAATATAAAGACTAAATCTACAGTTCAATTTTTTTTTAATTGCTATAGGAACATCGATACCAAAGCGGCTTCCAAAACTAGAAATTGACCACCTTAAAAAAATAGCGTATTACAAATTCTAAGAACTTTTTAAAACAATTTTCTATTACAAAAAGCCCTATTATCTTTTTAAAACAACTTAAAATTCACCAGGAAAATTACTTTAGTAGAATTTACAAAAATATGAACTTGTACTGAAAATATTTTAATCTGAACGCAGTACTGACTTTGGCTTCTAAGAAATTGAGGTTATCTTTTGACATACAATTTTCTTTCGCTGACACTGATTTTAAATTAGATAAAACTAAATAAAATCATTTGCCATTATCGGATTGAACTATTTTATGTACAAAACTTTCTGTCCTAAAAAAATAAAGCAATGTTTTTTATGATTTAAATTGGAGATTATGTAAACTCTAATGATTAAAAAAAAGAAAATTTATTCGTTAAGTAAAGGGGAAAATAAATAATAAAAGCTATGCGTAAATAAATGTTCCTTTTTCATTAGAGGAAAATAGTACTGATAGCTTTTAAGTATTTTTTTAAATAACTATATAGAAATTTATATCATAATGGGAAAGTATTTTCCTCATAGGATTTCAAAATTCCGACCGAAAGAAGAATTTCCGAAAAAGTATCTACAAATACATCGATTATACATATATTTAGTTTAAAAGAATAATAATCTATATTTTTCTAGGCAGTTTTTCAGGTTTTAAATTAGATTTAAGTATTTTAAAATAAACCAAATAGTTAATTTTTAAAATTGAAAGTTTTAAAAGAAAAAAAGAGCATTTATATAAAAAACCTTTCACAACTTAATTTTTTTTAAATTTTCGTATAAAATAGTTCAACTTATTTAGAAATTACTGGCTTTAACTTTGATTTCAAATAAGCAAGTTTTGTCTTAATTTTTATAATTTTCAGAACTCAGAATTATGATAATTTTAACTTAACCTTTTTTATACTAATTTTAACTCGATCTTATGCTGATGCGGTTAGCACACATGCCCAATTAGAACAATTTTCAAGAATTTTATCTCCCTCGTATAAAAAATTTAAATTTTTTCGTTATGGTTATAAAATAGAGAAATCGAGTGTACAATAAATTTCTGTTTATTAGTACGCATAGGAATGAAGACGTTTGACATAAAACATAGTAGTGACCATTTCAGTAAGAACAATAAGGTTATGGAAAGGCAAAAAATACGAAGTGTATCAATATTAATTTTATAAAATATGTTTTGATTTGAAACAGTAAAAGTTTCTTAGAACCGTTTACACAAGATTTATCCGCCTTTAAAAGAAAATTGCCAAACATGTTCTTTAGCTATCTAAACTTTTAAAGCCGAAAATTAACCATTTTCATAATTTTCTTTCGCAGGATTTATTAATAGTCTAAGTCGTTTGTGAAATGTTTTTGAAGTTCGAATAATAATTACGTATTTTTTTTGCTCTAAAAACTTATAATATCATTTAACTTTATATTTTGAAACTAAAAATAACCTGGTTTTAATGCAAAAAAAGAACGTTCTCTATCGCTTTCTTAATTAAAAACTTTTAGTCGCTATAATTGCCCATTTTCATTAATTTTCTTTAGTGAATTCACTTTAAATATTCTTTATCGTCAGCTAAATTAGATTTCAATTCAAAGAATAAATATATTAAATAAAATTGATGTTTAAAAAATATAAGCGAAACATATCTTTATTCTTCATATTTTTTAGAAGAAATTTTTACAATTTTCGAACAAATAATTTATTATTTGTATTTTGACGCTTTTATACAATTATACATTAATAAACGCTGAAAAGTAAATTAAACATGACCCAATTATTTATTCGTTCTACGAAACGGGGTGATGGACACACGGACATATCCTTTAAAAAAGCTTCCACTTTTTTACGTTATAAACGTAGTCTGGAATAAAAAAAATCATACTATCTAATGCGTTTCGGTATAATATTGTAAATTATATTAATATATATATCTACATCTACTATTATTATGCATAAAGTATCTTTTACCTGTGTTACCAGCAGGAGGCTTACATTTATCCTTACTCGTCATTTTACCTCGAGTGACAAGGCAACAACTGCCTTACAACAAACTATGTTTGTGACACACGTCAACTCGTCCAACCCTTCCTCTCCCCAAAAAGATCGCAGATGAGAATAAAAAAAAAATCTTTAAATCACGATTTAGAGACGTGCCACTCTCAATCCCAGACATCTGCTTGATGCCATTGAAAATGCGAAGCTGCTATAAATAAGACTCGCGTAGACCCTTGCCAAACTAACCATCAACAATGCAAGTACCGCTTTTCGAAAATAGAAAGAGTTTCATTGAAATTTTTGTGTTTTTCCCGCCAAACAAAGGAACGTATTTCAATTAGAAGTATATACAAAAGTAAAAAAGACCATTCATAGAAATAGTTTGTTAAAAATATGACTGAAATTCGATTGGAGCGTAGGGTATGGAGCTTGTTGCAAGGTCCTATGAACATTGATATTAGAAGACAGATTTGTACTGATAGTCTTATAGACACAGCTCTCGAAAAAATATCCCACCTCTTTAACCCTATATTTTCAAGAAAAATAAAATTATTTATATAATTTTCAAGAAAACGGTCATAAAAGTGACTATTTTTTTTCCTCTGGAAATTATATGAAAAAATATGTATATGAATAGATACTTTAATTTTTTATTTGCTTTTAGATTGAAATTTAAGAAAAAGTTCATTTTCACGGGAGTGAGAAGGAAGATGTTAAACAGCCGCTATTCATCTTGGAATTTTAGTGTTTCGTATTTTGTTGATCAACAATTTAATTGCACTGAAAAAAAAAAAACATACGATACCTTCTTAATATTAAAATTAAGGCAAGTTTAATTTTCGATGAAATCAGCAATTTTCATAGTCCTAAAAATGTCCATTAGCAATACCAAACCTCTAAATCCTAGATTTTTTTTAAATATTTTATCTTCAGGCATTATTTGCAGAGATATTCAATCAGATCAATCTTAGGGGGTCACCAAATTGTAAATTATGCTAACTTTTATGCCAATCGATTTCTATCTCCACTGGTCAGCACCCACTCAGGATATTATAAACAATGAAATCCTTTTTAGTTTCCACACTACGTTTATAACGTAAAAAGTGGAAGGTGTTATAATCGTACAGTCCGTCTGTCTGTCCGTCCGTCTGTCAATCACTTATACTTAATTTCCCTTCATCGAAATTTCTTACAAATTCAAAATTGCCATAAATCAAGATTACGTCAATGGTCATTGCTATTCCTAATAGAAAAAAATCTGATTACTTTTTGCCCTCCTAGACCCGTTTGTGTTCAAATTTCAAAATCGTTTCTTATGACGCCTTCAATACAAAAGCTCCAAAAATTTGGAATCTATACCTCCAATAGTTTTGGCTGAGCTTTGATACGTGAGTCAAAAGTCTGTCGGGACTTCTTCCTTTTATAGATATAGATAAGCAAGCATTTTTTTCTTATAGAAGTAAAATGGTGTATCTCCTATGCAGTTTGCATTTTTGATACATCTTTGATCGTTTGAAGGACATTGATGCTATTATAGAAAATGACACAATGGGGAACGAGATAAAAGAAAATGCTTACATTTGCACTTTCTATTATCATTTGTTACAATTAAAGACTTGTAACTTTTTATGATAAGTAGTTTTTTTCACTTTTAAAAAGAAAAGAAAACTCACTTTTAAAAAGAAAAAAAACTCACTTTTAAAAAGAAAAAAAAACTCACTTTTAAAAAGAAAAGAAAGAGCCCTTTCCTTCGTGGTCAATAAAATAGTCTTGAACTTGTGTTTTATGTCAAGAAGAGTCAATCGTCGTACTGAATCACTGGTTTGAATTTCTTTAGTATGACCTATTTTTTGATACTGTTTACTTTAAATTTTTACGATTCCAATACAATAATTCTTTTTAACAAGTATCCATAAGCACCATTGAACAATAATATTTGGTTTTTAGTTTATTTTTCGTTATACGTATCTTTAATATTAATATTCCTAGCTATGCACATCAAAAATATTTAATCCATTTTCATAGTTCGTCTAAAATGTCGGTGAGACTGATTATCAGAGATTCAAACGGTAAAAAAAACGGCGCACCCAGACTTGTTGAAATATACTTGAACTTAGAATAAAAACTTGTGTTGACTTTCAATAAAAAAAAATTGTGTTTTTCCCAATTATTACAAGTTGTGTTGAAACAAGACAAAAATTGTGTTGCAACCAATTAGTAATGTATGGTTAGCACAAAAAATGTGTTGAAGGCGCCGCACGCATGTATTCTTACGAAATGTAGTTGAGTATCGACGGTTTATGTTATGTTTCGGATAAATAGCTATACTAAAGCTTAAAAAATATATTACGGTGTTTTAAAACTAATATTATAGTTTTGTGTTCACGTTTATGAAATAATATAGTTTACAGTTTTTGGTTAATTTCTCATGGATATAATAATCGTTGGAACAACACAAATATGTGTTCGTATGTCCTCAATATAAATAATTCATGTATTGCAACACCACAATATTGAAATGTTGCAATTTTTACACAATATAATTGTGTTCCACTTGCGTTGTTTAAACATAAGTTTTTTTCTGAGTATTCATGACTTATAATGGCAAAAGCTGATCACGAAGCGCAATTCAAATAAATCGTGCATTGGATATAAATTTGACTGTAAAGACTTCTTTACGTAGTAGGGGAAAAAATAAGCTTTTTTTATAGGACATACATACAGCCATGGAACTGAGTTTTTACCCTTTAAAAACCATTCCTAAACATCAGTTTATTCTACATTAATACATTTTAAGAAGAAAATAAAACTTACTTTTAGGTGTCTCCGACATCCCGATCGAATGAGTCTGAGGTGACAAGACAGGAAAACTCGTGCTGTGAAATAAATAATAAACTCATGATGATGAGTACATTCAAAAGCATATATATACACTGTGAAAAATTTACTCTGTGTGTTGTTATCAAAGGTACACAATATAGAAATTTATTGCTATGTGTCAAGTATAATATTTCTTGATTAAACAAAAACCGTGCACGCAAAAAGCATCAGATAAGATACCACGTGCCATCGGTTTGGATGAACTATTTGTGGCAAGTCTTCAAAGTGTTTATCATTTAACTTCTCATGCCTCTCCAACATGAAAGCTACGATAAAGCAAGACACTTTTATAAAATTAATTTACAATCAAGCAAATATGTATCTAACCGATTTCTATTTTTATCTTATTTTTAAATCAGCAGTTGCTTTAACAGTTGCGCTTTAAAAAAAAGTTGTTTTTGATATGAAATCTTGATAAGTGTTTCTTCAATATACAAGAAACTTTTCTTGTTATTTCAAGTCATAAGTTAAGGGGGAATAGCCCCGATGAGGCAACTAAACATGACCGAGGGCGACATCTGGTGAAGATATCGGAACTGCTATAGAGGGAGGTTAGGTTAGTTTGAACTATCGTCGCACTAGAGCTACACGAGGGCCATTTGCGACGGGCGTCATAATTTAGAACCACAGTCAGGTGAAGAGCCGACACCCGAGTAGGCACCCAACGCAACCGTTAAGGGTGACATCGTACGCAGCATTGGCACTTTGGAGAATATTTAACGTGCACTCCCTCTACACGGGGTATTATTCGTCGGACATTTTTGGCTGCACGGGCCGTTTATAGATCGGCAGTTATTTTGGCGATGCCCGGACACGAACCTGGGACCTTCCGCACGCTAGGCGAGCGCCTAACCGACTGGGCTCCCCAGCCCCTTGATTTAAATAGATCTAAAATGGTTTTATAACACACAAAAAAATATTAAGAAATATTTAATAGATTTGGAGAAAAGTGTACCTATGTGTTGAAAATTATAATTTTGAGAAAAACGCAAAACACAAATATTTACATTTCTTTAATAATATTTACCTTGAGTTTTTTTTCTCAAAAAACATCAACAAATATAATTTTTAAGGAGTACGTTTTAGTTAAAGATACTGGGGAGTTGAGAAACCCCTCTACTTAAAAAAAATAATTATATTTATTAAATTAAACTGTCCGTGTACAAAAGTTGTCCATTTAAAGGGGGCGTGGCATATTTGTTTATTTTCATAATTTTAATAAGAAATAATTAACCAATCGATACAAAATTAGTCTCATTCGATAGATCGGTCTGCCATCTATCAGAAAATACTGGTTTCAAAAATTCGATATTTTTGGTCATTTTTAACTCTGATCTCCCCTTAAAGTATGTTTTGAAAAGTTAGTTTGAATAATCATCGCACTAGAGCAACACATTGGCAACGGGCGTCATAATTCAGAACCACAGTCAAGTGACGAGACGATACCCGAGTAGGCAACCAACGCAACTTTTAAGGGCGACATCGTACGCAGCGCGATTCAAATCAATGAATTTTTAAATGGCATTGTATCAGGGTTGACATAAGCAACTGTCGCGATATTTTTGAAGATAAATGGGTCCAGTTGATACAGTATTAGGCATAATGATATCGACCACGGTAGAGCTTATCTCAATTTTAAATAGTACGAATATTTAATAGGACAAAAACGAATTTTAAATGCGATTTATCGTATTTATTACATAGGGGAGACCGGGGTTAGTTTTCCACCAGACCTTATGGGCGCCAACTTTCTGCTTGGTTAATGAAGGTTTATGAGGCGGACACGTAATACCTCTCAGCCATTTAGCCGCTAAAAAATTGTAAACTAATAATTACGCAAAGTGCGATATAGTGTTTGAATATGGAGTCTATTATACAAGTTCTGCAAAAAGTGTTAGATAATTTAAGGTTTTTTTTTCCTAAGTGGAGGAGAAATAGAATGGCAGTATTAATTTGATGTTTCTCATCAAACTTGTGATTTTTTCTCACTAAGTTAAACGCGCACTTATTTCAAATAAATTTTAATAAATTCTCCATACATTTTCCTATAAAGTTATATTTATATTGAAAAACATGGTAAAAATGAAATTCATTCTGAAACAATTTTATTAAATAAATTGACCCTAAATTCTTCATGCTTGCATTTTTAAATGTTTAAAAATTGAATTCGAACTATTTTTAACAAAAATGTTTCGAAAAAATTATTGTTATAATTTATTCAAAAGATTCCAATTTTTTTCTTAAATTTAAGTTAAAAAAATTAAGGTTTTTCTTACTTTTTACCATTTAATTCCGGATACATAATAAGTCTATTTCACAAATTTTAGATTTTTAGGAAATTTTTAAAAAAAATGGTACTGAAAGGGTTAACGCCCAATTACGGGCAAATCTAACGCAGCAGCAATTGACTGTCACACTTTTTCTTTTAAAGTTCTTACTCTGTTACCAGGTGACATTCAGTTACATAACTCCAGATGCATTTTAATTAGTTCCAAAGCACCGAACATGGAATTGCCATCCCACAAAACATTTGTTTTTGAAGAAGATGCAGACCTGCAATGTTTCCCATGCTTTGCAAATGCAAAAACTCGCAGAGAGCACTTTGCGAATTTCATCTCTTATTTACAACCGTTTAAATGTTGTAAATAGCAGAGGAAATTCGCAAAGAGTGTTGTATCCAGGGATTGATATAGTATAACATGGACTATAGGCGCAGAACATTTTTAGGGGCCCCCTAAGAAAACTTTTGTGTATGATTGCTCTCATTTCGCTGACCTTTTTTATTTTAATGATTTCCTGCTTTAAAAATAATGCGGAGCCACAAAATGACGCAATATACTTAAGTTTCTGGGGGAAACACAATTTAGTATGAAAACCATTATAATTTGGGGCCCCCTAGACCCGAACCTAACTTATGGAAGATCAGGACCCTGATCGTATCCGAATATAATGCGAGACTCGCTGAAGGGATCAAAAACTCGTCGCTAGGGCCGTATGCATGCGCGAGATTGCTTTTTGCGAGAAACTCGCGCTAGTTTTCTCGCTCATGGACAAAAGCCTTCAATATTGAAAAATTGTTAATCTGTTTAAACAACAATTTATTAAAACGTGGATGATGTTTTAGCATATCTATATAGACCACCTCTATCCGAATAATACCTTGAAAATTAGTGTTACTTCACATGATACCGAGATGAGACATTTAATACTGGCTGTATTTATGTATCCAGTCCTTTTTAACGTTTTGACAATGACATGTCAAACTTAACAATTTTGAAATCTACTCAATAAATACCGATGTGACTTTTACTACACTACATTACAGTCTGTTAAAACAATTACTTGTCAGTCAAAGTATTAAGAATTACTATTTAACAATAAAACTTATTCTCGAATCGCGTACAAGATACAGAAAATATATTTGAATCAGGATTGTAGTGCAGTAAAAATAAATAATCTGACAATAGTTTAGAGTAAATATGAAAATAACTTACCAATTTTTTTTTCTCTAATATACACAGCCAAGTGGGAGAAGTTTTAAAACAATCACGTAATCAAAGCTAGTAAACTAAACAGTTAAAGGTAGTCGACTTTTTAAGCCTTTAAAGTGTCGCAAACTAACGTCGCACTTGAGCTACCTCCTTTTTTGATTTTTGTTTAGTTCAAGGTATCGGAAGATTAAAAAATGTTATGCGTGGGCTGAATTTTGAAACCTGTTAAGATTGTTAAGCAGCAAACCAATTAAAATATCGGTTATTTGGAGGGCGCAGAATACAAGTGAACCAAGTCCATAAAAGTTTCTTTACGCTACCTTTGGCTTTCCTTTGGATGCTGCTTATGTGTTGATATCGTCACTTGACCAGGGACTAAATTAAGAGGCATAATTGGCTGTTTTAAAGCGCAATAGAAGCCAGAAATAGACAGCAGGAAACTTACAACCTAACTTTGCGACGTTATTTCAACCAAACCCATGGCAGCATCTGTCTTATATGTGTGTGTATGTCGTGTCCTTCTTGACGATGGTTTATAAGCGGGTCTTTGTGACCAAGAACACAAGCCTGAAAATATATGGCTACCAACCAAACCAAACCGAAATAATGAAAAAGTCAGATGACGAGGGAACTTTCGGAGCTCTGAAACCTAACGCATCATAAAATAAACAAGTAGATTTGTATCAGTAACCGTTCCTTAGAACCACTTCCACAGATTTTATGCACCTGAGAAATGAAATCGCCAAACCCAACATTTACCTAATTCCAATATAAACTTATAAACACTAACATTGGTATTTTCATTCATTTACTTTCGCAAACCCAATGGGCATGTATCAGTCTTGAGTGACAACATACATGAGGAATGAAAATACATTATTTCTAGAGCCTCAATTGGTGAATCTATGTCACGTAATAGAGCGTCATTGTTAGATTGAAGCGAGAGATAGTACAACAGAGCAACAGTAAAGCATTCTTTATCGTTTGTTTAATTTGTTTGAAGTTCATAGAATAACTATTTAACGGAATTTTAACTCGATTTTTATGCAAAAAAATGAATGTTCCCAGTCGCTTGTAATTTATAGAATTGATACTGTGATTAGCGTTAGAGCGTTCGATTTAAAGTTAAGTGGAATAGGCATGTTTCATATCTTGACTAGTAACAGTTCTACAGGAACAAACAGGGCCCGACTTACAACTTTAGGGGCGCAGGGCACGAGCAAATTTGGGGGTCCCAAAACATACATCGATAAAATATTTGCGTGTATTTTCCTGACAGTGTTTACCAAAAAAAATATCTGAAGTAATTAGCTTGGAAAGCATGCTCAATCCCCCCAAAATAACTAATTTTTGTGAATTGATTAATTCAGATTTTAAACACAATTTCATAGTCAACTTTTGTTCATTAATTTAATTTTTTGCCTACTTTATATTTAAAAGTTTGGGGCAGTTGTGTTGAGCATAAATGTTCATGTAGAAAATATGGGGGCCCCCTTAAAGTGGGGGACCCTGGGCACGTGCCCCGTTTGCCCTCCCGGAAATCAGGCCCTGGCGAACAAAAATAAGGTCTTGAGTAGTTAATAAATGAAGTGGACGGAATTTGCCATGTCATACTATCAATCAACGAAATCAGCAATGTAATCCTGTAATTAAGGCCAGAAGATTTACGTCACGTTACGTGAAACACGCGGATTGAAAAAAATTATGAAATAATATGATACATATTATTTATCATACAAATCTATTACAAAAAGTTAATGTTTTAACATCACGCGATTTTGTAATAAATTTTATCGCATATTTGAACGATTTAAACGTTGCGGAATTCTTTTTCTTTAGTTTAAAACCATCAAAATTTAGTTAGGCGCAATTCGTACTCTAAAAATTGAACTCCTTCATAAAATTAAATAAAGTTTTTGAATAATTCGAAGATATTTTTAATTGCACGCATCCCTTTCATTCAAATTCTTCTCCGAACTATCAAGTAAACAATCCTACGAAAAATGGGCGGCGGAAGTTCTAAAGACAACGGCAAAGACAAGAAGGACGACAAAAACAAAGATGGAAAATCGGGTGGAGCTATAAAAAAGCCGGAGCCTCCCAAAAGTTGAAAAGAAGTAACTATTCCGGACTCTTAGCTCAGAAATAACTAAAGCGACCAATATACAGAACTATCAAAATCTGCAGAAATTTTTTACAGCCATATGGCCTCGTCTTCTTGAAGATGTGTGTACTAAATCTAAATTTCATGTCTGTTGTATTTGTATTTCACCATCTTTAAGTGAGAGTGTATATAATCAACGTCCTGCTGAAATAAAAATATTTAAGATGTAGCTAAAACTAAATCGTACTTAATTTGTTATAAATCAAAAATGCTAGTATTATCACTTTCGTAATTTAAACTTTCTATCACTAATTAAGATTTAAAATATTTAATGCTTTCGGAAGTTATATATATATATATAATCGTTTAGCCCTTTTTTTTTAAATATTTATTTTTAAAAGACATTAATATTTAACTGATAATTTAAAAATTTTATAATGTTTAATTTGCAAATGAAAAATTAATCCTTAGCCAATTTTTTTGCTAGATAAATAATTTTATTTTTTGTTTTGACAATGTGATAAATTTAACCACTCAACTAACGACAAGTACACAACTTCATAAAAATAAATTGGCAGTTAATTTGACGATGCATAAAAAATTCTTTAAAAGTTTACGATTTCGAAATTATCCCGCCAATAGCTATTAACAGAAATAGGAAAAGTTATGATATAATGACCGGTTTAGATTTGGCTAATTGTGTTATGTTTCTAAGCAACAAAAATGCCCAAATGTGGTAAAACTTCCAGTTGATATTTAAAAAAAACTTTATAGGTATAACAGCCCGACGTTAAATTTTTAAGCTCGCCAAAAGTCACCAATGAAGAGACCGGCCATTATATCATAGCTGTATCAAAACAATATTGTAGAATCGACTTTCGCTCAATAGTGTTTACGAAAAAACAAAAAAATTTCTAATTTAACTTTAAAGCTTTGGCTAGTTTCATTTATTTTATTTCGAAAATTCAATAATTATTACTTATCGTTTGCAAAAATTAATTTATATTTTAAAGAATAAATATGTCATATTCCTCGCTTTTAAATAGAATGAAAACATTTCATATCAACATACAAGGATTCCGTAGTGAAATATATTTGACGTCATTTCAAACTGATCGATGTCGCAAAAATAAATTTATTTTAATTTATTGTCTAAAAGAATTAAAGTTTCTCGAGCGATTGTTGCGAATGGCAAATGTGATTTAATTCTAATAAAAACAGGGCCTTTAGCGATTTGTAATTCAAAGTTTTAAACGCCAAAATTAACTATTTTTATTAATCTTCTTTCTCAGTTTAATAATTAGACTTTATCGTTTGCTAAATTTGTTTGAAGTTCGAAGAATAATGATGTATTCTTTTTTAATAAATATTTTTGTCGCCACAATTTCCCATTTAAATTTCTTTCGAAAATTAACTTATTTATAGTTTGTTAAATTAATTTACAGTTCAAAAAATTTATAATTTGTACAATTGATTCTTTAAAATAAAAGCGAAACTTAGCATATTTTTTTATGCCAATTCTCTATGCATCTTTCTACATACATATATATAGAACCATTAAAAGAACTCTATTGTGATAATACAACAATCCAAACCGAATTATATCACATAAATAAATATTTTTTCAAAAGTGTATTTTATTTTAACAAAAGTTTCTCGTACGTTTAACGAAATGGCAACAGTGAAAATATTGAATAAAAATGGAATTTGCATGTTATTTCAATGTAGATTAAATTTTAGTTATTTAAATTTTAAATAAGCTTCTAGTTTAAATTTTTAATGAAATTTGGCATGTAGCCTAATCTGATTTTTTGCTTCAAAATGACGTATCACACTTGTCTGTGGGACTTGTGGATGACAACAGTGAAAATATGAATAAAATAGAATTTGCATGTTATTTCAATGTAGATAAAAAAATTTAGTTATTTAATTTTAAATAAACTTCTAATTTAAATTTTTAATGAAATTTGGAATGAGCCTAATCTGATTTTTTGCTTTAAAATGACGTATCCCACTTGTCTGTGGGATTGTGGTTCTTTCTGTGAAAGTGGGTGACAAGCGACAGACAGCACGGACAAGACAGACAATTGAACTGTGGAACAATGGCAGTATTGACGATCAAAACAAAGACGAGTAATTCCCCGCAACTAACAGAATAGAAGTTATAATACCTTATCCAGCATCTTCTTTTACGTTATAAAGCGTAGTGTGGAAGCTAAAAATATTAAGAATTCGAAAACTTTCAGTCAATCAAGTTTTCATCGCCAAATAAATAACACAAAATTTTGAACTGCAATTTTAAAAGCCAAACGTTCCATGAAGAATATTTATTTGGTAGCCAAGAATCCTACCTTCTAAATTTCAAATTTATCTCGTTTCTAATAGTTAATCTAATAGAAATAAAGGAGAAAAAAATTAAAGATTATTTTAATTCCTCATATTAATTATAAACTAACAAGCACTTGTTAACCAATAAAAAATCGATAAGTATGAATGTAATTTTGATGGTTATTACCAGAATGTGATTTTAAACTTAAGAACTTTGAAAAATAATGTTTTAAATTTCCAACGAAAAATTCTAAAAACGGTTCTATTTTGACCGCGTAACGTAAATCTATTGTGGTGCAAATTTATTTGTACATCTGCCGCGTAGTTTATAAGCCTATTCGTCACAAAAAAACTTTGCTTTATAAAGATAATAGATGTATAATTTCAAAATTTTCGAATAATCTCATTTATTTTGTGGAAAAAAATAATCACAGTAAGTTATATTTACATGTTAAGAGTATTTTTTTGAAATTTTTGTGTGTGAATATAGTATACATGAAGAGTTTACTTGCAAAATATTCTCAGTATAACTAAGATACAGAATCCTAACCGTTTATTTGCTATTTTTGAAGATCGTAAATTCAATTGGACGAAGTCGCCAATGAATGAATATTACTCTTTATCTTAGTTATACTTTGAAGAATGTGACTTTTACAACTGGAACCTTCTCGAAGGTTACAAAGTTTTGAATAAAAGTGCTTTTGCACAGAATCCTTAAAAATGTTTTAACTATAAAAACTAAATGCAGTGACTCGTGAGTTCGTAGAGGGCCAAGGCCCCCTGTGCCTATTTTGGTTTTCAAGACGGCCGGCGATAGGGTGCATTGTAGCAGATGTTTCATTCAGATGGTCAGAGTAAAGCGAATCCTCGATTAGTTTCCATAGTTTAGTTCCCAAGCTAGCTTAGTCCCCATTTCATCCACCCACTAAAGGCATAAAAGGCTGAGTGAAACTTAACCAATCCGGGATTTAAATATATATACGAACTTATCATTTAAAATTTTCGAAAAGCGATGGTATAAAATTTTTATATTATATTTACTATATTTAAAAAAAAAGTAATACTTACAAATTGAATTCACTCAAAGAAGGGTAAAATCTTGACAATACTTGGATCCCAAAATAATAAACATCAAAATAAATTGTGGTTTCACATAGTACGCACAAAATATAATTCAGGAAGACCTAAATAGCATTTATGAAATTTCCATTTCTGTTTTTACGTTCAAAATATAAGTAAAGCCAACATCTCTGTGAATATAATATTTAAATAATTATAGTAGTAACTATTATAGTAGTTATCACAGCACAGATGAAATTTTAGTCTAAAAATAACCCAAACGCAAATTACGAACTTATTCTAGAAATAAAACACTTATTATGAACTATGAAAAGCAGTTTCTACGGTCTCAAAAGACTTACGACTCATGAATAGGCATAGCAACATTGCAATAGAAGCGGAAATATGTACAATAGCGACCATCAAAATGAAAAAAAAGAAGCAGAAACGGCATAAAAAGTTATCCGTGGATAAGGAAAAATGTTCTAGTAGCAGTATACAAATAAAAAAAATCACTTTACAGAGTCGTATAATAGATTCATCTGTGCTTTAAATATGAATTAAAGCAGGTGGCTAAACAATGGTGCACGTTAAGGTTTTTATACGTCATGCAAAAATACCTTATGTAACAAGTGAAACAGTTATTCGTATTGTTTTATAAAACGTAGCAGCACTGAAAAAATGTTTTAGGTCAAATTGTAACACATTTTTTTCCTTGTGCAAATGTTCATTGTTATCTATATTTCAATAAAAAAGGGCTGTTTTTTAAACTCAATACAGATGGAATAAAAGAATAGCCTTTAACAAGGAAAAAATAACATTGATAGGTCCTAAAATTTTCGAAAACCGGACTGACATTTGAGAAAGAACCATAGATATCATAGTTAAAGTATTAGATTGGCAGATCACGTGACCTCCGATGCTAACGACGGGACGCGCATGGAGGCCAAATAAGAGGGCAAAATGGCCAGTGTTGCTGCCACTTTAAGGAGAAAAATACTACGAAAAAATACCATTTAATTCTAAAATTACAAAAAAAAAAAAAACGAGACAAGGAATTAAAGTCACTAAAAAGATTCCAAAATGGAGCTAGTATTTTTACGATATTTTTTTTGTAATTTTAGAATTAAATGGTATTTTTTCGCAGTATTTTTCTCCTTATAAATGGCAGCAACACTGGCCATTTTGCCCTCTTATTTGGCCTCCATGCGTGTCCCATCGTTAGCATTGGAGGTCACGTGATCTGCCAATCTAATACTTTAACTATGATATCTATGAAAGAACCCATCTAGTAATAGTCGTTTCACTGAAACGATCACAAAAGCGATTTTTCAATTTTGAAGTCTAAAGAATGATGTATCAAACTTTTTTGTTTGACGTAAAACTTTCCATAAATAAAATAGGAGTGTTGCTTATTTTTATTACCCAAATATAATTGCTTTAAGCTAGTTTACTATATGAGAGGATTCATGAAGTAAGCAACGTAGATTATTGGAGCAAATAGTTTATTGGTACAAATTTACATGTTTCTGTGAGACTCAAAACGCTCACTTTCATCAGAATGACACCCAACACAAACGAACACTTGACGACGCAAAGTTGTGAAACATGATATACGGAAAAGGGGTGTAGAGGGGAGGGAAAAGTGAGTGGGAGAAACGAAACGTTATTCTGTTTCTATGAGGCTTTTCCAAATTGGGGAGATCTCTGGTATGTTGGATGAATTTACCAAGTTATTGTGGTTTTTAAGAATATGGGTACGCTTCGTAAAAATCAAGTTCCCCAATGCTAGAAGGTTTAACCAAAATTGAAGCAGAAGAAAAATTAAAACTGTGATTAAACTCCCAAGAATGTATAGCGACTGAAAATGTCTGACATTCTTGTTTTTTCACATAGGCTTCGTGTTTTTTTAAGTCTTATTTTAAGGGCTTTAATTGATGTTGTAAATGCCCCAGTCATTAAAAGTTTCAATAGGGTCTTTGAGATTGGAAAACTTTAATTTGTTGGTAGCAGAGCAAATAATCTTAAATTGTAACTTCAAAAACTGTTTCCAGATCCTTAGTAATGGCTTTGATATATAGGAGCTCAGATTCTAGAGTTTTATCAGTTGAATAAATGTTTAATGCTCAGTTTGTAAAAGAGTAAAATGCTGGCATTTTTTGTTGGTAAGGATGAAAGATCGGGAATGGGGTAGCAAAGATACAGCAAATGGCTAACGGAAAACACTTGTAGAAAACTTGTTATTTTCCTTGTAAGAACATTTAACAATGGTAAACAGTTATTATCTTCTATTTCAGCTGTGAATTGGATATTAGGGTCAAGGGAATTCATAGTTTTAAGAATGTGATTAACAAAAAGAGAAGGGTTTGGTGTATTGTGAATAAAGCATTCTGCAAAGTACTTAATTTTGTAGAATGTTTCCCAACTTTGACCCATTAACAACACATCCATTAACACCTTCCTTACCGAATAAAAACGTTAACCTGCCTTTTTTTTATTCGTTTTTCATGTCTCATAATTTGGTGGTTATTTAGATAAAATTAAGCAGAAAGCTTCTCGCGCATGGCAAATTTTCATGCTAATTGTTATTAATGAGTTACTGTTTCAAGAAGGCTTGGGCCCAAATTAATATACATTTATTATTATAATTTCAGTTTTCACACTATGTTCATAGCGTAACAAGTATACTCTAATGGTTTGTTTATCACATACTTCAACATCTCTAACTAAAATAGCTACAAACATGAGAAATACCTTATAATGGATAATGATGGTGATAAAAAATAATGGTGAAATTATTATTTGGTCCAAATTTTGCCCAATGCGCAATAAATATACACAGGATGTACAAATTTAAACGACAATCAACCATTTTTCATTTAATGACGTTAAAAAAACTGGTTGGATTCATACAATAATTTGATAAGGTAATGTAAACGTAAAAGTTCTTGTCCTAATATGTATTTTTTTCATGTATCGCTATTACTAATGGTTCACCCAAAAATGTTTCAATGAAAAAGTATTAAAAAGCTGAAATCATTTATGACTTGATTAAATTTTTTTTCTTAAAACTTTATTACCATAAAAAGTCAAATGTTAAATTTTAACCTTATTCACCAGAATTTTTAAATTAATAATTAATATAATAACTTTAAACAAAATAAAATAGCTTAGTACTAAATAAAATTGTTGTGTGTTTAATACTTTGGTGAAGATTAACTCAATACAAAACAATTTTTTATTAGACCAAATTATTATTGTATTAGGGGAGAGACGGGCAATAGCGCTCAAAGCGCAATCGCGCTCAGCTTACTTGTGACAAACTGGGCAACCCCTAAATTAATTGGACAGTACTGCCACTTAGCAGGAAGCACGTGAAAGGCTCAGTGTGATAACGGCGGTTCCCAAAGCAAAAACACATAGTCTTCGTCCGTGAATAAATTATCGTGTATTTTCATCTAAAAAACTTCTGAAGCTAATTTCGAGGTAAGTCAACTTCAATTAATATTAAGAGTATGATCATCGTATAGTTACGAAGTATAATAATCTTGTTATCTAATGTAACTAAGTTTATTTCACTGGATACATTGTGTGCCTAGTTAGACCGCTCGAAATCAAATATGGCGCGATCGGGTAATGACGCTCAGATGGGCGGCATTACCCTCCATTTGAGCGGCATTACCCTCCACTGTTGGAAGAGTCGAATTATTAATAATCAAAACTGTTTTATCATTTTATTAACTTTTTTAGAGTTTAGAAAAGAAGGGTCTTCCAAAACAAAAATCTGCCATCATTACAGGAACACCCATGAAAATTATGGAATCTCAAGGAATCCAAGACAGCCTCTTCTTTAAATACTACGAAAGCTGCAAATACGTACAATGTACTGGCAAAGAAGCCTAATAAAAATAAAAGGGTGAAAAAAAAGGCCTTATTTGGCGACAAGAAGAATAAAAAATCGTCAAGAAAAAAGATTTGACTTGTATAGATGAGAAAACCATCGATGAAACCATGATATGAGATGATGATGAAATGGGCGATTTACCTGGCGAAGGTATTATTAGTAATGAAATCAATGACGTATGTAATGTTTGCGGGGAGTTTGGAAAGTACAACGAACTATGGTTTAGGTGCAAATCCTTTTCTAAGTTGATACACAAAGATTGCTGTGGATGGATAGAGGATAGAGGTGTAAGAGGAACTTGTAGAGGATAAAGCAGAAAACTATATTTGTGACTATTACAAATTGTAAAATAACTTTAATCAGTTGTGAAATATGTAGTATAAAAGCTTTGAATAATGAGCGGCATTACCCGTCGCAGTGAGCGACGTTACCCAACATGTTCGGGTAATGGCGCTCAATGTAATGTCTTGTTTTGAATATTTAAGCACAATTGTTGTTGATTTCATATTTAACGATATGGCATTCTGTTTTATATTTGTTCAGTTATAATTAGCAATAAAAAAACATAATTTAAGTGTCCTATTATGTATGTTGCAGTCACTTTTCCTTAATTGGGCGCAATTACCCTTTTCTCCCCTATGTCATTCTTTATCCAAGTCATTCTTTTTAAACATAGGTAAATGTCGTTTTACTTACAAAAACATCAATTACATGCATTATCCATATATTATCAGATATAAATATCTAAACTCTACTAAAAAAAGAAATATTGCGAGTTTTAATAGAAATACACACTCCAAATTGCATTATATAACCGATGTTATTGTTTCTGGTTAATTATTCAATAATTTTAATTCTCAATAATTTAATATTCAATAATTTAATTATTCAATTATTCAATAATTTAATTATTCAATACTTCGTCGTATAAACATAGTTGTTAACCTTCAAAAATTTAAATTTTTGGCTGTTAAGTTTTAGATTAAATAACTTTTTTCTAAACTTAAGGGGTCTGAGAATCTTTAAACGGAAAAAATATTACTTTTTGCTACTATTTCAAAAAATTATAAGTATTTTTAAAAAACAGCTGTTTCATATTAAGTATATATATTACATGTGTATATATTTAATATTAATTCTGTGTCTCGAGCAATATTTATTCTGATATAGGCGTTAATTCTAATCGGCATTAAAAGTGCCACCCATTGCACACAACATTACGAAGAAAAAATGCGCCTAGGATGTTCGTTTAAAATAAATTGTATGACTGTAATAGTTAAGACTATTACACACACTAGGATATTAATAGGAAGTTTTTTAATTAAATTAAAAGTGTTAGGAACAGTGAATACACAAACATAGATTATCAGAAAAAAATTATGGAAAAAATTCTAATTAAAATATTAATAATTAAAAAAAAAAAAATTAGAGTATGGAACTTTAGCACAGATAAATTTTGGTAATTTTAGAATGCCATTTAGCATTCTCAATTTTACAAAATATTTCATTTAAGTGCATTTTAAATTTAATTTTCAATTCAGCAGAAGATGATACCACCCAGAAGATGATGCCACACAGATTTAAAGTCTAAATTAATTCAAGTAAAGATTTAAAGTTCCACAAAATATTATAAAAATACTTCCTAAGAAGCAAAGATGTGATTTATAACAATATCTTTCTAATTTAAAAGAAGTGTCTGATACTTACTATCTCTTTTTTTCTCTTCCACACAACATTTTGATCTTTAATGTCTCGTTTGTGCTGCCATCTACATTTGTAACATTCATCAAAAGTTCATATCATAATACTTTATTGTCTATGCTCCCTGCATTGTTTGCTATTTTAATGACGTTTTAAACTTTATAAAATAATACTTTACTACTTAGGTAGGAAATATCCACCTTATTTTTCTTCAAATACATTTAAGGTTGCTTAAATAATCTCTTCATTTAATTTCTCAATATGAATTTTTTCTTTCTTTATAATATTGAGTTTTCGACTAAAACTGTATTATAACTATAATCATTTAACTTCTGAAACTATGTTAGTTTGCGTTAATTGTTTAAAATTACAAACTATCTTAATTATTCAGTACGTTTTTTTTGTAAGAAATAAAATTATATGTACCACATTTTTAAACAACATGTCCTTTTTTCCCATCACTTTTTTTTCTTAAAAAATACAATTAATACAATTAAATTGCACACAAAATGTTTGAATTCGTTTTATGGAAAGTTTAAGGATTCCTAAAACTTAATTTAATTTTTCTACATTACTTATTCCCAATAAACTAGTTTTTCCCAAATTCTGAATAGTTTTGAAAATTCAAAAGCTCTTTATTTTGTATGCTCTTGGAAGTCTTTGATTTATAAATACAATCAACTTTAAAAACAAATAAGCTTCAATTTCTATTGAATTAATGATACTTAACTCTATAGTTAAAAAAGGTTCTTTATCTTTTAAAGTTAAACATTTAGTGATTTTTTGATCTTATTAAACGAAATTATAAAATATTTTTTGTCACTTTACGTAACACTGCTCGAAATAAAGTTTTCATGTATAATTTGGAATTAAATTTGAAACTAATTCTTAAGATTATTATTTTTATTTTCTTATAAATAATTAAATTCAGTAATTGCTTCCAGCTTTTATCTTCATTTTATTAAAGTTTTTGATAAGGTTCTGAAAATTAATGATGTTTTGAAAATGAACTTTTATTATTATAAAATCAAAACAAGCAAAAATAATCAGTTCAACACAACTATAACATTAACTGATATTAACATGTTTTTTTACATAAAAAATATTTAAAAAACAAAAAAATTTAGTCTTAGTTGTTTTTAAATGTTCAATGTATTTCAATGGGAATGTTTCAGATGATGTAACGCTCTTGTTTTCATTTTTCTCTGTACTGCGATTTCATTGGTTGCTTCGGTTTCACTCTCAAAATGACCGATATAGATAAACAGAAACTTTTCTTATTATAACTTTTATCCTTGTAAAAATTTAATACGTAAAATAGTTTCGAAAACTCATTTTCGAATACCAAAACAAAACTAATTCCAGATAACAAATGAAAACAAACCATTGGAGCTCTTGCCATCCACGACGTGAAACAACCCCATTATCGATTTTTCGAAAGAAAATAAATGAACTAGCCAATTTAGCGTGTAAATATTTAATATAGAATTAATACTGTGTTTGGCGCCTTTTTTCCAGTTGAACACAAATGTTGTGTGGAAGTGGGCTATGTGACAGATTATGTTCCAAACTTACTTGTTTTCTCTTTTTATTATCATACAACGTTTAAAAATTAGCTTGGTATGAATGATAATCCCCTTAAAATTACAAATCTCAAACAAAAATTCAAAATTCAATTGGTAAAATTACAAACAAAAATTTAAACAACTACGATGTAGAGAACTAAATCGAAATTTTTCATTTCAATAATACCATACAGTGTCTAATTTGAACTCATTACAATGAATTATTTTTCTTTATTAAACTGAAGTGTATGTGACAGATTATTTTCCAAACTTACTTGTTTTCTCTTTTTATTATCATACAACGTTTAAAAATTAGTTTGGTATGAATGATAATTACCTTAAAATTGCAAATCTCAAACAGAAATTCAAAATTCAATTGGTAAAATTACAAACAAAAATTCAAACAACCACGATGTAGAAATAAATCGAAATTAATCATTTCAATAATACCATACAGTGAATTTGAACTCATTACAATGAATTATTTTTCTTTGTTAAACTGAAGTGGGATATGTGACAGATTATATTCCAAACTTACTTGTTTTCTCTTTTTATTATCATACAACGTTTAAAAATTAGTTTGGTATGAATGATAATCACCTTAAAATTGCAAATCTCAAACAAAAATTCAAATTCAATTGGTAAAATTACAAACAAAAAATCAAACAACTACGATGCAGAAACAAATCAAAATTACTCATTTCAATAATACCATACAGTGTCAAATTTGAACTCATTACAATGAATTATTTTCCTTATTAAACTGAATAAATTTCTTTATTAAAATGAATCAATTGTTTATTTTACAAGTATATTCATTTAAATAATTGTTTTGTTCGTTTCGTTTGAATGTATTAACTTTTTACTAAACACCGATTTGAAGATTAAATTAGTGAAAATTTAAATTATTTTTTTTTGTGTGTAAATGTATCCATTTAGTTTGTTGAAAGTAAATTTAAATAATTTATTCAAGTATACTCACTTATATTCCATTCACTTTTTGATATTAAAAAAAGAATTACTTACTGTAAAAAAAAGATGAAAATATTAAAGGAAAGGATTCACGTAAAAATTGATTTGCATTAATTTAATTGTGAAATTAATCATGTACTCAGAGAGCATTTTTAGTCACTTATTGTCAAAGTGATAATAATGTAATACTTCATTTAAAAAAATAAAGACTTTTTTGTCAACGGAAAGTTATTAATATTGTAAGTTAAATTTTATGTTATATTTAATAGAATAACAGAAAATATTTTGTACAAATATTCAATTATGTAAAATTTAACTTAATTGGTTTATTTCATTTTGAACAGTAAAATAATTGATCTTTTACGTACAATTTCAAAACATTTGCAAAAAAAATCTGTAATACCGAACTGGTTTAAGTTCAACTTCAAGTGGAAAAATATGTATTGAATTTCTAAAATACAAAATGAGTCATTTTATTTTTATACTTTACTTAAAAAAATGATCAAACCTGAATTAGTAAACATTAATTAAATGAGCCGCAAGAAAATAAACTGATGTTTGGGCGAACTTTATAATTGAGATTATGAAATTTTATGTGTTAGAAGTTTTGTGTAACAGTAAATGTTACAAGCCTACTTGTTTTTATTTACTAAGTTAGTTTAATAGTTCCTTGTTTAACAGTAAGTACAATCCATCGATATACTTGTTCGTTATAAACTTTCTCTACTGATTGACGCGTATGTTTTCTGCAAGCATTTTTTAAACATCGAATCAGGATCTATATAAACAAAACAATATTTTGCAATAATTTTATGGTCCTAGAATGCACTGCTGAAAGATATCGATAAGGACTTTACTATCGATATACATCCCTTAATTTATATCACTTCTTCGTTTTGTGGACATTGCCACTAGATTTAGGATCATGTAATTCGTTGCTAAATCATAAAACCGAAAATCTACGAAAGAAACTTGGCTCAGAAGTAAAACTGCAAAGGAAGTACAATCATAAACAATGAGCATCACCCATTAAGCCCCTTAGGGATAACGATATTAAAAGCTAATGGCTATAACTTTTGGAGTTATTACAGATTCTAGAATTAGAAGAAATCTGGTTTGAGTCGTCGTATGGATGTTAAGTTAGAGGGCTATGCTCTTTTTTTCTGAATTATAAGTTCCGAACCTACTGCTTAAAGTATATTTCGAACAGCTAAAGCTATTAATATAAAAAATGGAATTCTAATCCTCATTTTTTGGTATAGAGATTTAATATTCTTACTATCTATTAATTATTCGGTAATATTTTCAGAAGTTTTGTAATATGTGAGGGCAAAAAACATGTATTTACAGATGCAGAATTTAGCTAATGATTTTAACATATTTAAACGCTTATAAAAAGTAATTCAATTTAATAATAGTCCAATACAATTTTCCATCTCAACTAAACCTTTTGTTTTACCAAAGTTTTGCTATATTATGTTAGGATTAAACAAAGTGTAGTATGTATTTACAGATGTAGAATTTAGCTAATGATTTTAACACATTTAAATGTTTAATAAATAATTCAATTTAATAATAGTCCAATACAATTTTCCATCTCTATTAAAGCTTAAAAAACACTAAAATATTTTTAAAAAAATATAATATCTCATACACTGCTCAAAACAATTGGGGGAGCACTTTGTGTAATTTTGTTAACCCTTTCAGTTTGAACTTTTTATTTTTTATTCAAAAAAAAAATCTGAAATTTGTGAAAGATTCATTATTCATCCAGAATGAAATGGTAAAAAACAGGGAGAAAAAAATCAATTTTTCAACTAAAATTTACGGGGAAAAAATTGGGATCATAAAATTTGAATAAATTATAACAATAATTAAAAAAAAAACTTTATTTGTTAAAAAAAGTTAAAATCAATTTTTAAACATCTAAGAATGCAAGCGTGAAGAATATAGGGTCAATTTATTTCATAAAATTTTTTGAGAGTGAATTTTGTTTTACCATGTTTTTCATATTTTCATTTAATTAAAACAAATACTATTTAATTCTTCAAAAGGTATGATCTTTCCTTCTAACAATAAATAAGTGCGAGATCAATTTAGTGAGAAAAAAAAAATCGCCAGCTGATGATTCCAAATGGAATCATTGGGGGTAAAAGGGTTTAAACCATGCGCTCCCCTAATTGTTTTGAGTAGTGTATAGGGTTTATTAAGCTCATTCACACAAAAAAACAACGTAAATTTCATTTACCATACGAATATAATTTATTAAATAACATGCAAATTCATACTGAAATTTTAATAGTAAATTCTAACATTTCTTTAAAATTTCATTTTATTTATTCAGTTCTTCATTTCTGCATGAATAGTTGTATTTATATTTCTGAGCATGTCCAACGTTTGCTATGTTTCAAATAAACTATTTTCCAACATAAAACATGGAAAGTCTTGATTTTATAAAAAGTTATATACAAGCCTATACCAATGTAAAAATGTCCTGATTTTATATTAGATTTGGAAAATTTTCACAGACTCTGAGACCTCCCTATGAATCTCAATGATATATGTGTAAATCTTGGTGAAATATATTTAAAACCTTTCTATATCTCTGATTTTTAGCGTTTTACTTGTATATGTTACAGTTAATACCCGAAATCAGCTAGAACTAGAATTAACTAGTGGGAACTACTTTTAACTGAGACCATTAGTTAAAATTAGTTTCCACTAGCTAAAATCAGTCATCCCCAGCTAATACTGGTTTCAGCAAAATAGATTGGTTCAAACTAGATTTAACAATAAAAAAACTTATTACTCTATTAGATAAAACTAGAATTAACTGAAAATAACGCGATTTAGGATAATAGGTTTGGTTTAGTTTAGTTATTCGAATTTTGCTGAAATGCAATGAAAGCGTTATAGTTATTGGAAGACTCCTTTAAGAACGGTACTATGCGTTTTTTAAAGGACTACATTGTCGTAATACGATTATAAAATTCCTCTTTTCAAACATTTTATAATGGATTTATATTTAATTAATGAAGCAAAGTGGAAGATCTTAACTTTTATCTGAAACATGTAAGATAATTCTAGTTTTTGCTAATTACAACTAGTTTTAACCAATGCAATTGGTAAAAACTAATATTAGCTAGGGAGGTCCAGTTTTAGTTAGTGAAAACTTGTTTTAACTAATGGCCGCAGTTAAAACTAGTTCTCACTAGTGAATTCTAGTTTTAGCTGATTTCGGGTTTTAACGGTAACATATACAGAACATGTTTTAAAAGTAAATACCAAGAGAGATTATTTTATATAAATTATAATTTATTTAAAAGTAAGGTACAAGCAGATTAAGTAAAAATAAAACCGTATTTATTAATTTAATTTGCATTTAACGATTCATTATTAGTTATCTTGAAAATAGTAATTTTAATCATATTAATTTAGACATTTTCTATAGATTAAAATAGTTTTTTTTTATCCAATTACAACGTAATGATTGATGTAAGTAACTTTTACTTACTACTAGGCTGTCTAAGATTTTCTTTTTGTTAAAGTGCACTGTGTGAATCAAAGATACAATTATTTTCGTAAGAGAAGTCAAAAATTTGTATTAAATTTCGACGTATCTTATAAAACTCTTTTTTTTAAATAATATATATTTTTATTTCAGTTTTAATTCTTTTTATATTACATCATTTTGGTACAGATTTAAAGAATTTGTTTAAAATCTGTTTTATCGTAGCAAAAATAAATATGATTTTGTACTCCTTCAAAGTTCTTTATTCGTCAACTTCCTTCGAATAGTAGAAGTTGTGTGTGCTATTCATGGTCCTATTTAATATGAACAGAAACTATATATGGCCAGGGTATCCATATCGTCAAGGCTGTAATGTCTCTGTCTACATAGGTAGAGTTACTATCTAGTGACTCTAGATATAACCATGGACCTACTCAACCTTAACGCGCCAGAACTTCTTCGTAACTTCATGCTATTCGTTTGGTTTGGATGGTCGACATTTCCTAAGAAAAAGGAAGAAACTCATTCGCTCCGAACAGGTTTTGTTCCTGTATTTTAGAACAGCTGATAACCCGAACCGGATGGATAGCGTGACGTCACAGAGAGCTTCTCTGGCGTTATTAGTTGAGTCGGCCCTCAAAGAAGAAGGAGTTAAAAATTCGTTCAAGCTGGACTCGGGTACTGATTACTAATCTTTAAATCATATACTTATTACAGGATCGCAAAAATGTTGTTTTTCCATGGTCATAAATAGTGTCTATTAATATTAAATAAGACCATGAGTTGTCCATCCAGCTCCCGTTATTTGGAGGGAGTTGCCCGCGTAAAGAACTTTGCACGACTGCAAATTCATATTTATTTTTGAGATGATAGAACAGATTTTGAATAAATTCTTGGAAATCTTCACCAAAATTGTGTAATATGCAAATTTTTGATAAAATTGATGCACATTTTTGACAAAGAAAATAATGCACGAGAGCTTCTCTGGCCTTATTAATTGAGTCGGTCGTGACATAACCCATTACAGCAATGACTGCCTCGGAGCGTTCGACAATTCCTCCTCAATTTACGATCGGAGAAGAGGGCACTCCGAGTCCAAATAGATCAGCACAACATCAAAGAACCCCCGAAGAAGCAGCAGAAGAAAAAAAATTCTTATAAAAAGGTTCCAGTCATATTTCTTCTTCCGTGGAACATTTAAAAGGCTTCGAACAGAAGAAGCGATCTGTCGTAAATTGAGATGATCCCAGTCATAATTCCCATTGGGCGAAGAAGTTGAAGTATTTTCTTCTTCTTCAAGCTTGAAAAGATCTTTCGGGTATTTATAAACGGCCCGTTGCTTTTTCTGCCTTTTTGTTTGTGGATACATCGGTTGCTCTTTTGTTTTTCAACCTTTTCTCTATTGTCTTTGTCTATTCGAATACGGGATTTTTTTCTCTATTGGAAAATCATCCCCTTTTTTATTTATTCTAATCGGTTTTGTTTCGAAGTCTTGGTTTAAAGTCCTTTTTTTTTCTTCTGAAGAAGTAAAAAATAATGAGGAGGAATCACCCGTTTTTGAGTATCTAAATTGAGATAAATGTAAAATGTAAAGTGCGTTACATGATTGCGTTCGCTATAAAATTTTGAAACTTCTCCTCTGCCAAATGTAACAAAACTTAAAATAAACGTTAAAGTGCAGCAGCACTTAGGTTCAAAAATTTACAGTTCGTTACCGCAACAATTTCATTAAAGTATTTTACTTTAGGTAACTGTTAAACACCGTATGTGTATTTAATACCCATAGGTGAAAAGTATTCATGCACTTTTTTATATTCTTCTACTATTAGGGGGGGGGGGGGGCAGCAAGACAAGAGGAAAATACGTCTTCCAAATTCCAAAAGCAAGATGAATTTTTATTATTTATTTAATTGTTTTGGAACAATGCTATTCAGGAACTGGTTAAATGGATATTTATTATATGTACGATAGTTGATCACTACCTTCCCTATAAATGTCGATAAGCGATACGTAAGTAACAAATAATTAGCAATTGTTTTTGCAAATGTAAATAAAAAACATCATTAAAAAAACAAATGTATTCAAGCAATAAACACTTTACGTTTTTTTTTGTTTCAAAATGAAAATTTCTGTTTAGAATATTTAAAAAAAACATTTTTGAGGGATCAGTTAGATTTTAATTAAAAGTTTGAAGTTTTGTTTCATGTGTAATATCTTAACTATATTTAACTTTTTCTTATTAAAGTTTTCAAATAATTTACCCAAAATCTGAGGGGTTGTTTTATTAAATATTTTCAACTATTAAGTTCTGTTTTCAATTTATATTAAGTATTTTAACTCACAATATAAACTATAAATTAACAATTGAAAAAGATTTATCATTTAGTTTTAATTAAGCTTTTCCCATTTATTGATGCTATACAAATTAAGATGATGGGAATGATGCGTGGACAGAAACATGTTAATGGAAAGTACAATGACATCGCAAATAACCAATTTTATAAAATTAGAACTAAAAACGGTTAAATCTTTCGTGACATCACGGATGGATAACTATAAACGACTCTCAAATCAGAAATAAAGAAATGCGATCATTCTTTTCATTTGTTTTCCCGATTTTTATTTTACTTGATGAAAGTTTAATGAGCTACTTCAATCATTAATGCTTCATTAATGTTTTTTCTAATATTAAATTGAGTAGAATAATTTCTATTAAAATAGTAATAACACTGATTAGCTTAATTGTTTTGCATTTTATGTTGTAATAAGAATAAAAAAAATCTGAAACCTATTATAGTGTTTAATGATTTTAATATCTAATTGATTAAAGTGAATTTTTCGTGATGTTTACGATACTTTGTTATCCTTTATAGGAATGTTATAAAATAGTTCGTACAATGTTTTTATATAACTTAATACATTAAAAAAACCATTTATCAATTACGAAATATTTCAATGACTTTTGATAGATTGCATTAATAATTATAGATAATATATAAAGTGGTATTATTACAAAAAATATGGTGATATAAAAAATGTAGGTTTTAATTTTAGCCTTCTCATATGTAGCAAACTATACTGTCATTATCCAAATATTTCGCTGGCCTTTTATTAAAACAGATATACAGAAAAGTATTTTGTCAGAAACTTGTAAAAGTTCAGTGTGTAAAAGCTTTGCAAAGCCTTGGATCTTTTTATAATACAAGAGGATATTCCAAAAAACTATCCGCAGCATTACCCGCACATAGGAAAAAAAAAGTTATCGAAAAGCTGCCATCAGTGACCGAATACAGATTTCCGCATTCAACCTCATCCTTTCTATCCTTACTCAAGAAGAGCAAAGAAAAAAAAGCCCATTCTCAGAATATTTCCCCGGAAAAAGTATGACTTTTGGGACCTTGGGCAGCGCTTGAAACACTCGCTACTTTTCTGTTCCGGGACCTAGAGTTGCATTTAGGTTTATAAGCGTGTAACTGGCCCACAGTGCAAAAACAAACAAACATGTTTTTACAGTTAAAACTGTTTGATGGAACTCCAGTTAAAAACTGTTTTTTTACTAGTTAAAACTTTAATTTTTTACACAAAAAATGAATTTTTAACAAGGAGAAACTGTGAATTTAGTAGGGAAAAACCTAATTTAATAGATTTTCCCTGTTGAAATTTCACATTTAACGAACACGTCTGCCTCAGTGTACTCGAAAACCTTCGAGATTCTTAACGGATTTTTTTTTCATCACAAATACGTTTATTGTATGGCTGTGATAAGAACCCGGCGGCATTCACTTCTTTCCTAAAGATTGAAATATGGAGCCAAAATCCTACTTAAATAACCGAGTATACTGGGATAAACATGCTCGTTAAATCTTTGGAGTCCAAAGTCGCGTTAGCGTACGATGCCGCGCAAAGTTCCGTTGGGTGACAGCCCAGGTGTCGACCTCGTCACTTGACCGGGGTTGTAAATTACGAGGTGTAATTGGTTGTGTTAAAGATCTATAAGGATAGAAAGAGACAGCCGGAAACGATTAAATTACCAATTTACTAAATAATAAATAAGCCTTGTTATCGAAGATAAAAACAGTTAAAAACTGTTTTTCTAAAGAACAGTATGAACTGTAAAAATATGGTATTTAACTTTAAAAACAGCAGTTGTTTTTAACAATAAATCATTCATTTTGGTTTGATTTATTTGACTAGTATTGTGGTCGCGTTTTATATCGACACGAGAGTTAATATGGCAAAGATCTACCTCTGAAATCTTGTTCCGAAGGGGTCCGAACTTGACTGTCTGGTAAACCAGACTTTGCGACTTATTTTGTGAGTGAAACGGATGCGAATTTAAGAATATTAATCCTTTGATGTATACGCAATTTGGCAAAATCATCTTGGAAAATTATAAATGAGCATGTGGGTTGAAATGACCCTATAAAACCCTAAAAAAATCGTGAAGTTTCAGAAAAATAATGTTTAAGATCGAACCAGAAACTATTTGGTTAAAATGAGGAATAATTTAGTGTAAAACGACAAATTTTTCTGACAGTGCGACCGAGAATAAGAAGCATAATTTTGTGGTAAAAAAAAGATAACATATTTTATGCTATGTATTCAAACTTTTATTTTAACAAATAAAAATCAATTGCAACTTTGTTTTTCCACCGCAACAAAGCATTTGCGGCCTCTGGAATCACAACTTTGATCATCTCGACGCTAAAAAATAAACGGGATCTTTAGGAATAAAAGAGGTTTTAGAAGGACAGTCAGTAAAGCGTGAATTTGTTGACGGACGGTGATATCACCGAAAAGAGACGGAATATTGTGAAAATACCGCCTTCTTTGGCGCCTGGGTGTCTTAAAAATCGTTTTGGTCTTTTTTTTTATCGCGCTTTTAAAAAGTTGAAGAATTGTTTTGAATTATAAATTTTTTGGGGTGATATTAAATGGCTTTTTCATTGCATTTTAAAAACTGTAGCAAGGAAACATTTAAACAAATTCTTATTTAATGTTTTCAATGTTGAGCTGAATTCAAGTAAAAATTATAACTACAGATGTTTGTTTATTCTTAAAAATATTGTAACATTTTATTTAACAATATTGCAAATTAAAATTTATATGTGTTCTTTCATAATTTTTTTTATTTTATACTTTGTAATAAATTATAATTGCCAAATGTAAAAGTATTGAAACTGTGAGTAATTTTTTGATAGATTGTTCAAATCTATTCTAAAAATTTCGTCTTATAATTTTTTTATTTACATTTGTTAAGTTTCTAAGTGCATTGTATAATCCTAAATGCATTGGAAAATCCTCGAACCACATTGTGCTACATTCTACCATGTCTTTTCACATTAATTCATAAGACAAAAAAAAACCAATTTTCAGTCAAATATTAATTTTAAATAAATTAAGCTTCTCATACTATTGTTGATGTGACAACATAGATTTAAATGATTAAAACTTTAATTTTAATGCTAATTAAATGGGTAGTTCGTTGACAGACATGTAGCAGATGTCCCTCCAGACCTACAGACAGGTCTCTGAAGTCACACCTTAATTGACAACAAAAGAAAGTTTTTAAGATGCAACGGATAGAATCAATTTGGGAAGGGGGTATCTTTAGCATGACACACAGACGGACATCTTTAGAGTGTCAATATCTAGTAAACTTAAAAAAAAAATTCTTTTAAAAAAAGAAAAGCAGACTAAAGATGTATTTTGATAAAGATAATGAATTATCAAATTTCTGCTCGTCAACACTACTACTAACTACTTTTATGATAGCAATGCAAACAATGTGTTACAATGTAATACTATACACGCCTATTCCCAAAAAATCCTATCTCACAAAACCTTGAGAGTTCTCTCTTTCTTGGATACAATTCGAAAAACTGTGACTTTATAGTGCGAAAGTCGTCGCTTCTTTGTCGCCTTCAATGTCATCCATTCTTCACCAATATCGGGATCAATTTGAAGTTACTGCCACCTCCAGTGGCGCGGGATATTCTTTATGGCGTCATTAGTATTTCCAGTGGCTTGCTTTCCTGCCATTTTATTGTGGCTCGAAATAGAATCCTATACCCTGCCCTTAAGGGATGCGGCGGTTTCGTCCTAGAAGTTTGCGAATAGCTTTGAAACTGAAAACTCTTTTTCCTATATGTGCACAAAATGGCAACATTAAAGATAGTGTATTGCTTATTTCTGTATCTTTTGTTGTATAGTGGTTGTATCTAGTGACTTCACTATCGTCACAAACGAGAAAGTTTTCTGAAAAAGTTGGTACTGCATTTACGAAACAAGTATCTACTTTAACTATATAATGGTTAAAAGTTGTTATTTTCATTTAGTAACTTTTAGTTTGTATTTAATATGGTTTTCTAGAATAATTGAATACTAATATTGTAATACTAAAATACTTGCAATATTTTTAAAGCAATTTTTTAATAAGCAATATGAACGGGAATCTTTTGTGAGCCTTCTGTTTGAATATGTAGGATTATTTAGTTTATTATTTTTATCGTATTTCTTTTTCAAATTTTTAAAAAAAAAATTTATAATGTGTTTAAAGTAAGTAAAAGAAATCTTGTCGAATTTTTTTTATTAAACTATGGTATTTTTTTCCTTGTTCTATTGAATCTTTACCTTAATTGAAAATAATACCAATTACTTTAAAATATATAAACGTAGATCATTTTTACTTTAAAGTGCCGAATTATACTTTCTAAAATGATCCAAATAAGGATAAATGAAAGTTAAATCCGCACATTCTAAAAACAATATTTACAGAAAAAGGACAAAGAAAACCCAAACCACACTGATCACCAACATATTTGTTTCTTTTAATCCAACATTCCTAACGAAATCTCCGCAATTGCGAGTATCTTGATGCGGTGGAGGACAGATTAATCAATGGTCAATCGGTGTCCGACAAGATTTGGCTTTCACACACAAAGAAACGAGACGCGAAGTCTTAGGAAGACGACTGATGAATGGAGACTGCCTTCTTTTCTTCCCAGGACCATGCGAGGTCCAAATGCCAAGCCCACTACAGCCTGAAGTAAAGATGTCCTTACTATACGTAGTGGGAGGCCCTGTCACTTAGACTGTTGCCTTGATGTAAAAGGTCCGGGCATTGTTCGGTCCGGGCATTGCCAAAATAACTGCCGGCACTGGTTAATGATTGTACTGTAAAACTTTCGTGTAACATTACTGCAACTTCATGGAGTGTGGCGATAACTAATCCACTGTAGTCATAACCAATAATGTTACTAAATATTTTCTTAACTGTATACATACAAAAGTAACCGACAAGCTACAAACCAGTATGTAACCAAGTACTATCTAATTCTCAATGTCTTAAAATAAATCGTTAAGTTTTTCTACAATAGCAATCTTCCTTCATCCACCTTTAATTCACTAGAATATCTAAATTTAACTCAATATGGTAAATTTTTTTTTGTGAAAAATGTGAAAACTTTATTGTTCCTTAAGACTTTTACAAGTTAACTGCAGCACAATTTAGTTTCTCCAAAATATGCAGCCGAAAGAAAATCCAGCTTTCTAAACGAAGAACGGAAATAAATATAAAAACCTGGTGGATATGAAAGTCAGACAAGTCGATTACGTCCGGGTCACCATTGTTACTATATTGAGTTAAATTTAGATATTCTAGTGAATTAAAGGTGGATGAAGGAAGATTGCTATTGTAGAAAAACTTAACGATTTATTTTAAGACATTGAGAGATAGTACTGGTTACATACTGGTTTGTAGCTTGCCGGTTACATTTGTATGTATACAGTTAAGAAAATATTTAGTAACGTTATTGGTTACGACTACAGTGGATTAGTTATCGCCACAGGAGTAAAGTTATACCCGAGTTATGAAGCAATGTTACGCAAAAAAGTAGCGCACTCCGTAACATCGGTGGAACCAAGTGCTGTCTCAAGTTCTACAGAGTAACGTTACACAGCAAAATATGAGTAAACTTCTTTGTGTAACGCTACTCCATAAAACTGGGAGAGTATGGAGAGGACAGTCGGTAAGGCGCTTGCCTTGCATGCGAAACATCCCAGGTTCGGGTCCGTGCATCGCCAAAGTAACTGCCCACATATGAACGCCATGTGCAGCTAAAAAGTCCGACGAATATTATCCCGGGTAAAGGCTGTGCACTTTAAATATGCTCCTAAGTTGAGGTAGGTGCCCGCGTACGATGACATCCTTAAAAGTTGCGTTGGCTGCGCACTCAAGTGTCAGCTCGTTAATTGACTGTGGTTCCAAATTACGACGCCTATAGCACTCCTATGCGGCACTTCAAACTAACATGTATCTGAAATGTGTCTAGATGATATTATATGAAACTGTAAAGATTTCGACACACTTCGAAATAATTACTTCTTTAAAAAACAGCCTTTCACAGACCCTTCTCTAAGTATATAAAAATAAACAATATCATATTTTGGTTTCCAAATCTTTATGCCGAACTAACTTGATTTGTTTAGTTGACCTGTCATCTCTGCCTACACTTGGGCTATCAATGTCCGGTCTATCCTTTTCATTAGACAGAGAGTTAATAATTTACCGTGAATAATTTAAATTGTAGTAAGCATTGTTCATTCATAAAAAGAAGTACAATGTATTTTTATAAGTATAAGGTAGGATAGAAATGTAATTCATTATTGAGTTCCACACTGTTTATTTGAAGATGTTAAATCCTAACACTTACCAATATCTAAGATTGTAAGTCATATGTTGGTTGGTAGGTTGGTAGACATATATTTTCAGGCTTGTGTGCTTGGTCACAAAGAAAGAAGACTGCTTATAAACCTTCGTCAAGAAGGACGGACACGACATACACACACATACAAGACAGATGCTGCCATCTATCGCCACCTCCATAATTTAGACATGTCCCTAAAGGGGGAAATAGTCTCTAGGGACCTGTATCCGTGGTAAACTGCGCAATGACCGACCACATGACTTTCGGACCCAACGGATTTAACGAGAACGTGCTCCGCATATACTCGGTACTTCTTCAGTGGTACCGGGACTCGATTGCGGGACCTTCCGATCTCGAGACCGAGACGCTGACCACTAGGCTCCCTACGCCCCAAGTCATATGTTTATTTAGCCTATTTTACTAGTAAATATTACTATTTTACTAGTAAATCGTCGCATTACTGAGCCTGCTTTATAGTTACTTGGCAATGTCACTTGGTATATTTTTCAATTTTCTATTACAAAGAGCTGTATATTTTAAGTTGTTCAATCCTAACCATACCAACATCTAGGATTGTAAGTCATTTGTTTATATCATGGAGGTTCCTCCGTGCATTATTCCTCCGTGGTTTATATAACCTTCCATAGTGTTAGTAAATCGTCGCACTATTTAGCCTGCTACATAGTTACTTGGAAATGCCACTCGGTCCATTATTCGTTTTCCAATTACAAAAAAGGGCTCCGTTTGAACCGCAAAGTGGTATCGAAACCGAAGCCGAGCGAAGAAAGACTTCGGAAGGAAGTGCAACATAATGCACCGGACAAGGGGACCATTCCAATGGCGCGTGGATAAATATTTCAGGCCGTGCCATTAGGAACACTTTCGGATACTTCCCTCGGCCAACTTCTTTTCGTGTACTTCTGTCGCTTGAATATTTAGCTCTTTGTTTGGGAAGTTAGTGTGTAATACATCAGTTGCGGGTGGTCAGGTGCGAAGGAGACTCTTGAGTTGCTGTGTAAGTGGGTTTATGATATTTGTAGAGTATAATTAAAATTAATAATTAACAACTAAAATTTAATAGGGTTCTTTAAAAAATAATATAAAAATTTGTGGAAAAATAATCTGTGAAAAGTAACCTTATTTGTAAATAATGAAAATGAACGAAAATTGTCTCATGCAGCTTCTACCTTCTGAATGATGCTATAACCTCTTCTCTCCTGAAAAAAATCAATCGCATACATTCTTTATCTAAATATATTTTTCAAACACACATAGATTTCGAAGTATGATTTTCAAGTAATTTTTTTAATAATAAAATGTTTAACATTTGCTGAGGTTCACGTTAATGAAATTTGAGGTTTTGAGTGGTAAAACTGCACATTTTTTATTGGTTTTTTTAATGGTGAATAGTCCATTTTACCTTTTGTTTTGATACAAAATGTCTTACGAATTAACCGAGGAAAAAACAACATTTTTGCAAGACCTTCGAAATCTGCTTGATCTTTGGCAAGCAATTTTTTTTTATACAATTTATATAATCAGCTGCTTTGGTATCGGTTTTTAAGAAACTTGAATATTCTAGTTTATATAGAAAAGTTAGTAACAAGAACAAAATAGTAAAATAAAGTTGTGAAGTGAATTCTTTAAAGATTCGTCCACGTATGTAAAGTTGTGAAGAGGAAAAGGTTGCTTTGCGTAAAGGACTCTGGAGTGAAGAGGAAAAAGTTGGTTCAGTTTAAGTTTTGCAAAACGAATTCTTGGAGAAAAAATATATTAAGATAAAAATAAAATTAACTTTTAGAAAGCGTTGCATATTATTTAACAAACATAGTAGAATAACGATATCAGATTGTTATTAAATTATTAGATTGAAGGGTCAAGGGTATGTAATAATTCACATCAAATCGATTTTGAAATTATTTAACTAAAACAAAGAATGTTTGCTTATTTTTAAAGAAACTTTTTACATCATGTAGAGGTTAAAAAAACCTAATACAAATTTATTGACTTTTGTAATGTTCTACTTTTAGAGAAATATTTTAAAACAAAATAACACTTGTACACGAGGAATATGCTATGCGTTTCTATTAAATATATAAATGATTTTATAGTGTATTAAAAAATTATCTATACAAATGTCAAAAGAAAATTAAACAAACGGTTTTTTTTTTCGAAAAATATTTTAATCGTTATTTTATTTTGAGAAAAAAAGATTTTACTGCCAATTGTAATTTTTTAAAACAAAAACTAAATGAAAAAATGTTCTACATTCGAACGTAGTCTTTTATGCAAAAAATTAGTTTTTTATGTTTCAACAATATTATCTTTCACAGAGCGGAAATATTGGAAAAGAATATCAAAACCTGTCAGACATTCGAAACAGAATTAGCTACATTTGATCGTAAAAAAAGAGAACCATTATTACTTCCTCTGCAGTGGAAAAGCTAACGGATACCAAAACTGTCTTTTTAACTGCACCGCTGTGGAAGCCACAAAAAAGTGACTACAGCGGAAAAGAAAGACAGAAAAAAATATTTTTTTTGGCGAAACAAATACTTAAAAGCACTAGAAAAATATTTCTAAAATGGCTCACAAGGCGGTATTTTGGTTCTAGGTTTATGGCAAGTAACCGAAAACGATACTTATTCTCGAACATTATCTACCTCAAACATTTATACTTATGGAATCCGTTTCTGACACTTTTTTTTATGCTCCTGCGATTTTTTTTTAATGTTTCGGTATCTTTTCTGGCGATCTTCGCTGGAGTTACGGTAGCAGACATTTTAGCACTAATTGCACCTTGCTTGACATTTAGCTATAAATAATGCGACACGTTTTTCTGCGTCCGCTATATTTCATTCAGGTGTCGCCTTTCGACGGGCGAGACTATGAAGTAGTTTGGTAGTCATATTTTGTCACTAAATTTCCTCGGGGAGAGTTATTTTGATATCATGGAAGGTGCTTCGGTCGTTTCATGTTGAATGTTAAAGACTGCCGACTTTAATGTTTTCTGGGAAGTTATAAAAAGATAGAAAAGATCTTATCTCGAGTTATCTCAGCGATGAAACAAATCCTTGTTTTTATTTGAAAGATTTTTGTTTGTGATAACACATGAATTTCAGCGGTTGCTTAGTTTGAAGTTGGAGAAAAAAACTGTTACAAGATATCTTATTTTACTATTATTGGGCAAATGTTTTTATTAATTAGTAAGTAGGAAGGTTAATTGAGTAATTTAGTATCAAGATTTTTAACTTTCGCTTTTCATTTAAAATGCGTAAAGAATTTACCTATCTTATTATATCCCAGTTCAAAGAACTAACTAATTTTTTTCAGTAGAAATTCAAAATTTGAATCGTTCGAATTCGTTAAAGTTGTCATAATTTTTTCCCCCTGACGAATCGAGTTGTTTAAGAATTTCAATTACAGTTTATGCCAGAAAAGAAATTTACATTTAACTGTTAAAATTGAAGAACACTGACAGTGTGGTTCGAAACTAGTTTTCGGAATTGATAATTGTTCACTTTCATAATTGTTGTCCTACGGTTTTCTTTTTCCTAATGTAAAATACAGATAAAATAGCTTTAAAATAAGGAAATTACAATTTTTCAATTCTTGAAAAGGACAACAAATATGTTATGCTTTTACATTTAGGATAATAATAAAAAAAAACTATATCTTAAAAAAATTATTTTAAACCTCAAAATTTGTCATAAAATTTATCTACAACTCAATTTACAATTACTATAGTATCTTTTTTGCCGTGCATTCACATTATTAAAAACATGCCTTTGGTTGTAGCACTTAATCATTATCTTTTCTTTCTTGGTCATAAAAGTATAAAAGGATCTAAAAGAAAGCATCCCATTGAAAAAAAATTAAACTATTCAAAATGTTGTCTTTATTTACTGCTAGCCTTTATTGCAGAGCACTAAATAATATGGAAAAGTAGTTATGATTTCATAAAGAACAAGATAAAACTAAGCGCATGGTCGTTAAATAAATGTCCCCTTCACATCAAAGACACACACAAGCAAAAAAATATATAAAGGTTAAAAACCTTTTGAGAAGTTTGTTCCATGGAACTTATAATGACGTACCTTCTCATTTTTATGTTAATTGCTTAATAGCGGAAATTTAAGCTCGCTAATTGCCAAAAGTCTCTTTATATTCTCGCTTCGTTCATTAAAGTTAGAGCGCGAGTTATAGAAGACTAGAGGCGCGGGCGTTGCAACCAATTTATTGGTTCGGTTTTTGGTGTAATATTAACTGGACGTGTAATGATTTTGAGAAAATGAATTGGGATATAAAATAATAAAGAGAAACCTCCAGTATCTTTTTTAAATTAAATTTTGTTTACAGTTTCACTTATTTTTGTTAAATGCACGCGTAATATAATTATAACTATTCTTTAATTTATTCGCTTGTGTTAAAATAAGGAATAAAAAAAAAGGAAAAATACCAAATTGAGTTTCGAAGTTAGGAACATATAATTTTATTAGCTCACACACACACAAATCTGGCAAATTGGTGAAATCTGATCTCAATTCTTATTTCGAAGTTATTCGAGTGTAAAATATATTGACAAATAAATTGGAAATTTAGACTACTGTTTTTTTACTTCATTTATTAAAAATTTGTGTATCCTGTCTAATTGCGTTCATGGAACACATCAACTTAAATTGTGTTAGATATGCTTCTGGTTCAAAAGTATCTATTAGAAATAAAAATAATGGACAGACACACATACAAACGAACAACATCTCCAACAAACTGTCAAATGATTTATTAAAGTATAGGTCATATACTTAAATATCCCATTAAAAGGGATTCTGTCTAGTTATAGCGATACCATAACTGTTTGCTTCAAATAATTCAGTAACCTTCTAATTCGAACCAAAATTAGTTCAGTGAGAAGCATATTTAATTGATTGTAAAAATATTTGACTTTTTTTAAACTAAGAGGTTAATAAATATAAGCCATTTCTGCTTTTTTTTAAATTAAATTTTTAAAAATGGCTTCTGGTAATTTTGTGATAATAGATTGTATTATCTGCAAATAGTAAGTGACTAATATTCATGTTTATCGATGAAAAGTATATACTTCTGCTTGTTATGAAAATGTAGCATATTTTTTGCTTAGTTTATTTCGGCAGTAAAGAAGATTCAATTTGCGTACTCGTTATTTTTTTCTTCTTTATACTGCTTTTTCACAGTTTAGACTTATGCCAATTCGGCAAATTCATTTAGCGCCATTTCTTGAAGTACTATCTAGGCTATCTACTATATAATTACTAGTTTTGACTTAAAATAATTCGCTATTAATGGGGGATGGGCGAGCTGGACCGCGGGTCTCCAAACTCAAGTGCCTCAGTGTTAATCCAATGGCGAAAAAACTATTTTCTCTGCCACATTTCTCCGGCTGTATTGAATATTTTTACAAACGTTTTTTTAATAATAAATGTAGATAACTTACAGGTCTCTATCTTCCCACTTTTTGAAATTGCTTCGAATATTTGGTGTAAAATTATTTATTGAAAATTAAAAAAAATATTCGAACCAATTTTTAAAAGTGGGAAGGTCGGGACCTGTAAGTCAGCTACATTTATCACATAAAAAATCCGCTTGTAAAAATATTCAATACAGCTGGAGAAATGTGGCAGAGAAAATATTTTTTTCCATAGTATTAACACTGGTGCACTTTGCTTTGGAGACCCCGGTCCAGCGCGCCCATTCCCCCTTAATTCGAGTTATCTATGAATGTTAAAGAGTGTTAAGATTTTTTGCTGCAGACTGTTTCTATTTGCAGTTTTCACAGAAAATAAATTTCCTTAAACTGACATCACATCATTTATTTGTCTATTTGTTTTATGTTTATATTTATTATTCTATCTACTTTATGTTTATATCTATTTGTCTATCTGTTTTATGTTTATATCTATTTGTCTATCTGTTTTATGTTTATATTTATTTGTCTAGCTATTAATTATCTATGTTTTATTATCTATCTTTATTTTTAGCTATTATGTAGTATATGTTATGAAATGTAAGGGAAGATTAAGAAATTTCTCAAAACAGTTTATTGATAATTTCAAATAAAATAAAAATTTACAATTGATCAAAACACATTTAATAAATAATTACAATTAAATACAATACTTCACTTAAAAGAAAAGATGATTAAGTACTGGGATGATTTGGTTCGGCAATATTTATCTATTGCTTATAGATTGCTACTAAATATGTTCCATATCATTTTTATCAAATGAAAAAATGTTATGCGTTTTAAAAATGGTTAATAAATATTTAATGCGTTATGCAAAAGGTGATATTAGACTATTTCAAATACATAATTTTAAAAAATGTATTTTTAATCTATATTTAAACTTATATTAAGAGATTATTTTAATAAAATATAAGTGTTATAAACCATTTATAGATACAATCCTAATTTTAGAATGAGTGTGAGAAATTTGTGGAGAATGCTATTTTATTTAAGTGCCCAAGCTATGTAATTTTTATTGTGGTTCCAAATATCAAAAACTGTTTCTTGACAAACTTCGTGCCAAATTCACTAACTTTTAGTGTAAAATTTAATATTATAATGCTGATTTGAAAACTTTACTGAAAATATAATAGCACAAATATTTACTTTAACTAAAGGTAGTAAATTTTTTTTGTCGATTAAATCCAAGTACATAAATATTTTTTTTTATCAAAATATTAATTTTTTAGAATCACTGTATGCTGCAATTTTTTTTAAAAAAAACCCAGGAATAAATTAAATAATAAAATACTAGGAATAAATTGCATTTTTACGTTTAAATTTTCTAAACAAGACAAATAATTAAATTGATACAATCCTACACGATATAATAATCACTAATATTATAAATTCTTGAGTCTTTTTGTAAACATGCTGGTCTTCACAAATGTTTTTAAACTTGTTTAACATTCACATGCCACTAATTTACAAAATGCACCAAAGAATCAGCATTTGTTACCCAAAATAGTTCTTTTTAATGTGACAGAAGAAATTTTCATATAAAAAGTTTGCTTCATAATACAATAGTTACAAAATTATTTTACTTAATTTTTAAGTTTAATAACTGAGACTACTTGCTTAAGTCTATATTGTAATATGATAAATGGTGTATTTCTTGATCAATACGATAAATAACTTTACAGACACGTTACAAAAATGTACAATGATCTTATGGTATATATACATTGATAGATACAATTTTGTTTTTAAATATGTATTGAAAATAGGAAGTAAATTAAAATAATAATTTTTGCATACAAAATGTAGCTGTGTACATTGCAATTAACCTCGGTAAACTAATTTTTAATTAAAATTTATACAATTAGTGAATCTAAACTCAGGGGAAGTATGAAGTAATACACGATGAAAGTATCAAAAATGTAGTTTTTAAAATTCTACTTTTTTAATGTGTTGAATTGAAACAAACTACGTATTATATAAGTGATAAACAAATTTCTTTGATCTATGATTTTTTCGTTGCAAAAATATTTTAATCTGGTGGCAAATTGATAACAAAAATAATAAGTACTTAGTACATAACGGTTGCTGAATCGTCCAAAATAATATTGTTGTTAAAATTTTAAATCTAGAAAGAAGTAAAAGCAATGATGAAAATTCTTGTGTATTACTTCATTCTTTAAATAAATAATTGTGTCACTTAAAATAGGAATATAAATAAAGTACGTAACAAGAGTTAAACATAATAAAGTTTATGTACAAAACTCAATCACAATTATCACATGAAATTAATATTCAATCACTCAGTTCAAGACTGAGGCATAATCAAACGGTGGTAGAAAAAGTGTTTTGTTACTTTACTGTCGAGTTTAGAAGTTGATTATTTACATTTTATGTTCAGACAACATTTCAGACTAGAAACACACATGCAAAGTGAAGTGAAGTAAACATTCTGTCAAATATCTCTTTATATTTGTTTTGTTCAAAAAGGGTAGAAACACTCGTTGATATTTTAACTGGTTCTTGAAAGAAGCTTCATGAAAGAAGCTGGTCCGAGTTTGGGTGAAGTAACTGAAAATAATAAAAAATCTAATATTAGTGTTCATATAACTTTACATGATTTTGAGGAAAATGTTTCATTATTATAAAAAAATATGATAAACTTTGTAATATTTCACGTTTTTACTTATCTATTGTGATCGTATAGTATTGAATAAATAATGTAGAGTGGCTAGTACCTAGATTACATAATGCATCATGATTAAAACTAATTAAGTTAAACATCACTAATTTCAGGTTCGAAGTTATTCTTAATGCTCTCTCTCTGAAAAATTAATAAATAAATAAAACAAACGTTAAACTAAGAATCATAAGATATTTTAATGGTGGTTCCGGAGATATTTCTCAAAATGTTACATACCAAATGAGTGTTGCTTATAGCTAGAAACATCGTTCGTTTACTACAAGATTTCTAGAATCATTAGTTCATTTTTTTTAGTTCTGTTTATTTAAGTTTTCAGTTCTATTCTATCTAAAAAGTCTCACACGGAGAAAACCCCAAAACACGGAGACCACCTCCAAAAACGTCATTGGCTCAACAGCTGTCCACTTAGGGAACATCTACAACTCAATTTGTTCTTGAGCCTCCAAATATCATTGGAGCGGGTGCTGTCATTGATTGAAAATTTACAACCTGAGAAAGTATCATATAAGGCTCCACCAAGGCTAAGGAATTGTTACTCAACTGCCTCATCTAGTAAAAATCTTGGCTCACCGACGCCAAAGAAGACCACCCAATGTTTATCCCACTTATTACACAATATATGGAATTTATTCTAAAGTTACACTTAGGAACTCTTAAATTTGACTTCTAAGTACTTTTTTTTATGCATTTTAATTTCTGGGATTTTGTAAACAAAATGGAGAAAACACAAAAAAAGTTGTGATACATATGATTCGAATTCAAAATCTTTATAGCCTGCCAAATCAACCCAATTTTAAGTAAATGCATAGTGAAGTTGTTGAAACATTTTTGTAACATTCTGATAGTTAGAAATGTGAAAATTCATTATTACCTCTGCAGCTTTCTCGACAAAACTTAAGATTTAGATATTGTTAAAATATATCTACTTTAGTTAAAAATTAAAAGTAACGTCATTTCCTCTTGGTATTTTACTTACTTTATGCTCATAAAAAATATTGAAAAAGAAAATCTTATACAATAGCCGTAACTTAAATGAATCCTATTCCTAACTCCATTGACCGGGAGTTCAAAAGTGATTAAAAAAAGATAATGGTAGCCATAGGCTAAGAATACATCAGTGAAAGAAATGCTAGAAATAATGCATCAAATATTATTTTTTTTTTGTATTTCCGGTAATAAATACTTTTAGAAGCTGAATGTAACATAATTTTATAATCTTAAATATCGTGAACAGAAAATAACTTTTTAGAACCTTTTCTTAACACTAACAATACATCAGTGAAAGAAATGCTAGAAATAATGCATCAATTTTTTTTTTGTATTTCCGGTAATAAATACTTTTAGAAGCTGAATGTAACATAATTTTATAATCTTAAATATCGTGAACAGAAAATAACTTTTTAGAACCTTTTCTTAACACTAACAATACATCAGTGAAAGAAATGCTAGAAATAATGCATCAATTTTTTTTTTGTATTTCCGGTAATAAATACTTTTAGAAGCTGAATGTAACATAATTTTATAATCTTAAATATCGTGAACAGAAAATAACTTTTTAGAACCTTTTCTTAACACTAACAATACATCAGTGAAAGAAATGCTAGAAATAATGCATCAATTTTTTTTTTGTATTTCCGGTAATAAATACTTTTAGAAGCTGAATGTAACATAATTTTATAATCTTAAATATCGTGAACAGAAAATAACTTTTTAGAACCTTTTCTTAACACTAGCAATACATCAGTGAAAGAAATGCTAGAAATAATGCATCAATTTTTTTTTTGTATTTCCGGTAATAAATACTTTTAGAAGCTGAATGTAACATAATTTTATAATCTTAAATATCGTGAACAGAAAATAACTTTTTAGAACCTTTTCTTAACACTAACAATACATCAGGGAAAGAAATGCTAGAAATAATGCATCAAATTTTAATATTTTTTATATTTCCGGTAATAAATGATTTTAGAAGCTAAATGTAACATAATTTTATAATCTTAAATATCGTGAACAGAAAACAACTTTTTTAGAACATTTTCTTAACGGTAAAAGTCAACAGACAAATCCGGTATTCAAACCATCAGCCATTTATAATACAAAGACCTACCTTCCTCTTATACAGAGTAGCTTTTCATATCTCAGTCCATAGACAAGGACTAAAGATGTTGTAGTGCGAGAAATGCGCCAGTAATGGACAGTAGCAAGCCAGTACTGTGGAAGCTATAGCCGTGATGTATGCCCAACCTACACGGCAGCCTGCAGGCGAGTACGCAGCTGTGTCGGCTCCGCAGTGGAGCTTCGCAAAAGAGGAGCCGAGAACGATGGGGTAGAGTAGTAGGGAGGCTGCCTGTAGTATAGCTGGAAAAAGAGATGAAGAGAATTTAACACGGGAAGAATCTATGTTAATTAAAACAAAATTAACTTCGTATTGAAACCAGTGTAAATATACAGTATTGGTTAGATATTGAGTTAAAGTAGCATAATAGAAGTTCAAATGTAGATATACAACTGATTCTTACAGTAGGAGTCAGTTGTATATCTATATATGAACTTCTATCATGCCGCATTATCTTTATATTAAACTTATACTGTATATTTAGCTTTACTATACGGTATTAGAATATTTTAGTTTTAAATTAGAATACTTGCAAGTGTTCTAATTTAAAATGAAAGAAAAACAAATTAAAATATTAAACTTCTGTCCTTGAAACTATTAGACTGCTTTAAAAAAATCATTGTCACTGGCATAATTATTTCACAACACATTTTATTTTGTAATTATTTTGATTTGTTTGAACTTGAGTTTGATCGTAACATCAATTATAGATGATAAATCAAATAATTATGTTAACTGTTCAATCGATGAACGAAATGCATCAAGAATTAAGTGTTTCATAATGCTATTCCTCTGACATATTACGCGGCAACGAAACTCGTTTACTTAATGAGTCAAATTGCTGATTTCAAATTAAATTTATAAGGCAAAAATCCTAGGAGTTAGCATTTACCCCGGTTTGTAGTTTAAAGGTAAAAGAAAAAGGCATATATTTCTAAGGTAAATTATGCCAAATAATTTACTTAGCCAAACATAAAATTGGTTCTTCAATAGATAATGAGTGAAAAAATTAACTGAACGGATATTCTTGACACTTTTTTCATCATTATGTATTAAAATAATATTACGTTTTAGCATGATTTTTATATACATATATTTTAAAGCTTTGAAATAATTGTAAATAGTACGAAGAATAATAAAGCATAAAACATATTAAAAAATAGTTTAAATTCAACAGAGTTTGAGAAGAAAACTGCATAGTTACAATTCAGAAATATTAATGAAGTATCTAAAAAGCAAACATTTGTATCGTACTTTTGCTTTTATGATGCTAATAGAAAACATTCAAAAACAGCCATTAATATAAGAGTTCTTTTTGCCTTTTAAATTGAGATACATTCAAAATTTTGGTCATACTACATAAATTTATTCAAATGATTCTTCTTTAAATTAAAACTCGGAAATAAAACATTCCTCTAAGATTTGCTTGAAGGGCCAATGCACCGATAAACAACTTTTACCCAGAAATGTGCTTCATTTTATTTTCATGCTTCTTAAAATTAATCTAGAAATGCTTGTACAGCAAATTTTGCCCAAATCCACAACTTAAAAGCTTTGGTGTGACGAAGTTGTATTTCCAAGTGGATTGATTTTCAGAACGAGAGTTTTAGTATGGGGATTTTGAAAATAAGATTTTAGTAAAGGGATTTTGAAAAGGAAAATATTAAAGTTGTGGTATTTTTAAAATGCGAATTTTAAAATAGAAACTTTTAATCTGAGAGTTCTAGTATGATAACTTTAGTGTAAGAATATTGAAAACGAGAATTTTAATCAGGGAATTTTGATAAAGACATTTTAGTATAGAGAATTTGAAAATGAAAATTTTAATGCAGGGATTTTGAGAATTAACGTTAACATTTAAGTACCAAAACCTTTAACCGAACAAAAATAGTTTCACAGCGTCTTGTGTCATTTTAGAAACATTCAACAATCAAAACTGTTTTCAAAAGACAAGTTATTTTATTGCAAATGAATTAAATGAATCAATAATTAGCAGAAATTAATACTATAATTAACATGGTATAATCTAACTTATTTTAAAAGGACATAATACGCTGCGGTCATTTCAGTTTTACCTCAACTTAGACAGTTGGATTTTTTAAAAACTGATTTTTCATTTTTAAACTACCACAATGAATTTTTTTTAATGTCAGAACGGGAAGTTACGCAATTAAACGTAATTATAATTTGTTAATTTTCTCTCTTAAACAACATAAAGTAGATCAAATAATATATTTTATTCTTTATATATTATAAATATCAAAGTTTAAATTTTTTCCCTCTATATTGCAATAATCCAGGAACTTTCTAGCTGCCACCAGTATTTGGAGTGTGAATTTAATAGTTTTGTGTTAAACCATAACTTTGATACACTGCAAAAGTGGTGAATCAACGCTCCAAATAGTCGTGGCAGCTAGAAAGTTCCAGGAATCCAGTGCTATCCTAAAAAAAACTTTTTAACAGTGTTATGATTATTTTACTTCAATTTTCAGCCTACTTTTCTTTTTTTAATTCGAAAGAATTAAAACAAGAAGTTCATAAAGAACAAAAATAGCCTACTTTCCTGTTCTTAAATACTTACTGAAGTTCTAATCGGGAAAAAAACTAGGTTCCTAAAGTAAATATCATCAACAGCCGTTTCTACACTAGATTTATACACATTAGAAAAAAAAATCGAAACACAGCACCCAGCTGTAATTTAAACTTCTAAAAGCCAAAATCAACTATTTTCCTTAATATTCGTTCGCAAATTAATTAAATATTTTTATCATCTGCTCGTGATTATTTGTAGTTCGAAGAATAAATATTTATTAATAACAAAAGTAATGAAACTACTCCGAACTGCATTAAAAAACAAGAAATGTAAATTAAAACTAAGCATAATTGCATGCAAAAGTATGCCTTGCCGCTTTCTTGGTAGATAATTAATGAATAATCAAAGAATCAAATTGTTCTACATTTTATGACGTCATTCCAAACTGATTCATGAAATTATTATTTTGCTTCAAATATGTTTAAATAAAGTTCTCATGCCATTGTTGATTTGGCAACAGTGATTTAAATGACTCAAAATTGAATTTCAATGCTAATTCAATGGAAATTCGCCGACAGATATTAGATTTATGTCCGTCCGGACGTACAGACAGACGGACAAAAAGTATGAAATTTGGGTATCTGAGGTCATAGCTTTCTAACAAAAAAAGAATTTTAAGATCCGATGATTAGAACCGATTTTGGAAGGGGGTACAGACAGACAGACAAACGGACAGACAGGCGGACAGACAGACGGACAGACATACGAAAAGACATACATATGGACAGACAGACAGATGGAACATCAACCGCATTTCAATACCTACAGTGATTTAAATGACTCAAAATTGAATTTCAATGCTAATTCAATGGAAATTGCCGACAGATAGTAGATTTATGTCCGTCCGGACGTACAGACAGACGGACAAAAAGTATGAAAGTTTGGTATCTGAGGTCATAGCTTTCTAACAAAAAAAAGAATTTTTAAGATCCGATGATTAGAACCGATTTTGGAAGGGGGTACAGACAGACAGACAAACGGACAGACAGGCGACAGACAGGCGGACAGACAGACGGACAGACATCGAACAGACAGACATACTGAACAGACAGACAGATGGACATCACCGCATTTAATACCTACAGTGATTTAAATGACTCAAAATTGAATTTCAATGCTAATTCAATGGGAAATTCGCCGACAGATAGTAGATTTATGTCCGTCCGGACGTACAGACAGACGGACAAAAAGTATGAAAGTTGGGTATCTGAGGTCATAGCTTTCTAACAAAAAAAGAATTTTAAGATCCGATGATTAGAACGATTTTGGAAGGGGGGTACAGACAGACAGACAAACGGACAGACAGGCGGACAGACAGACGGACAGACATACGAACAGACAGACATACGAACAGACAGACAGATGGACAGACAGGCAGATGGACATCAACCGCATTTCAATACTACAGTGATTTAAATGACTCAAATTGAATTCAATGCTAATTCAAAGGGAAATTCGCGACAGATAGTAGATTTATGTCGTCCGACGTACAGACAGACGGACAAAAAGTATGAAGTTGGGTATCTGAGGTTATAGCTTTCTAACAAAAAAGAATTTTTAAGATCCGATGATTAGAACCGATTTTGGAAGGGGTACGGACGGACAGACAGACGGACAGACGGACAGACGGACAGACGGACAGAAAGGACATCGACCGCATGTCAATACCTACTTTTTCATTTTTTTAATTCTTTCGAATTAAAAAAGAGAAAAGTAGGCTAAAAATGAAAAAGTAGGTATGACATGCGGTCGATGTCCGTCTGTCCGTCTGTCCGTCTGTCTGTTCCGTCCGTTACCCCTTCCAAAATCGGTTCTAATCATCGGATCTTAAAATTCTTTTTTTGTTAGAAAGCTATAACCTCAGATACCCAACTTTCATACTTTTTGTCCGTCTGTCTGTACGTCCGGACGGACATAAATCTACTATCTGTCGGCGAATTTCCATTGAATTAGCATTGAAATTCAATTTGAGTTCATTTAAATCACTGAGGTATTGAAATGCGGTTGATGTCCAACTGTCTGTCTGTCCATCTGTCTGTCTGTTCGTATGTCTGTCTGTTCGTAGTCTGTCTGTTCGTATGTCTGTCCGTCTGTCTGTCCGCCTGTCTGTCCGTTTGTCTGTCTGTCTGTACCCCCCTTCCAAAATCGGTTCTATCCATCGGATCTTAAAAATTCTTTTTTGTTAGAAAGCTATAACCTCAGATACCCAACTTTCATACTTTTTGTCCGTCTGTCTGTACGTCCAGACGACATAAATCTACTATCTGTCGGCGAATTTCCATTGAATTAGCATGAAATTCATTTTGAGTCATTTAAATCACTGTAGGTATTGAAAATGCGGTTGATGTCCATCTGTCTGTCTGTCCATCTGTCTGTCTGTTCGTATGTCTGTCTGTTTCGTATGTCTGTCCGTCTGTCTGTCCGCCTGTCTGTCCGTTTGTCTGTCTGTCTGTACCCCCTTCCAAAATCGGTTCTATCCATCGATCTTAAAAATTCTTTTTTGTTAGAAAGCTATGACCTCAGATACCCAACTTTCATACTTTTTGTCCGTCTGTTGTACGTCCGGACGGACATAAATCTACTATCTGTCGGCGAATTTCCCATTGAATTAGCATTGAAATTCATTTTCAGTCATTTAAATCACTGTTGCCAAATCAACAATGGCATGAGAAACTTTATTTAAACATATTTGAAGCAAAATAATATTTTCCATGAATCAGTTTGGAATGACGTCATAAAAGTAGAACAATTTGATTCTTTTGATTATTCATTAATTATCTACCAGAAAGCGGCAAGGCATACTTTTGCATGCATTATGCTTAGTTTTTAATTTACATGTCTTGTTTTTTAATGCAGTTCGGAGTAGTTTCATTACTTTGTTATAATAAATATTATTCTTCGAACTACAAATAAATCACGAGCAGATGATAAATATATTTAATTAATTTGCAAACGAATATTAAGGAAAATAGTTGATTTTGGCTTTTAGAAGTTTAAATTATAGCTGGGGCTGTGTTTCGATTTTTTTTTTCTAATGTTATAAATCTAGTGTAGAAACGGCTGTTGATGATATTTACTTAGGAAACCTAGTTTTTTTCCCGATTAAACTTCAGTAAGTATTTAAGTAACAGGAAGTAGGCTATTTTAGTTCTTTATGAACTTCTTGTTAATGTAAAATCCCCACAATTACAAACTGCATTTTAAATCAAATTGCAAGTTGCAGCTTTGTCAAAGTAATGACAAGAATTTCGTCAGGCTCTTCTCAATTTCAGTTTAGCGATCATTTGTTGAGTGTGCCTATTTGGATTTTTGTTGTTCACCAGGCGTATGCGGATAAGAGATAACGATTTCGCAAACAAAATATGCTAATGAGAGTCTGTTCTGAGAATATTTGGAAACGCATTAAAATGACTCGGAACATGTCTGTAAAGTTTGTGATCTTTTAGAATTGTGGGTATTTATCTTCTACGTATTAAAATTTAGATTATTTTAAATACTTGAAAGGTAGAGTTTATTTTCAACTACGGTATTTCTAAGAATAAACTTCAATGGAATATTACTGCTACCTTATTGCTTATTGTAAACCAATTAAAAAATTATAAAGTGCTATTATATTCTATAATGCATACACAACACAAAATTACGTAATAATTTTCACAGCTTTGCATTATAATGCCACGATTTATTTGAAAAATGTTCTAAATAAAAATATTTCATTGAATAATGGCGTTTTTTAAATGTAAGCATCACAAAGGTAAAACTAAAAAAAACCCTCTTTTTAACAGTAACATCGTTATGAGAATATTACCATTTTTAATAAGAATATTGAATGTTCGAATGTTCTTTCACGAATATCTTTCACATTTTTCTTCACGGATGTTCTTTAACTTTTTATTGCTACCATAAGTTTATTTGCAACTACGGTATTTTCTTAGAATAAACTACAATAGAATGCTAATGCTACCTTATTTCTTATTATAAAAGTAGATATTACAAATAATAAATTGCTATTATATCCTATAATACAAAATTATTATACTTGATAATTATGAACACCTTAATATTATAATGCCACACTTTATTTGAAAGAAATTTTAAGAAAAAAATATTTCATTAAGTAATTGCGATTTTTTAATGTAAGCATCATAATGTAAAACTAAAAAAAAACTTTTCAACAGTAACATCGTTATGAGAGTATTACCATTTTTAATAAGAATATTGCACGAATGTTCTTTTAACTTTTTAATGCTACCGTAATTTCGAGGTATTTTGTAGTTTTTGATATTTTGTTCTTTCTAAGAATAAAAAGTATTTTTTTTAAAGATCGGACGTTCTTTTAAAGATCGGTAAATTAACTATGAAACGCAATTTCAACACAAAGCACGTAGTTGGCTCTTTCATCAAAAGAAAAGAAACTTTGAATTATAATTGAATTTAACATCTGCAAGTACAATGTCGAAAGTTTCATACGAAATACGCGCTTCTTTTCCCCCCAATGGAGCTATTGATTAAACAAAAGCCTACCAAACAGTGAAAAAATAAATTACAATTCAGGAAGAGTAAAATTAAAATTTCTAAAAAATGTGGAACTGTTGATTTCATTACACAAAATATTTATAAAAAAATATGAAATAAAAGCTAGCTGGTTTTCAGTCATTTCCTAGAATAATTAAATTGCTATCTTGATTAAAAATATGACAAATGAAAGGGCTTGAAACGAATTGCTCATGTTTATTTTCCCGGATTAAATGTTTTTTTGACACAAAAATCTGTCCTTATTTTTGACACATTCAATGATTAAAGCTGGAGAAATAAATTAGAATGTTGACGCTTTTAAATAATCAAGTTTTAAAATTGGTTTTATTTTAAGAGTTTATTTAAGTGGTTTTTATTTATTTAAAAAATTTATTTTACCATGGTATATCATTATAAATTTACGTTTCTGTTGTGCAGAATAAATCAAATATTGGTGTTTGAAAATATGTTCTTAATATTTTAGCAATTACGATAATTAATAATTGTGATGTTCTAAGAAAATATTTTAAAAATTTATGTTTTGTGCTAAAAATTAAGTAATAAACTAATAGTAATTTTCTTGACAAATGTACAAAATGACCGTCTGTTTAATGGGAATGTTTCAGATGATGTAACGCTCTGTTTTCATTTGTATCCGGGCTGTTTTTCATTGGTTGCTTCGGTTTCACTCTCAAAATGACTGATATAGGTGAAAGAAGCTTTTCTACGCAAGTTTTCTTTAACAAATGTTTTGAACAACCAAGAGCACAGCAAGAATTTGGCATTTAAAAAAAAAATTGCAAACTATTCTTCGAAAACTCATTTTCGAATACCAAAACATAAGTAATTCCAGGCAACAAATGAGCTGTTGTAGCTGTTGCCATCCACAACGTGAAACAACCCATTATAGATACCCATTATAATAGCTTACATTAAAAAAATTATAGTGATGTCCACACAAGTACTTGAAATATGTGAATTAAGAATAAAGTTGTATACATCCAAAAATATTTAAATACTTAAATTATTTCAGTTATATTTTATAAAAAATTTCACTTATTAATATTATATTTAACTTACTTTACGCATAGAATTATTAAAACAAATATTTAGGATATTTAACTTGTCAATGACAATTATTTATAATGATTAAGTATCTTACTTTAAACGTAACTATCGTTGAACTTTTTTATTACTGATGTATATATACCTCTAAGTCAATTATTCTAATATAAATAATATTCTATTTATAAAAAAATAATATTAGAATATTATTTATCTTAGAATAATTGACTTAAGCATTTAATTACTACTGATTGACTAAGTATTTTATTACTGATACATGGTATACCACTAAGTAAATTTTTCTACATTACTAAACATATAAAGTGCATATAACAATTTTATCCCTTAAATGTTGCCTTAAATATGCAACGTTTTTAAAGTTCACGTAAATCAACTGAATAAATATACAAAACTGAATGAAAATACGAAACCTAATACTTTCAAAAGATAAGTACATTTCATATGCAATATAAAATATGGAGGGTTCAGAATACAAGTGAACCAAGTCCACTTTTTTGTCATCTTTGAGTTAGCAGCACAATTGCATGTACTAACTATGTACAATTTCAGTGCAATATTGAAAAAAAGTCATAGTTCCGATAATATCTACCAGGCAGCTAAATTAAAAAAAATGTTAAGAATTAATTTTGTTATAAAGCTGTAATTTAAACCTCTGTAGCACAAAGAATCTTCCTACGGACTTGGTTCACTTGTATTCTGTGGCCTCCACATACGAATACTGCTTCCTTGTATTAGGCGATATGACGTCTAAAACTCGTTGCTTTCAAACCATTCCTCATGCCGAGTTCATTATATTATTCAAACCGGGTTCCAAACGCTTTTTCTGCTATCTTAAACAAGGGACCGCGCCTTTTTCGTGCATATGAAAGTGACAAGTGAATTTGGTGGAAGTGAGAGAAAAGACTCTTATCAGATTGTTTAGAGTAAGTGAATGATACCAAGGGAAGAAAATTGTGTCGGTGCAATTTCGTTTTGAATGTAATATTAGGAACTGTCAAGAATATTTTATGATATATAAAAATACAAACTGTCAAATAGCGTTAGGCTAACTATTTTTTTGTTTGGCCTTATCAAATTCATTTTGGAGTATTTTTATAAAATAATAATTTTAAATAACTGTAGTTATGTCGGATAATTTTTTTTCGAATTATTTTTTTTATTTGATATTCATTTATATGAAACAAGTTGAACAAAATTATATTATTTTTCATTTTTTATCTTTAGAAAGTACTTTAAACGAAGTACTATGATAACAAATCTTCATGACTTAAACCCATGTCATTCATTTATTTTAAAAAATTTTATACAATTTTTTTTAGTTTTTTGATCTGTATATAAACTTTATTTCATTCAAAAGTTTATTCGTAAGATAGGGATTCGATACCTTATTTTCATTCTTTATTCTGAACGATCTATGTTAAGAAAAAAACAACAACGTTGATTTACATTAAAATTTTTCGCAATTAATTATTAAGATAAAGTATTTAACATGTTATCATCACTCAGGTATGTCCAATAACATAAATGCCTACACTTAAGTGGTCTAAATACGTCCAGGATTAGGTATGGAAGCAAAAATCAGATAGCCGCTATTACATGCCAACTGTTGCATTAATAAATACCTTAATAACTATGTCAACTATACTTTAATCATAATTTATACATCCAATAAACTATTAACATTTCAACTCTACTAACAAAGATGACAGTTAAGTTTTCACGGTTGACAACTGCTAGATAAAAAGTAGCTGACGGATTGCACTGCACGCAAGACTCTTCAACCCTTATCACATTGTTCCCCCGCAAGAATAAGCGATTTTAAACAGTTCTTTGTTTCCTGAAAAGTGTACAATTGGGCAGTTTAAGTGTGGATTTGATTTGGGTGTGGACTGAAGGAGTATGAAATTTGGTATAAATATAACTGAAAGGGTGTACTTATGTTGCCAAGTGGGTGTGACGCCATAAGAACGACTAAATGATCGAAATTTTATTTTTCTAAATTACTATAGTTGGGATCGTATATTTTCTATTATAAAATATTATATTGTATTTTAATCGCATTTGGCATAGCTTTTAAGTAATATTGGCACAAAAGTGTTATTAAAATTACTTTTGAGCTTACTTAAATTTCTAGGACTTTATATATTTCATCTAATTTCTATTATATTCAAAGTTCTAAATTAATGTAGCCTTTAACGTAGTGTTATATTAGCAAAACTGCTTTTGACAATATTTAGTAAAAATAGGCATAACACCGTAAGTTCCGTAACAGAAAATGATTTATGAATGAAAATTAAACATTTTATTAATTCCCGGATCAATATAATTTATGGCCATCATGCAAAACATTTTAAGAAAAGTAATCACCATTTTTTAAAAAAAATAATATGTGACATATTTGATACTTAATCGTATTTATTAACTTTACAAAAAAAATAAGATAATTTAGATATTAATTTGTGTTGCTAATTAAATAAGATAGGTAACTATTGGATTTCATTGCATTAGGTACAAATTCATGATAGATAAATATGTTCAAAATAACAACAAAAAACGGTACAAATAACGAAAACATAATAATTGAATTTCAACTATATGAAAAAACATTAACAACAACAGAATCATCACATCATATCAAAACCATTTTTCTTATCAAAAGAAATATAATACCATCAATTAGAATTAGGCATTGGATAGAAATAAAAAATAATAATCTAATATGCACTGTTCTTAAAATGAGAGCAAGAAAAAAATATTTGCTTTCTTTTGTGCATTTCAACGTAATTACTTCTAGATTTTAAGAACCCCATACCCCTTATCTTTCTAATATCTGTATCTTAGTATAAAAAGGACAGGTTAAAATTTTTTTAACACAAGACATCAAGCTTTTTTATGCTAAGGTATGAATACAACTCTTAAAAAACTCATTAAAAACATTGACGGAGTACTCAGTAAAAAAAAACCATTACGCTTTTTCGTCTTCCGTATTTTTTGGCACTCAAATCACTCCGGTTATTAGCAATGTTCCCACGGCTAAATAAATAATTCAATAGATTATGCGCCGAGAAGCAGCTATTATTATATAATAAAGATATTAATAATAATAGCAATATTCTTTAATGTTGTTGAAGTTAATTTTTTTTGCTTCGATTTTTTTGTGTGCTTTAATTTGCACTTGAAGAACCTCCCCCTGTGGTGAAAGGAATTAAAGTTTTTCGATTTACGGCTCTGAAGATGAGGAGTGAAATGATGATCTTGGGGCTGAAGGTCTCGGCGTGATGTTTTTATGGTTTCGTTTAAGGCAAATGATTTTAAAGGGGAATTTTTATGAAATTTTTTTCCGTATTTTTTTTAAATACACAAAAAGTATTGCAAGAGACTATGATTATGTTTCAAGATAACCCTGATGTGCCAATTAAAGAAAAATAAAGTGGATTTTTTTCGGACAATGAGATTATTTAGGTATATTTTAAATTAAAAGCTTGCTCAAGTCTATAATATTATTAAATTAATTAAAACGTTAGGTAACTGGGCCATAGAAAAGTTTAAGATAAACATTTAACAAAACCCCACTTCTTTGCTATTTAGTATTCCTTAATAAATAGCTCAACATATCAAAAATATTAATTAAGATGTTTTTGGAAGAAACATGATCCTAAGAAAAATATACGAAAAACAAATATTTGTGTGATTTAGAATATATGCTACAGCTATGTGTGGGTAATTCTCTCATAAGAGAATAATTTGTGTCCCTTGCGGTAACATATTTTATATTAGTGACTTGTTGAGTTTTTTGAGGCACGAAATTCGGTAATTTTATAGATTTATTCCGGATCTTGCCCTGTTGTATGAAACTGGTCAAGTGACCATCAGGTGACCAGTTGAGATATAATGTTTACAGATGCATTTAGAATAGAAAGTCTTTTTGAATTTCGGCAACAGCAGTTTGGATCTTACTTTGGACTTAAAAATAAATTATAAGATTTAACATTACAAGAAATGTAAAAATATTTTTATATGTCATTACTATACCTCCCTTAAATTTATTTTATGATGATATCATCTGCATCCAACCCTTTCAACATATTCAACTGCGTGCATTAAGCAGTCTTAATTATGCTTTTATTACTGAAATCCAATGACAAACATTATCTTCAATTATAAGCATCTCTTTCATCCCATTCCATGGGCATTTTGAAGCCCCAATCATGAAGAGGACCGACCACTGAGCTGTCAATTAACGGGTCTTTCATCATAATTGCTTCTGCGGGGGGTTGGCGAGCTATTGTTGTTCTAATATGATTTGGAATGGTGATCTGATAAGAGGTAACATATTACACTCTATAATATGTTTTGGAATGGAATGGAATGTTCCATTTTCAAGGGATATGCATATATTTCTAGTCGATATATTTAAAATATAATTATTTATATTGTAATGGATATAGTGCTGACATGGGCGGGTAAATTGCAGTAACCTTTTTGGCCCTAAAATAATCAAGATATTTTAGTATGCTTTTTTAAGGTTTGATTTATTGAGTGATTGCAACCTTGGTCAAAGTCAACATTGGTCAAGATACTGCAGTTTATTTGTCTACGGCAGAGTGAACCACTTCACTGGCCTTAATGGGACATAAAATATGAGAAAAGAGTTAATTTAATGACGCGAAAGACAAAGTGTAGGACGCAAAGGCCAAGTGTAATACATATTTATAAAATATTGTATTTGAGGATCATATAAATGTTTTGTTAATTATTTGCCATTATTTGCCTTATATTTCGTTACAAAATTTTAACTCGTAAGCGTAATCGTAATTTCCGATTTTCTATATTGCTTACTTAAATTTCTACTAAAAATTTAGCAGCACAAATAATTCATTATATTTAACAACATTTACTTGAATAAAAACGATAACTTAAAAACAGAAACAGGAAAAACTACATTTGTTTGAAACCGAGGAACATTCCAAACAGGTTGCCCCAAAGTCTTTAGCCAGATTACATGGAGCGAAAAAGTTCCACAAGCGGAGGAATCATTATAAACACATTTCTGCTGGAGTCTTAAAAGTCAATTTCGAAGGCACTTGATCTCTTTTGCATGGCGACTCACCGGACTCATTTCCCGCCATCTTTCAACGGCCTCAAACGAGCCAGGATGGAAAATCTTAAAAATTATCCGACATTTTACTCGCATTTTGTGCTTCAGGAGGGGGATATTTCCGATTGAAAACTCGTGTACAGGGGATGAGGGGATCTCTGGCAGCGAAGGGGAGAGTTATGAATGAGCAGTTTCGGTTCTAAAGTGTAACTTTTAACCGAGTTTCAGAAGGTAGCTGCAACTCGGGTTGAGAAGTCGTCCATGTTTGGGCATGAATGTAGTGGTGGATATATAGTGGTGGTAGTATGGAGAATAAAAGTAGCGAAATGGCAATTTGTTGAAATAGATTTGAATTATTAGTGAGAAACATAATTCTCATGAAAATAGCTTAAGTATATCTTTTTTAAATTTAAAAGTGCTTCAAGCAAAAAGTTTATAATAAATTTTAATGTTATGGAAAACTCCTTATTTAATAGTATAAATCCTTCAATAAACCTAGAAAATAATTAAAAACTCTTGATAAATCCAAGTATATACGCTTCAATAACGCTTGTTTTATTGTTCTATGATTATTGCTAAAAACTTAATTAAGTGTAAGAATTAGTATTACATTTCTATAGTAACCTATATTCTTTTAGTAACCAATGGTAACTGCAGGTCACAACGTTCATGTCCTAGGAGGTGTTTTTAACAATAAGGCGGCAGAGTCGTCCATTCTACCATTGGTAAGATTGAAAGTGGACACATTAATGCTTCGGTTTTAATCAGAGGTAAAGAATCTATTGGCTGTGTATTAAATGTAACTCTGTGAAGGTCTCTCGGGAATACTTGAAAAAAACAAGTAGGTTTGTAACAGAATCTGTCACTTAACTCGCTTCCACATATTTGTGTTTAACAGGAAAATACGCGCCAAACACAACATTAATTCTATATTTAACATTTACAAGCTAAATTTGGCTAGTTTCATTTATTTTATTTCGAAAATTCAATAATTATTACTTATCGTTTGCAAAAATTAATTTATATTTTAAAGAATAAATATGTCATATTCCTCGCTTTTAAATAGAATGAAAACATTTCATATCACCATACAAGTATTCCGTAGTGAAATATATTTGGCGTCATTTCAAACTGATCGATGTTGCAAAAATAAATTTATTTTAATTTATTGTCTAAAAGAATTAAAGTTTCTCGAGCGATTGTTGCGAATGGCAAATGTGATTTAATTCTAATAAAAACAGGGCCTTTAGCTATTTGTAATTCAAACTTTTAAACGCCAAAATTAACTATTTTCATTAATCTTCTTTCTCAGATTTAATAATTAGACTTTATCGTTTGCTAAATTTGTTTGAAGTTCGAAGAATAATGATGTAATCTTTTTTAATAAATATTTTTGTCGCCACAATTTCCCATTTACATTTCTTTCGAAAATTCACTTATTTATAATTTGTTAAATTAATTTACAGTTCAAAACATTTATAATTTGTACAATTGATGCTTTAAAAATAAAAGCGAAACTTAGCATATTTTTTTTTAATGTTAAGTTAGAATTCTCTATGCATCTTTCTACATACATATATATAGAACCATTAAAAGAACTCTATTGTGATAATACAACAATCCAAACCGAATTATATCACATAAATAAATATTTTTTCAAAAGTGTATTTTTATTTAACAAAAGTTTCTCGTACGTTTAACGAAATGGCAACAGTGAAAATATTGAAAAAAATGGAATTTGCATGTTATTTCAATGTAGATTAAATTTTTAGTTATTTAAATTTTAAATAAGCTTCTAGTTTAAATTTTTTAATGAAATTTGGCATGTAGCCTAATCTTATTTTTTGCTTCAAAATGACGTATCCCACTTTTCTGTGGGACTTGTGGATGACAACAGTGAAAATATGAATAAAAATAGAATTTGCATGTTATTTCAATGTAGACAAAAAAAATTAGTTATTTAAATTTTAAATAAACTTCTAATTTAAATTTTTTAATGAAATTTGGAATGTAGCCTAATCTGATTTTTTGCTTTAAAATGACGTATTCCACTTGTCTGTGGGACTTGTGGTTCTTTCTGTGAAAGTGGGTGACAGACAGACAGACGGACGGACGGACAGACGGACTGAACGATTATAAAACCTTCCACTTTTTACGTTATAAACGTAGTGTGGAAGCTAAAAATGTGTGCTAAAAGCTTAGAGTTATAAGCTAAGTATGGTTATCGTTTCTTGTTAATGATGACATATATTCCAGTCATTTCCATGCTTGTTTTTTAGGTATCTTGGGGTCGTTGACTTGTATTCTAGCTTGCAGCTAGAGCAGAAGGAAAAAAATCAACAGCAACAAATTATTTTACACACAAAACATAGTTTTAATGTTTTATTGTTCCTTTTAATTGATGCAAAAACTCTATTATAAAAACAAATTTATCCAGAAAAAATATCAAAAAAAGAAAACCATCATTAATTTAAATAACTTTGAATAGAAAAAGATCAAAGATGGCGCTTCTTCGTGAGTCGGTATTCTACATCCTTGAATCTCTAACGTAATATAAGTCCCTTCCCCGTAATTACTTCTCCACTTAGAGATTCAATTTAACCTTCCAGGTCGTTTTCATAATGCGAGCTTTTAGCCGAATTTCCTGTCTCCCAATTTTGATATCGCATATTACTAAGCTCTTAAAACAAGAGTCGTGTTTCTTCAAAGTTTCTAAAATATATATCCGCTTTCGAATCACTCCGTTAATACCACCAGAGTTCTTTTTCTTTTGATGGCGGGAAAAAATTTTGCATAATGGCGGTTTTCGAGTGTCTCGATGCGGTAATGAAATTTTTTGCGGAAGTAATTTATTTGGTTTTTAAGGTTTTTTTTTTTAAAGAGAGGATTTTAAAAAGCGTAAAATAAAAAGACTTATTTGGTCTTTGAGTAATATATTGTTTATCCTCCATCGATAATTGTCTTATGAAAACAAAAAAAAAACGTCAAGGAATTTAATTAAAGGAAACTCTACAATCAGTAATTAGGATGAATAAGAATTTAATAATGAAGTAATTTAGTGAGAAGCTTTTTGTTTCACTAAAAGAAAACTATAATTTCTAATAGTTAATGTTGGAGTTTTAGATAAACTAAGTTGTAGGGTACCGAAGATATTTTATTATGCATATTATTGAAACTATTAATTTAGGTTAAGATTACATTAAATCATTTTAGGGCGATTTAACGGACCATTTTTAAGACTAGGTGACGCCATTAGAGGACCAAACAACAGTTGCTCATTGCTTGGTGTCGACCGAAGCGCATATAGACGATTCTAAGCGTGGAGGGATACATGAGTGGGTCAGTTCACAGTTCTATGTTGCCATTCAGGCAAATTACAGTTAATCTGACAGTTACTTTTAACTGAACAGCGTGTTACATATTTTTCTTTCTGTTTCGCAAATTCACTATAAAAAATATAGTTATAGTTAAAAATTATTATTATAAAAATTAGCTGCCCATTACAGTTAAAATTGTAAACGCTGCATGGATGATGAAAGAAAAAAATTAAATATCTTGTTTTATTATTTTGTCTTTTTATGTTTTGACATTAAATTATCAAATACGACTATTTTTACGGCTTGTTAAATATTGTATAGAATTACTTGCTCATTGATTCTAACTCAATGCCAGATTTAGGAAAAAAGTCGAACTCAACCCTCCCACTCACAACTCCATTTCTAATGAAGATCGAACCCCTTTCTAGATCTTATTCCGGCACTATAGCTCCGTTTCCGGTATGTTCTGCTCCGTTTCCTGAAACCCCATACGCCCCCCCCCCTCCCCCACACTTCCGTCGGTGGAAGGTTAAACGGAATTTCTCTCAACAACCCCCAATGTTTGACTTCACTCCCACGATTCTGTGTTCTGAGGGGAACGAGAAAAACAGTGGAGGGAATTTCTCACAAGAGTCTCGGGTTTCGGTTGGTCTTTCTCAGTGGAAATTTCTGGTGATGTTCAAGTGGGAAGTAAATAACGGTTAGACGGTCCTGGATTGTTCTTGTGGGGGAAAAGATAGCTTGGTTACAATTTTGAGAAATTGCTACGGATTGTAATTAAGATATTTCTTTGGTTTGATTGGGTCATTTCTGACTGTCTATGTCTAGTCCCTTTAAGGGCCTTCAACACAGCCAAATACGCCTAGTAACTTAGAACTCCGGTCAAGTGACGAGGTTGACATGTGAATTGGCACACAACGGAACTTGGAAGGACATCGTACGCTAACGTCGTCGTGACTTTAGACTCCACGAGCTTAACAAGCACAAGTGTGTCAGTGTACTCGGGGACTCTCGTGAATAGTTAGGGTTTTCCCAGCGCGAATATGTTCATAGTAGGGTTGTCTCTAGAACCGAAAACCTTCTCAATGAGAAGTGGACGTCCATCAACTCGGTCACGGGAAACCCTTAGGATCATTCTTTTTTTAGAAATGGTATCTTAACATATGACCCATCATAACGGATTCTGAATCGCTTATTTCCGAAACCCATACAATGGGGATTGCATTAACTTTAATTAAGGAAAATTGAGGAAAATATAAAATAGTCACGAATCAAATAGTTTTTTTAAATTGAAATTTGGGTAGGATTACTTTTTAAATTAAAAAAAATGGGTTATTATGCCAGCATGTTTTTGGATAACTATTGTTATAGTTAAAGAAGGTTTTTAAAATTTTGTCGTATAAAGTAAAGTTTTATGCGCACTACATAATTAGGAGGAATATATTTGGAAAGTATTGAGATATTTAAAAAGTATTGTTAGCTTCATACAAAAACTACATGATCAAAGTTAAAAAATTTTCTCTCTCTCGTTAGTATATTATATATTATATTAGTATATAAATCACTAAAAGTAAAGTTACTGGTGACTTTATTTTAAAATTCTGCACTCATCGAGGCTTTATCTATAGGAACGAAAGATTTGAATTTCTGTACAAACTTGTATATTGTACATTTTCAACACAACAGTTCTTCAAAAAGAGCACAACCAACAAACTTTCACGAAACCCAGCCGTGCCCCAACTGTCCCCAGTGTTTTCATCATTTTCCCCTACACCCACCGGTATACTTAAAGTTTAGGTTCTTTGTCTCAATTGGGGTATTTTGAAGGGTTGCTTCGTCCTTTTTTACGGTAGTAATTGGAGGGACTGTCGTGGTTTCGTCAATTTTCTCCACAAAATTCTCGTGGATCGAGTTTCGCGAAGATTTGTGTCAAAATGTTATTGTAATGATGATGGATTGAAAAGGTTGTTTTTTCAGTGTTTGGCTTACTATTTTTGGTTGTTATATGAGTAGGGCGTTGAAGTAAGTTTTTATAAAAAATTGTTTTGAATTTTTGTTTAATTTTTTCCTTGGATTTAAAAAACCAACGTTATATTGAATTGGTTGTAGGTTAAAGAGAATGCGTTGAAATGAGAATATAAAAAGAATAGTTTCTAAATAAAACGCAGACTTTAACATTTCGTCTTATTCTTTGTAAAAAAACCAGAAACAAACCGAGGTTATGTAAAAAAAATGGAAAATTGACCTTTTCTACTAAATACACATAAAGGCGAGATTTTAATGAAGTTCTTGAGTATTTCGCTCAATAACTATACATCGAAAAGTTTAATATCAGAAAAATTTGTTTACCCTGCAAAATATTTTTGTTAGAAAACAGTTTTTTCTATTTTCCTATAGAAAAAAGTCTGTTTTACAGAATTTAACTGTAAAATTTCATCTCGATATCTTATATATCTCGATATTTTATATATCTTATCTTATATACTTATTATCTCTGTAAACAGATAAAAACACTGATGCAGATAGCATCTGTCGAGAACAGATTTTTCTGCTTTGATAACGAAAAATTGGTATCAATGTTGAAATTGGTAACTTAGTATATTGATCCATACTAAAATTAGTACTAACTAACTGAATTTTTTTCCTCCTAAATGGAAAATATATGTAATATAGAAAAGTCAAGGGAAAAATCTGCTTTTGTACAGAAACTTTCTGTATGCTGCAGTAATATTGTGTTCGTATACATATGCGCGAATTATTTCTGTATTGCTTTGATACGAGGGAATTGTGTCATTTTACCGTGGCATTACGGATATTTTCTGGTAACAGTTTTTTTTTGTAGAATGCTATTAAAATGAATTATTAGAAATGTGCTTCTTGACTTTATTTTAGAACGAAGAATGTTTCACTTACACAACAGTCTAAGTCTTCAAATCTGTATCGTTATCTCCAGAATTGAATTATGTAGTTTCCCCAGCGCATTCATCACAAGTACGAAAAAAGAACCTTACTAAGCATTTTCCTCCATATCCAAACATTCCCTGCGTGTCAAACATATTCAGTTAAAATAGCAGATAGGGGCAAGAATTTTCCAAGATCATATTGACATTTCCATTGCTTTTTAAGACAATTTGTAAAACCACCGAAGGCGTTTATCAAAAGTATACATTACACTTTTTGGAACACTGGACTAAGATTTTTCCAGAAACCTAACGAAATCCATACATGCACCAATACATAATAAAAAAAAGCTAATAGAAATGCGCAATTTATCCTTAGTTTTGGACAACGGACGTGTCTTCTACATGCTAGTCTCTCTAGGTCTTCAAATCTGTTTCTTTATCTCCGGTGCAATGGAGTTCCGCAGTCCCCTCAGCGCATCCTTAATGAGGAAAAAAATAACCCTACTTAGCATTTTACTCCACGTCCAAACATTCAATGGAAGTCAAATATAATGTCGGCTGGGGGAGAAGAACACAATCGAGTGACAGTAAAAGTTAGTAAGCGTTCAACACCCCATTGACTGTTTGATTGGTCTAGACCATTTGTAAAATCACCGAAGCTGCTTATGGAAAGTCCATATTAAACTTATTAGAACATTTGGCTAAGGATTTTCCAAAAACCCGACGAAATCCCAGTTCCGTAGTCCCCTCAGCGCATCCATCATGAGGAAGAAAAAATAAACATACTTAGCATTTTTCTCCACGTCTAAATATTCAATGGGTGTCAAATACAATGTCGGTTTGGTGAGAAGAATATATTCCAGTGACAATGAAAGCAGTAAACGTCCAAAAACATATTGACAATTTTATTAGTCTTCTGGACAACTTTAGAAATTATTGAAGACGCTTATTTAGACTGCGAATTGAACTTCAGAAATCATTTAACCAAGGATTTTCCAGATAGTCTCTATCAAAGAAAAATACACATATACAGAATAAAGTTTTTAGATATGAGCAATTTATCTTTATTTTTCTACAATGGTTATTTCTTCTACAAGTTTTTAAATCTGTGTCTTCATCTCCAGTAGAATTGAATTCCATAGTCCCCTGAACGCATCCATCACAGGGAAGGAAAAAAACCCCTACTTAGCATTTTCCTCCATATCCACACATTCCCTGCGTGTCAAACAAAATGTCGTGGGGGCGAGAAGAATAAATTCGGGTGAAAATGGAAGGTAATAAACGTCCAACACCATATTGACAGTTTAATTGGTCTTTTCGACTGCTTAGAAAATTATCGAAGTCTCTTTAAACTTCAAAATAAACTTCAGAAATAACCAAGGATTTTCCCGAAGGTCCACCCAACAAAACGATCTGAGCAATTTATCTTTATTTTTGGATAATGGTCTTTTCTTCTACATGTCTTTAAATCTGTGTCTTCATGTTCAGTAGAATTGAATTCCGTAGTCCCCTCAACGCATCCATCACAAGGAAGAAAAAAAGAACCCTACTTAGCATTTTCCTCCACATCCCAAACATTCCCTGTGTGTCAAACAAAATGTCGTGGGGGCGAGAAGAGCATATTCGGGTGACAATGGAAGATAGGGGGGTTCTTTCAGCACCAAATTGACACGGCTTCCGGACCCAGTGTAAATTCGCCCAAGACGCTTTCCTGAACTTCATTTCCCAAACTGCTCTCGACTCCGTGGGTTTACGCAAGACCGGATTTTGGAAATCAAACTCTTCGTTGGGATAAGAAAGAAAAGTATAAGTCTACATATTTCACGTTTTAACCCTGTTTTCTAGTAGGCAAGAGATTTTTAAGAATTTCAAAATCCAAGAATTTTGCTCCTTATTAAGCTTGCCAATGAATTTCCGGGCTTTGTAGAATATTTCTATTTGTGATATTATACGACCCACAGGACAAAAGTGGACTGCATAAAATAAGTAGAACGCGTACAATAAAGTTGTCTCATTATTTTTACTGTTTTTAAAATTTTTTGCTATATCATACACCCTTTGGGCAATAACTGATAATATATAATAGATAGAATAGTTGAGCCATGATATAACTAATGCAATAAATGTTAAATCCTCTACTGGTCCAAAGATGTGAAGTTAACTTATCAAAAGTACATATAGAATATTGGCGAGAAGATTCTTTGCCAGCTAGATAGATAGATATGTACTTTTTAAAGAGTAGATGTGGTTTTTTATGCAAATATTATTTTCTTTAAAGTTCTTTTTAACTACTTTTCAAAGAATCGCCCAAAATGAACGATAAATTGTTTATCTTAAGCAATAAGGGGCTCCGGAAACACCAATTTTTTTTATTAATTTTTTTATAGGTATGATGATAATGTGGAACAATGACTACAAGCTAATTTCTTAAATCACAAATAGGTTATATTTTATTTAAATAAGCTAAAAACTTCAAAGGCAAATTAGTATAAATGTCATTGTTGACAAACTTTTGGCTATTACAGCCTTATAGTTGAACTTATGAAGCAAAAAGTTGGTTTTAAAAAGTAAGCATAAGCCAAATATAAGGTTAATATTTAAAATAAACCTTTAAAGTGTGGAGAAATGCATCGTGGAATTAGATTTGGGTTTGAACGGCCTTCACTTTCCCATATTTATCAAAAATATTTCGTTGGAATTATAAGGTAAAAAAAACAGCATTTCTGTAAGAGTATCATAAAAGGATGGTCGTCCAAAATAACAGGAACGCTTAATATCCTCTCTTTAAAAATAACTCGTTTCATCGCCCTTCAGCAGAAGTTGAAGATTTGATGTGACGTCGAAAGAGGAACGGGAATCTTTGACAAAGACATGGGTGTCGAAGGGTCTTTTTCCTTTTCCTGTTTTTGGGAGAGGCTTGGTTGGATTGTTTGGAGATGTTGGGAGGTGTTTCTGGATTTTGATATGCCTGTTGTGGAAAGTAAAAGGGGCCTGTCAGGCAAGGATAGTTTTTAACTTAAAATTGTAGTTATTGTGTAAAAAACTTATAACTTTATTTTGAAGTTCAAGTTCAGTAAATATATGAAACGTATCATCATGGGGCATTGATAGTTTGTACATTTTCGTGAGTTTGTAAGCATCAATGGAGTTTGGTTTCGATTTTCGCTATCTTTAATTAAGTTATAAATTAGAAAGGTATAAAATACAGTCATCCTTTCATCCCTTAAGTGGGTCGATAAAATGGGCACCAAGCATGCTTGGGAACTAAACACTGGAGTTTCCGCGTGAGGCTGACCACCTTACCGGGACATATTCCTAGCACCCCATAGCCTTAGGTCACGAAAGCTGAAATGGGCACGGCAGGCCTTATCCACTAATGGGCTGTTGCGCCGAGGAGTTTAGTTTAGTTTTTATAAATTACAGTACAAGAAAAGTAGTAATAAGAAATACCAACTCTTTGCAAAATAATAAATCAAAAAGTGTGGATGGATGTAAGTAATAGATTTCGGTTTACTATTCCGTTTTTCATAGAAAAATTTAAGGAGCAAAGTTTCTTAATTAAAATCCAATGAAAATAAATTTGGCAGCACCGGGAGAATCAATTAGCTGTTCCATTTAATACGTTAAAGTTGTAATACAATTGAAAAAAAATCGGTATTAAAGTAGCATGCCATCGCCAACTGAGTGCATACCATAACCATTTGGCAAACCCAAACGAAAGAAAAAGTAGAAAAATAGAAGGATCCCCAAAGATAAATTAAATAACAAAGCAGGTGTAAGGGGAGACGACAAAGTTTGCGCAAGTAGGACGGGTGTGATGAATCAAAGCTTCCATCCCCCTCAAATTCTCTTAGTCTGGATATCGGGAGTCTTATGAACCTGCAGCACACCAGAAAATTTCATTCAAGGTTGTGGCGATGAAGAGAGAAATATTCACTTTCACCTGTTTGGAGAAAGATGGAAAAGTAATTTTGTGACGGTGAACCTGTTACCTGACTACAAACTGAATTAGTCTTTTAGTATGAAATGTAGAATTGAGTAACTATAAAATAAATACTTTTATATAAGAAAATCATTGTACTTGAGGTGTTATTTTTGCAGGACAATATAAGTTTAGATTTTAATCTGTAACTAGAAAAATTATCAAGGATTTAAGAAGTCGATTGGAAGATTTCCTTATATATTTCTACACAGGAATTAGGATTTTGGTTTGCTTGCGAACATTTCCAGATGCATATTCCTAAATTAAGTGTTAATACAGTTGAGTTACTTTATTTTGTGAAATGCATTAGACCTCGTTCTATAGAGAAGTGACTACATCCTTCTATACCAGTCTGGCAGTTGGTCATTGGTCCACTCACGGCTTACTAAACAGACAAGGACAAGAGAAGCTCTTTCAAACACGTGCGTGTATGAAAGTTTTGAAGATTTTTCATTGTTTCGATTGTCATTGTTCCGAAGATGAAGAAACATGCTCTCGAAACCTGTTCGGAACCCTTTGTAAATGGCTGATTATATTTTTAGGATTAAAAATAGGTTTCTTCATCTTCGGCACTTGCAACAGTGACTTAAAACTTTCCGTCGATGGACGTGTTTTGGAGAGCTCTTCTGGCTTTGTAAGTTGAGTAGGCCCTGGTCCTCTCAGCCGTTTTTTCTTTTCAGGTGGTCGATAAAGGAAGTCATTGTCGAAATAGCCATTCGTCATGCATAATCACTAGTGTTAGGATACCAGGCCTACAGGAACGGAAAGAGACGCCTCCTCAATGTCTACTCGAACAGATTTTAACTTATTATATATACTATATTACGCTGTTATATACTATACTATATTATAGTGTGTTGATAAATATTCAAGCAAATCTTTGTATTAACTTATTTGGACAATCGCGCTTTGGATACAGTACTAATATGCTACATATATGTATTAAAATCTGCCGTGGGCAGGTAAACTGCAGTAATCATAACAAGGAATTAATCATATTTTCCTCTGAAATATCAGTTCAGTATACTTCAGTATACTTTCTTTTAGGTTAGAATTATTGAGTTCTTGCAACAAAGGTCCAAGTCATTAGTCTACAGTTACTGCAGTTTACCTGCCCACGGCAGATAGATAAATATACAATAATTAAATATCGTCTGTCAAATGATATAACCACGGATATACACATTCTAGGGATTTGTGGATTTTGAAAACCGTTGGCTTAACCAGTATCCAGTTTGCAAACTCTGTGCTTTTGTCATTTGATCGACGATTTATAAACTTGTATAGTGAAGGACAGTGTAAATAAACTTGTATAGTGTAGTGACATGTGTATATAAACTTGTATAGTGTAGTGAATGAAAAAATATGTAGCCAATCCCCCGCACCCCCCCCAAAAAAAAGAAATCGAAGAAAGGAACTACAGCTTTCTTGAAAGAACTTCTTCCACCCTTCTCTCTAACCTCCAACCCCATCTTATTTCTGTTTGTATTCTTGGGAAAATTCCACGATCCCGGCTTTGGGGGGGAAGATTGAAACCCCCGTGTGATCCCCGCCATATGTTGCGTGGGGGTGTTAATAAGAACAAGCAATCGGTGGGTGTCGTTGTCTTCAAGATGGTAGATCAAGTGTTTTCCGAGATTATGTCCTTATGTCCCGTGTTTTGGTCTGGATTTGTAGAATGTTTTGTTAAGGCGATTGGAGAAATATTGTATTTTCGTTTTTGTGTAATTCCTTATTTTTTGTACAATATTGGACAGTACTTAAAAAAATTAATATAATAATTAAGAAAAAAGCAAATACTGGGTGTCATTGTCTTCAAGATGGTAGATCATGGTTTTTCTGGGATTATAATTTATATCCTTATGTCCCTTGTTTTGGTCTGTATTTGAAGAATGTTTTGTTAAGTGGAGAAAATAGTGTATTTTAGTTTTTGTGTGATTCCTTATTTTCTTGTACTGTTCTCTAATTATCTAAAAAAAATAATGTAATAGTTAATAAAAACAACAGGTGAGCGTGTTTTCTTCATGATAGTCTAGATATTTTTTTCTTCTTCCGGGATTATTTCCGAATGCCCCTCGTTTTGATCTGTATTTGTACAATGTTTTGCTAAGAGATTGGAAAAAATGTATTTTGGTATTGTACAATTATCTTTTTTTTTATACAATTGACATTACTTAAAACAATAATGTAATAGTTAAAAATAGTATAGATCAAGGTTTTTCTGGGATTATATCCTTATGTCCCTTGTTTTGATTTGGATTTGTAGAATGTTTTGTTAAGAGATTGGAAAAAATGTTGTATTTTCGTTTTTGTGTAATTCGTATTTTCTTGTACACTTGAACAGTTACAGTACTCTAAAAATTAATGTAATAGTTAAGGAAAAATAAACAGTGGGCGTGTTTTCCTTTCTTCCAGACGGTAATTTTTTTTATGGGAAATGTCCTTACGTTCTGTGTTTTGGTCTGGATTTGTTGAAGATTTTTTTTATAAGTATTAATAAAATATTGTATTTTCGTATTGTATAATTACTATTTTCTTGCAAAATTGTACAGTAGTTTAAAAATTAATATAATAATTATAAAAATCAAACGGTGAGCTTTATCTGATTATTAATCAAGTGTTTTCGGGGATTAAGTCCGCATGTCTCCTGTTTTAGTTTGCATTTGTAGAATGTTTTGGGAAGAGATAAAAGAATTTATTTTGGTATTGTAGAATGAATTATTTTTTGTGTGCAAATAGACAGAGCTTAATAAATTAATTCATAAGAAATAAGTAAATTCTTGTGTTTTATTCAAATGAAAATTGTTGTTTAGTTAATGGTAAGTGTTAGGGGAAATTTAGCTGAGAAGTATGTTTTTAATTTATATTGAAGTAGAAATGAAAATGATATCTTTAATAATCCAAACTGTTTGGCATGATTTAAATGTAAAGGGTGAACTAGAGAATTGTTTTAAAAGATGTCTATATGCAGACCACGATTGCTTATCCAAACTGGATTAATCCGAAGTCCCTTTCCTTCCCGTCAAATTTAGGAGCAATTTCAAGTTTATAATATATTTCACGTTAATTTCATCTTGTTTCAGTAAAAAGATATTTGGTTACATATATTTAAGAAGTCACTTTTATCATATAAAAGCAAAAAATTAAATATATATGTTCATAGTTTTTTAAAGATTCAATACAACACGTCTCAGTGAAACTTTAAATCTCCAAAAATTGAATTGATGCTATTTTATTTTGCTGTTCCAGTAAAACTTTACCTGTTAGAGATATTAAGAAAAACTCTTCAAGAAGTCGTTATTTAAGTTCGGAAATCTTTTTTGATTTTTTGATAAGCGAGTAAAAATCCAATCAGGATTCCACTTTATATCCTTTTACGTTTCGACCTAACAATTGCAGCTTAGTACACTCGGCTACCATTTGGGGTTTGGAAATCCCTCACAGCCATCATTAAAGACATTATTGTGGTGAGTTTATTTAATACAATTGTAACTAACAATTTTTTAAAAAGTGAAATTGGGTTGGAAGTACTAAATGTAATGGTTGTGATCAAATTTGGAGATATAAAGATGCTTTTTTTTCAGCAAAAATAGTGTATAATAGGATTTCGACATCTTTCCGATATAATTCTGACATTATAATATCGAGTAATCATTAGATACGATTGTCGTATTTCTTGTGATACTTGGGGTTATGGAAGGTAGAATTGGATGATTATAGGCTAATTTGAAAAACTCACCCTAATTTTTGAGTAATGACTTTTGCCGTGCAAAAACACCTTTAGGAATTTTCGATTTGGGAATACTAAAAGTATTTTGTGAGTTGTGGCATGAAATTGAGATTCAGATGGCTTTAATATCGTTTTCCATTGTCAAAAATCACCCTATTTAACATGGCTTAAAATTTAATTTTATTTAATATGGCTTTATAAAAAACTTGTCAGTGTGATGTTAAAATTAGAAAGAACACTCGACAGACAAGGAGATTTTGTTTGGTAAAAACTTATCGAGCATCGGAATTCTATAATAAAAGAACAATGAAGTAATGTGGTAAGATTAAAAACTATTTGTGATAAAGAAGTTTGAAGATCAGGTAAAACGATATGTCCAATATGGTACCCATACCATTATGACAGTGCCCCATCATTTATATGAAATTTAGGTTTTCAACATTGCTCTTGTGCTTTATAATAACCATTGCAGCAGAATTAACTTGCTCCATTGACATTTGCCAAACAAACTTACATTTCCTTCCATTCCTATCTATCTTATTACAGTTTCTGATTTTTCAAACGTATAAAATTGAAATTTTAGCTGCATTCCATTATTTAGAACTATTATTTTTTAATGTCAATTGCAAGTTTGTCCAAATAACCCAGCGGTTTCTTGAAACTGTGCTCTGTCTAACGATAAACCAACCAATGCGTCATCAAATCAAAGTTTAATGGAATCGAAATACAGAACATAATTTTTATCCACTGAATTAGATTTTGGGGTCGTTTAGATGTTTTTGTTGGGTACTTTTACTTATTCTTTATGTTTCACCAAATAGTTTTTCCTTCATCAATCCCTAGGATATTTATAAGGAATCCAGGTTTTATTATTGTGGAGTAGAGGGAAAGATATAATGAAGTAAAAATAAATGGAATATAGTTTTTTTTCCAGCTCACCAGTGTTTATACCAGTTTCTTAAGTTAATTTGTTTCCTTACTTGTTTTTCCCTTTCGGGAGTACTTATTTTAAAAATGAATTTTTTATGAATATTCTACTCTCCTTACATTGGGTATTATTTTTTTAAGCCACATGTTTCTTATGTTTTGCGTGTTATTGTATTCTTTTTTTTACACATTAAAAAAATATGTTATTTATTTTTAGTGGATCTTGCAGTTTAAAAAGAAAAACTTATCAATTTATGCAAAAAAGCTTAGACATACATAAGGGAAAGTATTAAGATTTCATTTTTTAAATACTGTTTTTAAGAATATCTCTAGATATATTTTAGAAAAAATTATAACCAAATTCAACTGAGGTCTTCACCTACCGCTTTCGTTAAATGTGCTGTGATATAAAAGGAAAGAAAAAACTATGTGGTATGGATAGAATTATGAGGAATACGATATAATTACAACAACAATGAACAAATTATTCTTGTGTATTTGTTTGCTAAACATAAGTAACGAAAAGTACGATACCTTGATATAGTTGTATGTAATCAGAATTTTTGTACTGATTTACTTTTTTACATCTATAAACGTCGGACATCGAATTAAACTTTAGCTTTCTAAGACACTACAAAACATTAAACAATCTACACCACTGATTGAATTAATGTGTTTTTAATCATAAACCCAATTTATGTTAATGTCTTGAGAAACAAAAAGTTTGCGATATCAAGTCGATTACGTTAAATTAGCATAATTTAAATTAAAAAAAAACTAAGAAACTTCTACTAAATGATCCAAGTTTTCGTTCGAAATTGTACACTAAGTTACAAAAGTTTGTATCATTTCTGAATACGAAATAAGTGATCACTGACACTGACGAATAACGTCTTAAAGACCAAGTCCATACAAACTGTCAGGAACCCTGATTTATGTGCCATACCCTTTACACACCCAGGGATGATGTATGTTCACCAAGAATAAAGAAATTACATCCTTTTGAAAGCTCGCATGCGTTTTTCTAATGTTCATTTTTTCCTATTTGATTCTTTTCTTCTTTTTTGTCAATAGACACATCGCTTTATTTTATTGTTTGAGAAAAACGTAACTAACATTTTTAAAAGTTCCATGCAACATATCCAACAGTTTTATGCACAATAACAGTTAGCTAAGGGTATACTTCGTTGTTTTCAATTTTAAAGTTACCTCTTTTTTAAATTATGTACAATGTACCTTATGTTACTTTTACATCATGAACTTTTTACTGATATATATTTCAAACTCAACGAGTTTTAGCGGTACTAATAAAGCAAAAAATATAAGTTGAAATAATTATGCAGGATGATTATAACTAAAATTCCAATTTAATGTAAATGAAAAGTGTAATTCACTACTTAGAATGACGCGAAATTGCGTAAGAGTATCTTGGTGCAAAAATAATTTGTTTGGCTGAATCATATCAGAAATTAGAATAACTGAGTAATGTTTCGATGGAACAATAACAGACTAATAAAAAAGTCATCAGCCATAAAGGCTATCGTCATTCTATCTGGATTCAAAGACCTAATAAGAACAGAACTTTATATCGATATCAATATGTATATTTTTTTTTGTCTTATACCATACTTTAATCTCCCTATTTTATTTCTATGCCCTTAGGTTTTTTTACTATAAAATTCCATTGTGGCACAAATGTGCCTAAAAATTTTAATTTATGGACACAGAAAACATAGTTTTGAACCTAATAGTTCCAATATTCTAACGTTATAAATATTATACACTCCACAGTATATGGTACTCTGTATTTTCTTTCCCCGTTCGTTTAAATTATTATTATTATTATTAAACTGATAATTGCCGTCTAGTTCATTTTCCCAATTATTTCTAACCCATTTAAAAAATAATTCAGCCGAAGTAAGTTACAATTTTGTCAAACCTTCCAAGCGCTATCCCTGTTCTTTGTCGACCAATAAGCACACAAGAAATGATGGATTACTTAACGATTAAGTGGCCTAGATGTGTTATTTTTCATCGCGTGTGAGAATATTCTCAAAAAAGAAATGACGTGGGGAATATAAAAGAAAAGATTTAGAAATATAAAAGGTGCTGAAATACAATGCGGGTGTATCTTGTTCGAATCAAAGTTGAGGTCTTTATTATCGGAAAACTTATTAGCATTTTTGACAGGTAATAAACGATTTTGGTTGAGAAATCTATACGGAATTTGATGCTTTATATATATTTGTGAAGACTTATTTGGTTTTGTTTTGGTAATGTGATTTGTATTTTCATATTTAATATGTCACGATATTTGATACTATTTCCGCAAAATTTGAGCTGAAAGTGCTTTTTTTAACCGCATGAAATTATCATATATTTAATGCAAAAAAAGTAATAGGTGTAAAAAAAATTCAACACAAAAGTTTTTCTACAAATCACTATACTATGTGTCGATTTTTAAACTGCCTATGATTTAAAACAACAAAACCAGAATGTATCAACGAAATGTTGAAAGTATTTCGATATATAAAAAAATACTATATAGTGACTTGTATGAACTATTATGATATAATACATTTATGATTCTATAGCAAGAATCTACTTTCGGAAAGCATTAACACACGCATTTAAAATATGATAACATGAAAATGAAACAGTTTATGTATCTCATTTTACTAATGTTTTATTACATGAGCTTGTGTTTCAGATTTTGAAAGGCAACAGAAACGCTGAATGAAAATAAATTATATTTCGAGCCATGATTAATGAATCAATGTCACGTGAGAACAGAGCAACAAATCCAAGCTAGATCGAAGGAAGAGCTGGATTTAAATCTAGAAGGAATTGCGTCACCTTAAACAATCCAATTCCCCTATTTTGACGGTAAAATAACTTTCCTATTGAATTTCTGAACCATGCACGTTACATACCACCTTACTCAACCTCTCAAGCTTCATTCTCAATAATAACTCCAGAATACATTCTCATTTTGGAATGACAGCAACATGCCCAAAACGTTACCCAACGTTCCGCCCCAGTCATAGACCCCTTAATTACCGTGGGACTCCAAGGTCACCTGATACACCATACCAGGAGGTTACAGACCCCCGTCATAACGCGGTTATGACTTTTCCCATCTTGACTTCTGTCGGTATGTCTCGAAAGATATACATCTCCTTTTGTGGTTGGTTGTGTAGTTTGTGTTGTTTTGAGGAGGCAGTTGTTCGTGGAATCTATTTCTATAGGATCTATTCAACTAATCAATTTTTTCTGAAATATCCCTTTAATGCCGGACCCACAAAATCTTGTGTGCTTGTCATGAAGTCAGTAACAGGTGATTTATAATAGAAATCTTAGTAAATACCGGGCTGCAATGATTTCGTGGGTCACATAATATTTGGTAGTCACTAAAGGTATCTGTTCGATAAAACACCTAGCAAACTTAAATCAGCGCCATCTAAAGTGGTTGTAAAGGGATACTCCCTACTACTCGGAAGTTCGACATTAGTTACAAGCTTTTGAATGATATATTCAACGTAAAGTTTACTTGAAATATCTATATTTCGGCATTCAAAAATATATCTTATGGAGAGATTTTTACCTTCCCTATTAACGGACAATATTTATAAATAATATCAACTCACATTAGCTTAAATTCTGTAATATTAGATGCACCTTGTATAAGTTAGGCATACACGGTTGGACAGGACCAAGGGCAGGATATGTAAACTCTCACCAAACATCACCACTCGTCCTCCAAGACGTTAACGAAAGCATTTTTCACTCGTCATTGATTGGTTTTGTGTGCACATAAGAAATTTATGCTATTTTTTTCACCTATGACCACGTGTTTCATTGTCCCATGCACACAAAACAGTACCTATGTTCGGCAAAGTTTCACATATCCTGTCTCGTGTATGTCTAGCTTAACATGTTGCTGAATTAATCAAACGCCAAAAGGGATAACATGAAAAACATAACTTCGAAATATTTAAAGACGATTTGCGCTCTCACTTTCATTTTTGTTCATCACTCTTCTTCGTCTTTGAAAATTCAAGAACTGCCTTCATTTAAGGAAGCAAGTAAATTAGAACATTTAACTCTTCTTTCCCCCATCATATCTTCAGCAAGGATTATCCAATCCATCTGCAAGATATACATCTTCGAGGTTTCGCCTTTCCCGGCTGCGGTCTTCAGGTATGGGTGGTGGCAGTCATTTCCTGTGATGACTGCTTGACGGAAATGAGTTTGGTGTTCCATCTTCCGTGAGATCAGAGGTGATGGACCGACGGATCCGTCTTATTCCTCCAAAGGAGAAGAAACGAGGTGTTTGTATAGGATGGTGACGGAAGGATTGGATAGGAAAGACTAATTTAAGTAGTTGACATGTACATGGGTTTTTGTGTTTGGTTCGCTTACAAAGATTTGAAGAAGTTTGTGAATCTTGAACATACCCTTAATTTCAGCTTTTTTACTTTAAAGTGCATGCTTTTAAGCAATTGTTTTTAAGATGTAACTTGAAAAACATTTGTTTTTAACATATTTTTAAGACATATGTATTTGTGGATATAAGAACCGTTTAATTGTCTTCGGGATCGCTTAGATCTTGGGCAATTGAATACTGGTTTTGTACCGACCTTACAACTGATTCATTAAGATATTTTTTTCATTTCGAATAATTTCGATATTTCAAAACAGAAAAGGGTAACAAAATTTAGGGTAACTTCCTGACAGAAATTTTCATTGTCATGAGCATTATCTCATTTTTAATGATCCGTGCAATAATTCATTATTTTATGTACTTCAATTTTGCGTGGAATTTAAACATTTTTTAATTTATTTATCTTTCAAAACAAGTTCTTTTCTTGGTATATAATTACATGAACATCATCATGCTTGTTTGGTTACTTTAATAAAATAAACAACAGTAAGAAAAAACTGAATGCAATTCATTGAATTAACTCTTCAAAATATGAATACCCTCGATGAACAAATTTACCAAACCCTTCAAAACATCACCCAAACCCAACATCCACGCGTCATTTACCATACCAAACCTCAACCAATTGAGCCCATTAAGCAACGTTAAACAACACTTCAAAGATCCCCAACCCACTCACTGTCACGTTTCTAAAAAGTGTCTGAAGACGTCAGTTTTAAACATCTCCCAAATGGGTAATCCCTTCAGTCATCGGTAACATCACGAAAAAGGGATTTACTTCTCATTTAAATAATTAATCCCTCAGTTTGGCCCCTCACTCCCCCTCCTCAGATCGTTTCTAATTATGTGCCCCCTTCTGCGATCTGTGTCTACCCCTCCTCCAACTTAATTGCAACCAGATTGTTGGTGCTTCTGTGTCGTCGTTGAAGTCTTTTGTTCGTGCCAATCTTTCTGTATTGTTGTTGCTGCCCGGTTTGATAAGGGTTGGTTCATTTATTAAACCAGTGTAATTTTTCTATTCTCTCCAGTCTGAGTTAGTCACGTTTATGTGCAGTGGCGGCAAAATGTAGCTTTCACAGATTTTTTTTACTTTTTTGGCTTTACCATAACAATAAAAAAAATCAAGGTTATTGGTGCAAATGAAACCAAAACAAAGTTATTATGTGTCCCCTATTTGTGCAATAAGGACCTGTTCGCATATTTACTTTGACATTTTTGGTTTCAATTCAAAATTAAAGTTTATATCGGTACATACTTTTTGGAATTCCTCTTTTTCAGAAATAAGACTTCTCCAGTCATAAATATGTAAATGAAAAATGGAAATAAAATAACTAACAGGGGTTGTTCAATACTCTTTACACACAAATATTAAATATCTTATTTAAACTAAACTGCTCAAGACAATTAGGTTAGCCCTTTCCCTAATTTTCTTTAAACCCTTTCTTCATGCTTGCATTTTAAGATGTTTAAAAATTGATTTTAACTATTTTTAACAAATAAAGTTTGGAATTTTTTTTTAATAATTTATTCAGAAGTTATGATTTCAGTTTTTTTCGTTAAATTTTAGTTAAAAAATTAAGATTTTTCCCCCTGTTTTTTACCATTTTATTCAGGCATAATGAATTTATTTCAAATTTTTTAGATTTTTAGAATTAAAAATAACAGTTGGGACTGAAAGGGTTACCGAAAGTACGCAAAGTGCTCCACTAATTGTTTTGAATAGTGTAGGGGAGAGTGGGGGCTAATGGGACAATTTTGTATTAACCTCTGTATTTCAGCAAAAATACAAGAATTTTAATTTCTTTTTTTACAAACTCATAAACTGAACATTTTTTTACTTAAAAAGTCAGCCGACAAATGTTAAAATAGTACAATATTTTAGTTGCTGAGCATTTTAAACAAGCATGTAATTGTACCATTAGCCCCCATATGTGGGGTCTAATGGGACAGCGTGTAGGGCTAATGGGACATGGTAAATGTTGCCTTAATTAAAGTTTCAAAGATTGGAAAAGGAATCAGAAAATGATATGAAAATAAAATTTTAAAGCGAACATCATTTATATAAAGAAAGTTTATTTTTTAAAACAATTATTTCCCATTGAGAGGTGAAATATCAAAGCTAAAACTCAAAATCGAAGATGTTTCCATAATTTTTGTTGAATCACGGGAAAGGATAGTTTTGTAACTAAATCTTCTAAAATTTATTTCGAACTTGTCCTCTTTTGTTAAATTGCGTAAATTTAAAAAGACTGTCTTTATCTTCAAATAGCTTACCCGGAGTTCATCGCTATCTATTTCAGAAATTAATCCAACGTAATAAAGATTAGTTTGCTTTCTAGCAAATTTTACAAACAACAAATCATTTATCTTCACCAAGCTTTGTTCAGATGCAATTAATGAAATTGCAGGGAAATGTGGAAAAATGTGTCATCACTAAAGCTACTTGAACTTTCACTTATTATACGACGAAAAAAGTTCAAAAAGTTTAAAATTAAAGTTTTAAAAAGTTTTTGGCAACTTCACTGAATAAGAAATTAGAGAACTAATAGATCATTCAAGAAAAGCATACAAAGCTAGGTTTATTCGTGTCCCATTAGACCCCACAGTTCCTGTCCCTTTAGACCCCACAGTACTATTATTTATAAATGATCCAACAGAGAACCACGTGTATTTCATCACAGTGTTTGACATATAACATCTTAATCTATGATATGTCATCTACCTAAAACTGTAGTTTATACGTGGTTATTGATTAATACTTTAAAAGTGTAAAAATAGATACACTTTTAACTTACGCTTAGATTCTCCAAAACAACAATTCTTCTCTCCACTTCAACACATGTTTTTAATGGCTTATCTTAGATTAAGAGGTTGTTAAAATATGAAGTGTAACTGTTACAATCTTGTAGTGTAGAAATATTTGTAAAAAAGTACATATTTCTCCGATTTTTGCCTCTTGTCCCATTAGCCCTGCGTCCCATTAGCCCCCACTCTCCCCTACATTTGATATAAGGATTTAAAGTCTCAATACAGCAGTCGAACCTTTGTGGAAAAAGAACATTCATATAACTTTTCATCACCGGATGATGATTTATGGCTAGTTGATAATACATTGGCCTTTAAGTACTTAGGTTTGTGGGTTAAGCAGTAGGTTATAAATTCTAGTTATAATTCATAGAAAAACCCTACTCGTAACTCTTGCCAATAAACGTAACTACGTTTACTTCACGAAACGAATGTATGCTCCCCTAGTGTGTAGCAGATTGTGCAAGGTGGGGCCACGTGTGTCGTACAAGAGAAAGGGGAGTATTTAAGTATGGCTGATTGAGTCTTTTGTTCTGGAGGGAGTAGTGTCTTCAGATATTAAAACGAATGAAAGTCCCATGCTGAAAAATTCAAAAAGTAACATATTTATGTTAATACCTGAGTGAAATGTAAGCATTGTTTAGTCTGTATGAGATTGATATAGATATTTCGTATTTCAAGGAAAGCAGTGTGAGGTTAACGACACATAATAATAGAATATTTAACTTATACAAAGATTTTTTAAAAATATTTCTATCGGTTTTTCATTTATAAGAATTTTTTAAACATTTTGAAATTCTATAACGTATTTGATTAATCATATTATGTATACACACAATGTTTTCATATGCTTTGAAAATGTAGATAAAAAGTGCGCAGTAAAGTAAGTATAAAATATATCGATCAACGTCTACTTTCACTACAAAACTTTGGTGTAAGTTAATGCAACGTTCCACCATAAAACTGGTGGATACTATTTTTATGAAAATATTAGCAAACACTCTTTTTGTATGGTATGAGAAAAGAATAATTTAGAATACATGATCACTAGTGCGTTCACAAATGCCCGCAAAGCTACATTGACAACTTAAAATGTTATTTTATATTCTTTTTAGTGCACACGGTAAAAATTTAGTGAAACGTTACTCTGTAAAACATGTGGCAACATGTGCTATCCCTTTATTTACGGAGTAAAAGTTCCACCAAATTTAAGGTGGGACATAACACCACGAAATCAGAGGAAACTGAGCGCTTCTTCCTTTTTTTTCGGGGTAACGTTAGCACTGCTCTGTAAGCACTGCTGATGCTGCCATAGTTTTTACGGAGCTTCACCAAGGCTTTACAGAATTAAATTAAGCTTTTTTAATAATTATGTTCCGTAAACGTTTTAATAAATATATTTTAAGTCATTATTTTAGATTTTATTCTTAATAATATTTATCATATTACCTCTCATATTTCATTTAAAATGACGTAGTCAGACACATGCTAAGCAAAACTAACTTTTAGTCAGCAGTTGCTATTCTATAAATAAAAAAAACACGAATTTTCGTGTTTAAGGCTCAGAATAATTTTATGTAAAAAACTGTCAAAAATAAAACTTTTCGCCTTCAACCCCGGAATCATGAGCCACTCTCCTTTAAATCCCCAAGACTTCCTAAAAAAACAATCCATACAAAAATGTAAGACACCGGAACAACTTATACTCGAATTATAAAAATTCCCCTGCGTCATCAGCACCAAGATGGCACTATCACAGATAAGACACTGGAACCAAATCCTCTTCGGAACAAAAGACAAAACTCGATAAGGAAGGATTTCAAAACTTCAAATCGAACATTTTAACTGCCAGCTGGTACTCAAAGAGTTAAAAAGCAGGACTGGGGACTCTGTTATCTTGCATGTTCTAATTTCGAACAGGCAAGGGTGTAAATGAGAATGTTCTACGGTTTAACTGAGGGGCCTTCTTTCATTAATGTCCTGAGCTCCCGACCCTTCCATCGAGGTATAAAATTGCATTTAGAAGTACGGATTGTCGCCGTTATCGTCTGTTTTTGAATAGAACTTTTTGGTGGGTGTTAGAAGGTCGTTAAAACGGGAGGGAAGGGTTTTAGTTTTAGAAAGGGTAGTGATAAGAAGGGGTAGATTGTCTTTGTCGGTTTTAGGGTTTTAGTGCTGTACTAATTTATGTAGATTTCGTGCGGTAATGAATGCTTCCTAACTGCACATGCATATTTTAGTATCGTAATGAATGAAAAAATGTTTTTTTTTAAATCATAAATATTTTTCCCTTCAATGATAAATTTAATGTCTTAATTGACCACAATGAATAGGTGCTAAACATTTATCTATACTTTTTAGATACAGAAAATCAATATAAATTATAAATGTTTCACACACAGAAAATTTATGTAAATAATGTTTCCCTTTAGATACATAAAATAGATATTTACTATATTCGTTTAAAACATGTAACCTAAAATGATACAAAAATATTACAATATCGTTCATTTTGTGCAAAATTCATTTTTAAAAAGGTCAATTTTAGTGCCTGACAGTTTTTGGTTACTTTATATATACTTTAAATTTACACTTGTTAACTTGAATATCAATGAAACTTATTCTATTTTAACTTAACATTTACAAAATAATGAAATGTACGATGAAATTAAAGATATTATTTTATTTCCGTATGAACTATAAAACAAAGTCATTTGGAGCACAGAAAATTATGGAAAGAAGTCTTTACTTCCGTAATTTTCTGTAATCCAGACTATTTTGTTTTATAAATGATACAACAATGAAATAATTAGCTTTATAAACTCTTTTTGTACTTAAGCTAATTTAGATGACATTTTAGATCTCATTTATCTTAGCAAAAAAGAAATACAACATTTTAATAATTTATTTATTTTTAACCCTTTCAGTCCCAATGATGCCATTTGGCATCATCATGTTTCTGATCATAATTTTAAAAACATAATAGGGCTGACACCTATTGGGATTAATAAAATATATTTTCTAATCGAACAAAGTTTGAAGAATCGAATGATGTGCTTCTTGATATCATAAATGGCTATAGACGATCAGAAAAAAAAATTCTAAAATGATTATGCCAAACTGTCATTGGGACTGTAAGGGTTAAAAATCAACTATACCAAACATCAAAATATACAATTACCTTATCAACTCAAATGATTCAACTCCTCCATACAATGCTAATCATTATCGGACTCACTACTCATTGAGCCATGACTTTTTCCATTACACCCCAATAAAAGGGTTAACCATCCAACCTCACATATTTTTTGTCGCTTTTACATTCGGCCCACGCTCTACCTTGCCTATTATCCCGATTGAAAACGGAGTAAAAATACCCCATTAGTTAATACAAGCAGCTGCCTTTGTCGTATCGGTAATAATGCGATAGCTTTCACATATTAAGTGAGTTTCCGAATCAATTACAGCCGTAGCGATAACCTACACTGCTATGGGCAGCTAAACTGCAGTATGAACAACACTGCATTGCACCATTTTTGTCCTGACGTAATCAATCTTTTAGTATATCTTTTGATCTGTTTTAGTAATTGAAGAGCTTAGTGGGAGAAAGTGCTAAGTGACAAAAACGTGAAAACGAGAAAATGCGCTTTAATATTTTTAGTTGTCCGTCAGATCTGTTGAAAACGTTACTTGCAAACCGTAAAAAATATACTAAACCTAAAGTTTATGAAAAAGAAGAACTTGTTATAGTTATAAAGAAGTAAGTAAAATATGTTCATTGACACAAATATCCCAATTTTTCAAAAATGTCACTTAGCATGTTCTTCCACTAAGCTCTTCAATTGAGTTTTTGCAACAATGGTTCAAGTCAATATGCTAGATACTGCAGTTTACCAGCGCAGCGTAGCACAGCAGCCGTGTGGCTGATATCTAGAATGCTCGACTGTTCTATAATCTGTTTAAAATCGATGTAGAATAAAAGTAATTTCGACCTCCAATTTAGGGAATATTAGAACAGATGGTATTGGACATGGCTGTGATTTATTGACTTCGGGAGATTGTATTATAGCTAGGCAAGTATTTATTTCCATGACATGTTATTATTACATGTTATAGGTTAGATATTTTTATGATTGTTGGGAAGGAAAATTGATTATTGTTGATGATCTTGGATGTACAAAATAATTGAAATAAAGATGGTTTCGACTTAAAATGAAAAATAATGAGTTCAGTTTATTTCAATTTATTTTCTAAGACTATTGTTTATTTATTTCAAAATGTTTTCATACCTTTCAAGTAAGTTTACTTAAGTTAAATTGATAAAAAAATACATACATTATAATTTTTGCAATACGATTTACTTAATTTTTTATTAAACAAACAAACAAACAGAAAAGAATATTAGACAAAAAAATCTAGAAAACTAAATTAAGAATTATACAAAAATTGTCTTTAGTATTTTTTGTCATACATTACTAGATAGTATTCAAGCAAAAAGAACTGAGTAGCTAATATTATATCAACAAATTTCAGAATACCTTTAATTAAATTTAAAATGATGGAAAGAAGATAGTTGTTACTAGCCTAAAGTAATACTACAGTTTAATTAATGAATTATATGGATATTTAATTTAAAATGCAGTCAAAAGACTTAACTCCGTAAATATTTGAAACCTTACAAAGTGTCTAGACATCAAAATAACTATCGCAAATATCTACTCCATACAACATACATTTCAAAGGATTCTTTAATTACAAATATTGAAAAGGATGCGTCGTCGTTTTCATGTTCAATTTAAACATCGCATAATTTTCGCAAACATATTTCTGAAATCGATTGGGCTCTTTCCTTTGAGCTATCACCTCGTAAACCATGGAGTTAAGAAGAAGATGGAGATGCTACCAGGCAAAATCCAATTCAAAAACTGGTTCGCCAAATGAAGCCATCGATCGCTTTGTAGTAAGCCCAAACAAAGTATTTGGCGCTATTCTACTGCGGAGTTTGAATGATTCATAGATATCATAGTTAAAGTATTATATTTGCAGATCACGTGACCTCCAATGCTAACAACGGGACGCGCATGAAGACCAGAATAAGAGGGTAAATGGGCCAGTGTTGCCACCACATTAAGGAGAAAAATACTACGAAAAAATACCGTTTAATTCTAAAATTACAAAAAATACCATAAAAATACTAAAAAAGCGTTTCACGTTTTTTTTAAGTCACTAAAAAGATTCCAAAATGCAGCTAGTATTTTTATGGTATTTTATTGTAATTTTAGAATTAAACGGTATTTTTTCGAAATATTTTTCTCCTTAATGTGGTGGCAACACTGGCCCATTTACCCTCTTATTCTGGTCTCCATGCGCGTCCCGTCGTTAGCATTGGAGGTCACGTGATCTGGCAATCTAATACTTTAACTATGATATCTATGGTATGATTATTATATCGACTTGGTGATTTTCGGCTCTCAAATAAAAACCACAATTACAACGCATTTTCTTGCTTTTGAAAAAATCACTAACATCTTGTATAAATTCAGATCTCGCACTACAGCCTACAACTGTGTAAATAGTCATGTTTTGATTATTAATTAACGCTTTTTTATGGAATAAAATGATTCGTTTCAGCATAAACTAACATTAGTTTGGGGTTACTAGGGTTGTTTGGCGACTTTCTGACGGCTTCACTTTGCTTCTCGCCAAGCATCTCCATCTCCTTCTCAACTCAATGTCGTAAACATAGGTAATTAAACATGCTCGTTATCATACCTAGTTACACTTTTACGACCTCAAACATATCGATAGCGAACTAGATGTTATATTTTTTTGTGTATTCACAGAAAGGATATCGTCTTTTTACGACTGAAAGATGTCGATTAAGATAAAATGTATCTGCAAAGTTTAGTTGGCAGAATGTCAAGGAAGATGAGGTTATTTGGGTGGTGTTAACTATATTTTTGGCGTGCGCTCGGGGGTTTCTGGAGATATGGATCACATTTGCGGATATTAAGCATGCAGATATGGTTGAGAATGGCTGGAGTTTATCAAAACTTTCTGCTTTTATGATTACGAAAATATTGCATATCAAGTTTTATAAAATAAGGTATTGATTTATCGGTTTAATGTTGATAAAACAATTATTTACTCTCATGAAAATAATGAAAATATTTTTTAAAAAAGCGAAGTTGTAGAAATTAAAATTTAAAGGCCATTAGAAGTTTAAGTAGAATATTGCGTTTAACGATTAGTTAATAATTATAATGCTTTTTCAGTTTTTAATTCTATTGAAATATCGTTTTTGAAAATGCTGATTATTTTCTTTCTGAGCACAATCTAAAAATATAAGTAAACTGATCGAAGTTATTTATATAGTTCAATAATAAATAGTTGGAATGATACACAGCTTACGCTACTCACATCTATGAGTGTCCGGCTATGAGCGCCAGCCTGAGAAAGATTGGAGTACTGCCGACTATGCTAGATCCGTATGGAGACAACATCAAGCAAGTCGTAGAAGAAATTATCAAATTCACGGACACATATTAGAGTTCGACTCTCATGGACACGACAAAAAAAATAATAAATAGTTGGAAAATTTAAACTTTGTCGAGTTATTCAATGTATTTTTAAAACACAGAACATTTAATTTCGTGGATAAAATATTTATTAGATTCAATAACTCTAACCAATAAAAATTTCTTTTGGAACTAAATCCTTTGATTTTATTGTTTGAAAGCAGGATAAAACCTCGTTTGTGTCGAAAGTCAAGTTTTATTGACATATATTCTGAAATAAATCTTTCATTTAGCCCATCGAGGGACTATCAGGTTTTCCAGCAACACAGATAATTTCTAAACATTTATAAATTAATAATTTTACTAATATTTAAAATGTAAAACTTGGTGGATCCATTTATAACCATATACTACAGAAATATAATTTTAAAATGTAATAATAAATAAGACTTTCAGTTAATTTTTTTTATTTATATCTCATGAAGTGATAACAAGTTTACACTTCAGCCAATTTCCTCATCCCTCAGAGGGTTAGTTTTATGAGGTTTTATTTTTAAAATTCACTTCCTAATTCACCAATATATAAGCATATCAATTCATCTAAATTTATTTTAAAGTCGTAAATTATCAGAACAACGATATAATGGGTCTCATACAAAAGCAATCAAGCATGGGAGAGCTCTACTCAAAGCCTAACTGTAAACCCCTTATGCTAACAATCGAATGGAATTCCAAAATTATCATCACAATACTCTTGGAAGGGTCCTAGAATCCTGATAGGACTGCTCCAGAGAATCGGTAGGGATGTAATGTAAAAGATTTACCAGGTGTTTTTTACTGGTTCTTCGGTATGCTTGTTAGAAGCAGTGTGTACTTCAATGGACATAAGTATTGGATTTCTTTGTCTGGTTTGTTTTAAAATGTAACTGAAATTTAACATGTTACATAAGAGAAATGCAAGGTATACATTGTGCTACGAAAGTCGTAGTTCTAATGTCCAAGTTTTGTAAATTAAATAATTAAAAGATTGAACGGCTGAAACTGAAAATAATCCTCTGGGGGGAGGGGGGGGGGTCATAGGGTCATATACAGAATATAATGATTAAACGTTGGTTCTTCGGAAATTTACAAGGTCTTCATGATGGTTACCTGTTTAACAAAACAGCAACTGAGGTATTTTAGGCCTTTTCTACCGGGAAAACGCCACTCATTTATAGAGAGTTTCGGTTCTATATACATTTCCATATAATGTTTTGGAGCATTGGCAAAACATAAAAATATACAACTAACTGCCCAAGTTATTTGATGAATGTGTTTGTGGCAATTTAAGAAAATTCAAATTCTATTAAAATAAATGTATATTATTGTGATCCTATTTTTATTTGGAGCGAGTTTGATAGTGGGTAGTTGTTTTCCCCTTTTGGATACAGTTATAATATAATGTGAGATGTGGATCGGATTTGTTATTGGTGACTTTTAGTGATCATGAAAAGTGAAAGTAAGCATTTGGTTTTTCTTTAAAAATTGTTTGTTGAAAAACTGCTTTTGAATAAATAGGGGAGACCAGGGCTAGTTTTCCATGTTTTCTTCTTTTTGATTGCATATTTTTTACTTTTATTTATTTATTCATTAAGTCAACAAGCTGTCATTGTCTTTCTCACATGGTTATCTACGAATTAGCATTACTACTTTTCCAAAAAGTAAATATACTTTTGGCAGCAAATGGTTAAATGCCAGCATGTTGAGCTGGAAAACGTGCCCCGTATGCGGGGTAAATTTTCCCAGACTGCCAAAAAGTGATGGGGAAAATTTTCCAACTATATTTTAAAAAGATTTAATACATTTGAAAAACATTTTGTAAGTTTTTACGCAGTTTATTGTCAACTAAAATATCTCAAAAGCGTATACCCAGAATATAGGTATTTAAAAAAAAACCAGTTTATTATAGTACCAAACTATTTTAACCAATTTCATTAAAGGTCATTATCATCTGGATACCTTTAAACTTACATAACACGTCTTATTTTGTGTAACTATACTTTGGTGCTCTTTTCTAGTGGTTGTCTAAGTATTGTTGAAGAGTACAAAAGATTGATTGACTGAAGTTTGTTGTGATTGTTTCCCCCTTCCCCCTTTTTTTGGAACAAGCTAATTGACTCAAAACTTTGGGTGCAACATGACACATTACTACTTTACAGTGTAATTATTCACGATCTATGGAGAAAATTTAAGTGTTTCTGGATACTTTTCGGCTACTACATACATTCCTGATAGTTTTAGAGTGACATATATTGTTTCAGAATAGTACGAGTTTATTCTGCTTCCTTTTTCATACTATGCAGATAATTTTGTATCTAGAGCAACAACAACAAAATTACGTGTTTATACGATACAGCCGTAGCTCAATTCAACACCAAAAAAATTGGGCTCTCATTGGAGACAAAACCAGCTTTTCGATCTTGCAAAAAAATGTACACCTTTCCTACAGCATGATGTCCACTTCCAATGGATCCCATCCCATGTCGACATCCACGGTAATGAGTTGGCAGACACTCTTGCAAAGCAGGGACTAGACAACTCAGTCCTCTCCACCTCAGAGGAGCTCACATACCTTGAATTATTCGCAAGGTAAAAGGCCCCAAACAAACAAAATTGGCTTCAACCTCCTACTCACTACTGGTACAAAGCAAAAAGGCCAGGACTATCTCTTTCTCTTCCTGGTGACAAACAGACCAATACCTGCTTGTCCATACTAGCCAGCGACACCTGAAAAATCTTAAGTTTTCTGCTAATCAAAAGATCTCCCCCCCCCCCCTTGCCCTAAGTGCCAGCAAAACCAGGCATCACCTGATCATATCCTAAACTGCCTAGGAATGGGACGACATACATTCTTCTCCCCTTTTGGTTTCGGACTTCCTCAATGTCAACGGATTTTTTTTTATATTATTATTATTTTTTATCTTGATTAGCAACACATTAGCAACAACATTAGCAACGATAACAAAATATTTGGTTTCGGGAATATTAAGTTAATTTACAAAGGTTGGAGCACGCTTTTTTACAAGGCATTGTTGGAAATCTTGCCCCGTGAAATTTTGGAAAACATGCCCCATCGTTATATTTTAACTTTAATAGTACCTTTTTTGACAAGTAGAATTTTAAATTATTTTGAAAACAATTGTATAGTGACGTAGAGGGATGAGCCTCCTTTTAGTATACGCAATGATAAAACTGTAAGTTTAATAAAAGTACGATTGATTTATGTTTGAATGTATGCATAAAAATTCACTCAACTTTGAAAAAATCACAAAAACAGCTTTAAAGACAATATTACAACACTAACTGAGCAAAAATTCTTGTTAAAACGGGTTGCTTCATAAACCAAGCAGCCTTTTGCCGCCTCTTAATGGCTCATTTCTTGTATAAGACCTGGTGTAGAACTTACCCCATAGGAAAACTAGCCCCGGTCTCCCCTATTACAAAACTTTCGCATAAAACAACCAGATATTCTCTATGAATTATACGGTACTTTTCTGTCACACCAGCTGACAGTTTTTTCTGTAAAAACAACACACTTTTTTTTACAGGGTACTATTATAGTACGTTTTAATGTTAAAGTTACTCCACCAGTTTACGAAACTGAAATAGTTAACAACTATCCACCAAAAATAATCTATTTCATATCCAACTAGGCCGTCATGACAAGACACAAAACGCACGTTTGTGCATCTAAACATCCCGAACAGTGGCTGCTTCTCAAAAGCCCGGTGTGTGAAGAGACGGAGCTATTGCTTTATTGGCTTAGTTACAGAAACGACGGAGTTTGCGTGTGACTCGCGATATTCAATGGGAAATGTGTGTTGTAAGAGAAAAAGTGAATTACAGGAGTTTTGTTTTGAGTTTGTTGGTTTATACAGTTTAGAATTTCAGGAGGTTTTGTTGGTTGAAAGATTGAAGATTATAACAGTTTTGTAGGTTTTAGTTTTTTGACGTGTAAAATTTAAAATTTATTATACATTCGGAAAATATCTTCAGCTTTGAGCATGATACATGATAAGATTCATGAAGAAAACAACATAGATTATTGGCGCAAAGAGTTTATTAGTACAAATTTACATGTTTCAGTGGGAACTCAAGAGGCCCGCCTTCTAAAGAATAACACAGGCTAAGCACAGTTTGACGACGCGAAGTTATGAAACATGATATCCAGAAAGGGGTGCAGAGGGTATGTCTTTGATGAAATGAACGATTTTAAATTAATTTTTTTGTAAATCGATTTAGGGTGATTTTAAAAGATTGAATGGTTTTTAATTAATTAGGGAAATCAGTTACTTGAGATATTTGTAAAGAAATTCATTGAATTGGGATTTTGATTTAGTTCATATTTTGATTCTTATCAATGGAAACATAATTAGAAAAGAGTCATATGTTATGAGTAATAATTATTTTAAAACAATGAGTTTTAAACAATGAGTTAGTTTCTAAATAAGCTATATTTAATAGAGCTAAATTATTGGATTATAGGTGAATGATAATAAACATTTTTATATTTTAATTAATAAACAAAAATATAAAAATAAATTCTATGATAAGAGAAGTACTCTACTAATTGTTTTGAGTCAATCATGTAAATAACTAAGTTGTTAATCATTTAACTTTTTATAAATTTAAGCTCTTACGTCTCTTTAAATAAAAAACTACTTTTAAACTACCTCATTAAACTTTTTGTTGCAATAAAATATAAACTAAAATATCTATGTACAGAAATACCAGCACGAGACATCTTTTTCTTTTTAAACTAAACTTCAGAAACCTTTTTCATCGTTAATTTAGAAAATTACTTCCGCTCCGATGTATTCCATCCTAATCCATCCCAAGCAAGAAGTTCCTCACGCCACTATCGCAACTCTGCAACTCTTTTAAATAGATAGTGATTTAGCACGGGTCCGCTTTTAAAAATGTTCCAAATTTTACGCTTCGTTTCGCGTTTTTAATGGGGGCTTCTTTTGTAGATGCACGGATCATTCCGGAGGACCTCTCGACTCTGGGTGCCGTAAAATCGAAAAGCATCGTTTTTCACTTTTCCCAAATTCGTTCTAAAGCTCGAGGGAAACGATATTTCGAACTTTTTTTTTACTCTACCTCAAAAGTTAAGGTTCTGGTGAAAAGCGTTAAATCTCTCGTTAAAACTCGCTATTTGACGATGCTGGGTACGATGTGATAAACGTTAGCGACTGTTTTTGTCATTCGTTGTTGGAAGTTTTAACACGGTGGGACATTTTTAAGGGATGTCTCTAGTAATTAATGGATTTTCGGGTCCGTGGATGGGAGAACTTTGTTTGAAGTTCCGTGTTTGTTTAATGTTAACTGTAGGAAGATTTAAAACCGTTGATGTTTTATTAGCTGTGTTTTTGGTAGCGTTTATTTTAAATTCAATGTTCTTCTAATTAGGAAAATGAGTAGTTTCACAAAATAAATATGTAACTTAATTGGAAAATACATTTGTTCAGTAAAATGTCATAATAGATAATAACGACTTATTTCTAATAACATATAATAATAAAATAAGAAAAATAGAATTTTAATTAGTAAAAATGTTAATTAAATTTAACCTTATTTACTTCATTTAAGGAAACGCTACTTTAGCTAATAGTACGCAATAACGTTCACATTATCCGTCATTTACCAGTTTAGTACGCACGTTCCAGTTTAGCATGCACGTTCATTTTTATTTACCTTTGTATTTCCCGTGTTTGCGGATTTGCTTTTCCCCCCTGACTATTGAGAGTTAATTCTGGTTTGAAGTTGTTGCACGTTAATTTCGTCAAGGTCGTGTTATCGCGAGCAAGTACTTCTTTGAACTATACTATGCTAATTTCTATCTTCTCGGGTGTCAACATCATAAGTTTTCAAGTCAACATCAATGCATGACTAAACGGTTAATAAAAATCATACTTAGTTGAGTTAAATTTCTGCAAATATCAAACCAGTAGGCAGTCGGAAGCTTTTTCAAACAAAAATAATAGACAGAAATTTTAAAATAGTGCCTTTTTATATTTATATAAAAAAGTAAAAAAGCAAAAAATTTTATTGATCAGAACTACAAAGTGGTACACACGTATAAAATTGTAAAGACATGTCTTTCAAATCCCTAATAAGTTTCATTCCTTTTCACAATCCTACTTAAGTACTCGTGTCACATTACATTTCTATTTCAAATATTTTATTTTCTACGAAGCTACACTGGCGCGCGTCTCTGGAGGTGACAGTACGTGAGGTGATCTACTAAGTTGGAAGTCGATGTTCTCCGACATTCTAAGACATCGAACAACTTAAAGAAAGTTTTTATTTTACTCTTTTATACATTTTCAGAAGCTTCATCGTGCTTCTAGAATTTTCATCGATACTAAAGGGAAAGAGAATTTTATTCAATTGACAAGAGTTTATTTTTAGAAGCATATGCATTCGCTTATCTCTTTCTATTTACTTAAAAAAATTGTTCAAAAGAAACTATAGTGGAATAATTTTAAGGCAAAATATTTATAAATAATATTCAATAGAAGTCATATGTATATAAGAAAGATACGGGGTTTAGGTTTTCAATGGAGCAGGTTTTCCCAACTCACTTTGGTTTGGAAATATGCTGTTTGAAGGCACCAACTAATGAGCATTAAGAGAAACCCTTCATACACCATCCATCCCGAATTTCTGAATTCACTAGATGTGTTCATATAACGTAAAACGTTAAACGTAAATAAAACGTTATACTAGCATTAAACTTGTTGTTTTGGCATTTCGTGCATTCGGAAAGGGTGTTTCTTTGCATTAGTTTTCAATATAAACTATACACCTATGCGCGCCAAGGTACTATTAATGTCAAATTCTTGTAAAAGGGGCAGGTTTTCCAAATTCAAACGGGGTACGAATTCCAACACTTGTCTTCTTGGGAAACTTCTGAAATGTCAAACAACTGAGACGAATACGAAACAATCTGAGACGTCAGTTTTTTCTGTTGGAAAAAACTTAGGTAGGGGTAATTTTAAACTACAGCTAGTTGGCTAAAACTACACCTTGGTTTACCACAACCTAAAATCAGCTTCAAGACATCGAACACCTTCAGGTTTAAAATTTGTCCAACGATGTTTGTTCGAGATTTTTTTTGTGGTCTGCATGATTTGAAAATCATATTCAATCTCCTACAAAAAGATTGGAAAATAATACAATATTTTTCAAAATGATATTTAGGGAGGAATTCATTGGAACCCAACACTGAAAATATACAATTTAATGTTTAAATTATTCAGCATTTATTTCTGGAATTTTCTTCAAGAAAAGCATATATAAACCAAAAAAATATATTCTTCATTTTTATGCAAACAATAACTACCATCATTACTTTCATAATTGAATTTATAAAACACAATGGCTGTTTCAACGATTTTCTACCGTATCCTAAGATACATTTTTAATTAACTTTCACTAAGAAACATAAAATAAAAACCTGAAAAAAATACGCCTAAAACATTTACGGGCAGCTTAACTGCTGAAATCCACTTAATTCCCTAATTAGATTTAGGTTCCGAAAACACGCAAGTTTCCTCACGTAAAACCAAGAAAATCATTTAATTTAAAGACGTCGTGGAATTTATCTATTTTTTACTCTTAAAAAGAAAAGAAAAATCCCCAAATGTCTTCTCAAAACACACGTAAACCAAGAATTTAAATAACTAAGCCAAAGAGTTATCTTAAAAAGAAAGAGTTAAGAAAAGAGAAAAATGCACTTCATCAGCAAACGAGCGTACCTTACTATCTCATGCGTATAAACCTTAAGATTCTAATCAAGCATAAAACACCCTTAACTAGCCGAAACAGTTTACGATTCCCACGTTTACAACCTTTTTAATTTGGAACTGCAAATGTTTGGAGTAATTTTGGCCAAGTGTATGTGTATTTGTCGCCAAATTTATTTTAACTTATTATTTTCACCGCTGGTCTCCTTGTACTATAACCATACATTACGCTTGATAAAAAAATAAGGACCTTAAATAGACTTTTAAGTAAATTAAAGGGTTACTTTGCTTGTGATAAAACGTCTATTTTAGTAAAGATGTAATTTTTTTAAAATTAAAAATACTAATGTCCTGTAGTTGATTTTTTATGAGAGTCAAATAAAAACACGTGGAAGAAAAAAATAGAATAAGATTGAAGAAATGCAAATAAATTAATAATTATCTATTATTGGCTAATAGTTATTTTATATTATTATATAATAATTATTAGTTAATGCTTACTTTAAAAACTCATTTATTGACATAAAGATTTCATTTCAGAAAAAGCGATGAACTTGAGGTATTGGATAAATATAATTAGGTATAATCCATAAATTTTTATATAGTTTATGCTTGACTATTATATTACTAAACCTTTTTTAAAAATATAGTTTTAAATTTATAGTAATAAAATCGTCGTCAAAATTTGAAAACATTTTTATTTTTGTCGTAAAACATTCGTTTTTTATATACTATTGACCAAGGGATAAACTTTTTTTTGATGGTGGACAATGTTTTAAATTAAAAAAAATTAGTTACCATTTTATCTCTTTTTGAAGTTACTGAATGAGAATTTACACACAAATTGCAATTTTTGATGTATCTTTATAATAGAAAGGATGTTTGCAACGTGTTAAAAAGCAGGTATATTATTATTAGCTATACACATTATCTAATCTTTTGCGATGAATTTGAAGTCTGGCAAAAATGTCCCGGATAGCTTAACTTTTTTTAATATTTTTTTCTTCCAAATTACAATTCTCTAATGTAGCGAAAAATGCCAAATACAGCAACCCCTTATCGTGGCCAAATGTTGGCGTTAATAAAGTAGTTTCCAGGTGCGCCTTAATGTTCTCTTCACAGCGCCATCGTATTGTCGTTAGGCCTAATTAAGCGACGTCTGCGGTCGAAGGATTTTTTTCATCCAATACGCATATATTATCCTGTCCCGTTTTTTAAAGATATTTTCCGGAGAAAAACAGGAAAAAATAGCTGTTAATGTCTTTAGATGACTTATGCTCCAAGGCTTTTTTCCTAGAAAAAAGTGCTAAGTAGGTAAATGTTTACGGAATAGTTTTTTTTAACCGGGAACTAACGATGGGTAAATATTAAAAAAAAAACAATCAAATTATTTAACGTTGGGTTTTGTTCAGCTAACGTAACAAATGTAATTACCGGTCATTGTGTTGTTTTCGTTGGGATAAAATTTAGCTGTTATTTTTACTTTAGTGGGTTTTCAGAATATATATGCATCTGTGTTGTGAAATAAATGCTTATAACTGTTTGATGCAAAATAAGTTCATTAAGCACCAAGTTATACAAAGGTTGTACTAAATTATTTACACACTTTGCAGTTATTTTTTTTACATTTCCCATAAACTACTGCGAAATATGTAAAATGCTTTATAACATGTGTTACAGCGCATAATTTTGAGCAAAAATAAAGTGTCAAATAGAATAAAAATAATTTTACATATTTCGTAATAGCTTATGAGAGATTCGAAAAAAATGTAACAATCGCAAAGCGTGTCACTAATTTAGTCCAATCCCTGTACTTAAATTAATACCTTTAAAATTGCATTTTGTTTGTATTTACAATTAATCTTTTTCTTTTAGTTTAATAAAAAGATACTAATGAGCATATATTCGTTTACTACAATAGTACACGATAAAAATCAACTAACAAAATAAATTATACTGCATTTATTCTTCATTTTACATATTTTTCAGATGAAATTTGATTTATTTTGCATTTATTACGTATATTTTATTTCGAATCACAAAATCTTTATATAACAAACCTCTTTAAAATTATTCATTTTGACTTTAATTTTTAAATTTGTTTATGTGAAATGTGTTTCCATTTTAAATTGAAAATTGGTACAAATCTTTTCGATTTTTAAAATGGTTTGAAAATAATTTTCTTGCCCATTTTTTTCTTGGAAATTCAAAATACCAATTTCTCCAAGAAGAGATTTACTGTATATTGTATCTTTACTACGAAATATTTTCAAAAGACAATGATTAGGCCAGTTCTGCTGTATGCCTCTCCGGCTTGGGCTGCAGTCCGAAGAACACACAGACAGAAACTTCAAACATTTCAGAACAAAGCACTACGTAGAATTACAAACGCCCCTTGGTTTGTTAGGAACTCCATTTTACACAAAGACCTTGGGATTGACACCATAGACACTGCCATCCTCACTGCTTCACACAACTACAACACCTCACTACAGAACAGCACATATGACAACCTCAGACAAATTGCAGACTATGACCCTATTGTTGAACAGAAGTTCAAACGTCCTAGGACCATACATCACGACCCAGATTGGTGATATTGACTTGCGTGTCAACTCGACATGTTCTTTTTGATTTTTTCTTTGACGATGCTTTACGGCATATTTGTTTTGTACATGTTCTGTCCATTTCATTGTTGTTTTTGTTATGTATTTTTCTTAAAATGTTCTTTATATTTTGATCACTAATAAATTTTTTTTTCCCTTTCAGAAGTTTTTAGATCCTGCTTTGCAGAGCCCTTGCGGCACCCTTTTCCAGTATACAGCGAGGACTTTGTCCAATTTTATTCCCAGTCACAAGTTACCCCCTTTATGGGAAGCTTTCGATGAAGGAGTAAGGGCGCTTCGCGCCGACACTCGTCAGTTAATGTTCGATTTCCGATTTCCGAAATATTTTCAAGCAAAAATGTGTTTGGAAAAGTCGAAGCTGTAGATGTATTATCATAAAATTTCATATAAAAACTATTTATACAAAGTTCGTTTGAATTATATTGGAATTGCATTCTATTTATGGCTTTAATTATCATTTAACATTATTAAATGGGTGTGTAATATCAGTTTGGCAGTTAAATTATGACTTTTTTAAATGAATTTTTTAACAATAAAAGATGTTTTGTAACATCTGTCATAACTGTTTTGGACAAAGTACTCTTAATAAAATAAATTCGATTTATTTAGTTATTTACATTTTTTATAAGTATTTACATTTCTCGTCAGTAATGGATTTGAAAATATTTTTTTACAGATGTATGTACTTTAGCTTTCGTTTTCAAAGTTGTTTTAAAATTTAATACATGTGCAAATTTCAAATAGAAGAATACACATGAATACTTTTGCATCTCACGTTTATTAATATACTTTTATTCCAATATATATATTCCAATTATTGCCCTCTTTTTAAAAACCGAATTTTTATAATCCCTTCAAAGAATTAAAGCAAATTGAAAGTGGGCAATACATTGTCGTTTCATTTCGTTAGATTAGAGACTTATAACAATCTTTCTCAATTTTCATTCCTTATACATAATAGTTAAATTTTACCACGAATTAAATGCAACTTTTATTAGCAAAGTCACGGGCACTTTGCAGGCCTTTCTGATAAATTGAATAACGTAATAAAGGTACTCGGAAGGTAACGTAGTAAAGGTATAGAGTCGTTATATTGTACAGAACTTTCTTCTAATTGTCCAGTGATTAAGTCTTCTAATTTAATTGGCGTCTGCTTTCCCACAAAGCATTTGGAGAACTATTGGACTTGCTAGCGGTTGTTACGGTTAGCTATATAATCAGCTTTGTATATCTTCTTTCTAACTTTAGTTTGGTATGATAAGTAATTTCATGTTGATGTAACTGCTATAAAGTTTTAGTTTTAGTTGTAACAGTACAAAATTTAGACATATTTTTTATTGGGGTGTTTTTTATTTGTTTTTAAACAGTTTCGTTTCGTTAAGTTTAAGTTTATGTGTTTAATAAGTATTAATAATATTTTTTAAAGCGATTTTTATATAATAGCATATTATATCATACGATTTTATTTTTGGTTTTAAATTAGATGGTAAATATTGCAGGACATCAATATAAATAATTTTATAAATTAATAAGTAAGTCAATGCATTTCGGATAGATGATTATAAGATAGATGATGATTCGGATAGATGATGATTCGGATAGATGATATGCTTTGTATATCTTCTTTGTAACTTTAGTTAGGTATGATAAGTAATTTCATGTTGATGTAACTGCTATAAAGTGTTAGTTGGGTAACAATACAAAATTTAGACATATTTTCTTATTTGGGCGTTTTTTATTTGTTTTGAAACAGTTTCGTTTCATTAAGTTTAAGCTTATGTGTTTAGTAAGCATTAATACTATTTTTAAAGCGATTTTTATATAATAGCATATGATATCATACGATTTTATTTTTGGTTTTAAATTAGATGGTAAATATTGCAGGACATCTATATAAATAATTTTATGAATTAATAAGTAAGTTAATGTCTTTCTGCTAGATGATTATAGGATAGTTGATGGTTCGGATAGATGATATGCCTTGTATATCTTCTTTCTAACTTTAGTTAGGTATGATAAGTAATTTCATGTTGATGTAACTGCTATAAAGTTTTAGTTTTAATTGTAACAATACAAAATTTAGAAATATTTTTTATTGGGGTGTTTTTTATTTGTTTTGAAACAGTTTCGTTTCGTTATGTTTAAGCTTATGGGTTTAATAAGCATTAATATTAATTTTTAAAGCGATATTTTATAGTATAATAGCATGATATCATAAGATTTTATTTTTGGTTTTAAATTAGATGGTAAATATTGCAAGACATCAATATAAATAATTTTATGAATTAATAGTAAGTTAATGTATTTCGGATAGATGAAAAACTATGCTACATTATTTCTGAAAAAATTGATAATTTAACAAAATCAAAACTAATAATTGAGCACAATTTTCAATAGCGAATTTAATATGAAAAATACATTATGATACACATTTATAATGAATATATTAAATAAAATAATTATCGTCGTTTGAATTTTAAATTATAGTGTAAAAAAAAATCTAAATATTTATAAGTTAATGTTTTATTTTTATTGTTATGCAAAAAGATACGGAGTAACAATAGTAATCCAACATAAAATGCAATATTTTAATACATTTTATGCGTATAACTTTATACCATATAAAATAGTCATTCATGCAAAAAGAGAAGAATATGTTTTTTCATGTTTAACGTCTCAAAAAATAAAGTTAATCAAACACCACAAAAACATTTCTCTCATTCTACCCATTATCAACCCACGCAACTAAACTAATAAAAAAATCACTCTATCCGCACTTTAAAACAAATTAACAAACAACCCACACACAAAAAGTCTTCAACCTTTGTTATAAATGTTACAGTGTTACATCCAAGTATTTTTTCCCCTAAATCCCTAACATCTTTCTCTAAAGGGAAAACAAAATTGCTTTTTTCCTTACAATAAAGAAAAGTCTTTTGTGTGCTGCGAGTTGATTTTCTTACCTTTTCATTATGCCCAGAAAAGGAGAGCCGGAGGGGTATTTCAACAAGTTGATTCAACAAAGATGTAACTAACAGTTGTATTATTTTGAGTAACATTGATTTAAGAATAACAATTACATCTCGTTCAAATTAAAGTACGACTTGATATGATTGTAAAATAAGAATCACTTTCTAGAATGATGTTAACTTTGAACGAAACAATCATAAAGTAATAGAAGCTGTTTGACAAAAATAAACTTAATGATCGAGTAGTTGGGAAATAAGGCAATGCAAAAAGGCCACAATTTTCTTCCAATGATGTCGAAATTGAATCAATTCTCACAATGTTGGACGTTGTGTTAATCTCTTGGGGTAATATCGGTATTGCTTTTTATCTCCATTACTCAATTATTTTACAGCTTCAAAGTGAAAAAGTACTAGCCATATAAATGTTAACTCAAAATTTTAATTTATGTTGAACCTGTGAATCTCAGAACAATTAAAACCTATTTTTTACTGTGCTTGTATTATCTGTTTAGGGAAAACTTCATAGTGACAAGAACATATTTTACTCCTTACCCCACTTTTTCCATAAATACCACTCCTAACTTGAATGGTATTGCCACATTTTAAAATCAGTATTTAACCCAAATCACAGGTACAACCTCGGCAAACCAGGAAACCGCTTCGCCACCGCTAATGCGTAGTTGATGAGCTATTGTAAAGGGCCACAGAGGCTGTCGTAATTAAGTTTGGCTCCTGGCCGGCCCAGCTTTTCTCTTGTCATTGCAAGGATGCTGTGTTTATTGATTGGAGACCGGAGGGTATTAATGACCAGACAATGGTTCGAAATGACAGGGGTTTCGGAAACCATTTAACGGAAGGGAAGGGTTGTATTTATGCCCACTGTTCGGGAATGAAGAGTTTTCATTGAATAATAATCATTTGATGGTTCGATATATCAGAGAAAAGGGTAGGTGTCCAATGTTATTTCGAGGCATATCAAATTCGTTTGTATTGAAATGCAGAAATGAACAAGTGGCATAAGAAGTTTTGTTTCATAAAACATTTTATAATAAAATATGGAGCGTTTAAAAAAGGCCTCAAAACAAAAGATTGCTGATTGAAACGCTTCTGCACTGTTAAAGTCTTGCCGCTACACATTTCACCAAAAAAATTATTCCTTCTGCAACGTCTGAGTGGTGAAAATTTGCACCATATCTTCTGAATTCGATATAACCATTTTTTAAGTTTTTAAAAACAAAACCTGGTAAAAATGGTTTAACTCAGAATACCTATAATGTGGTGAAACATTTCACCACACTGCCGTTTCCACTGCAACCAATAAGCTTTAAAACCCCTTTGGAGTTTAAGCGAATTAGCTGCTGGTTCGTTGTGGGGTTTAAAACATCGTTTGGCGAAACTGTGATGTCTTTGTAGGTGTGACCGTTTCAGTTGTCTATTTAATTACAAAATCACTTAGAATAACACAGAAAGCTTTCACACATATAAATTTAGCAATATCCAAAAGTAAACCTTTGTTTTTAAAGAAATAAATCAAAAATATTGAACCACGTTTTGCATTTCTACAATACTCCTTCACATGAACAAATACTTTACCGAATAGAAATTGCTAAAACTCTCAGAACAGAGAACACGATATTTTTCTTCATTTGTATTCTAAATTAAATCCACCGTCGCCATTAATTCCCAAACTTAATTTGGCCTATTGTTGATAAGGCAGACCATTTAAACGCAGTCACACACCTGAATACCCCCCTTTGCGATTGCACCTTTACGAAAGCTTTCCGAAATCAACGCCACATTTAACAAAGCGCTGCGGCCATGGAACCGAACAAATTGCACGCCGCAATCCCGACCGCGGGCCTTTCCTCACGCCAAATTAAGCAACACAAACCGCCAGCCCCCTAATTGTATCAGGTTGATCCAAAAGGTACTAAAAGTCGAATCCTAATTTTGAGAAATCCTACGCAGAAGCTTCCCTGTCAAAAAAATATGTAAAATTACAGCACATTTTGCTTTTTATACATTACGGTGTTGTAACGTTTGTTTTGCAGCAAATTGATCTTGACGCACATAGTCACATGAAGAACATACTCCAATAGCGAATCCAATCACTGCCAGTAAAGCAAACGTTGCTGACGGTACCACAAAATAAATTTTACATCATATGTAAATTTAAAGCACGCGGGGATGGCAGCACTTTTACCATCACGCTGTGATGGTAAATTAGAGGGATTTGTTTTACAGTTTGAGCTTCCAATGGTAAACGCTGTAAGAACCATGGTAAGGTACTGAATTAGGAATGACTATACTAAGTTATAATAACCATGGTAAGGTATTAAAAGAGAAATGAACTTACCAAGGCGTTTGATTCATACCAATAAGGTTCGAAACACCAAATCTTTTTTTAAAGTATCATATTCATAATTTGAACCTGTAGCGGCTTAGAAAACATCCAAAATGTACAAGCAATTTGCAACTATTAAATCGGATTAAATTGCTATTTATGTTTAAGAAATGGATTCTAATGCACAAAGCAGTTTGGTATGAAACCTGCCGGTCACGACCAGTAAAAGATAAAAACACAGACAAAAGCATGCCTCGAAGGACTTCAAAATTTTTGATAGATCGCTTTTTCTCTTTCAAATATATTATCAAATATTTGGGCTACATAATTAGGTCTATTTTTGTAGTTTCAGTAATTAACTTGAATTTATTTGGAAAGTTCCAAATTTAAGCATCTTTAATGATGTAAAATTTAAAAAAATAGTTTTGGTAATTATATAATAAGGTGGACACTTACAAATTGAAACAAATGATTGTCCTAATAGATGTTTATTAAAAATCATAAAAAAGTAACAAGGCATTAAAATACGTATTTACTGTTAAAAAAAATCGAGTCGCCTTGTACTGGGACAAAATTTTAAACAAGATTTAATGGTACGGATAACTAAATTTTGCTAAAACGTCTTTTAGCCCCTTTCTGTAAAACATAATCCAATCCAGATGAATAAATTAAACCTTATCTCCTACCCCGCAGTATCAACAATATACAGCATCTTCCTTTTAAAGTCATTCTGCATAACTCGCCTAAGATTAATATTATTTGGCCTCACAATGGCTTCAGAAGATGAGAAAAACTAATTGTTGATGGCATAGAGGCAATTTTTTCTACTGTTCCCTCCCTTTCCGTCAAAATGACGCTAATTTTAGGGTTTTAATGCTGCTGGGCTTTTTCTCACCTTTCCATTGAGTTGATTTATTGTGTTTTAAGAGGAGTCCCCGGGTGATGCGTTGTGGTTTGGCGTTTTTGTGTATGGTAGAAACACCGAAGTGAAAGTTCGTGTTGGGATATTTTTAGTTGTGTTTCGAAAAAGTAATGGTCGTTAAGGAAATATATGTTTTAAGTTAATGGTTTTGCTTGGAATGTATAATCCGAATACCAAAGAAGAAGTTATATGAGTGTTGGGAATGGAATTTGTAGCAAATAAGTGGTTATGCTGCTTATAGTTTTATTTAAAGTGGTAAATTATCAAAATGTTGGAAAAACACTTAGTGGCTTTGTTTTACACTAGTCTGAAGTCTATTTTGCTCAGGGAAAAACTAAATTGGAGTGTCTCATAATTATGAGATTTTAACTATCCATATAGCTTGATCATTTACAGTTTATGTTACATGAAATTAAAATAAGTGAATTTATAACTCTATAGTTTTTTTTAACATAGTTTTTTTACCTTTCATTAGTTATATATGAGTAAAGTTAGATTTTTGTTTACACAAAATCCCAATGACAATTATAAAAAATTCCTCTATTTAAATGTTTCAATATATCTGTCTGAAAATATTTAAATATAGTAGTAAAAGGTATATTTTTTTGTTACAACAGGTATTTAACAAGATAAAAATAAGCAGTGTCAAACCAAATAATCTTCTATCCGTTGCCTATTGTTGAAAGCCACAAAATAAGTGTAAAATGAAAAATAATGTCTAACTTCAGCATGAAATATAAAGACAAATTCTCAATTTCTATATCTTTAACACATTGTTTAATAATTAACAAAAAGCGAAATTATTTACTTTATACTGTTAAAACATTATGTTCTGCCATTTCGATAACGATTTTCGTATATTTATTATATTATTATAATACTAATTCTATATTTTAAAAAATGATTGTTTATTTCATAAATTAAATTAATTATTTTTATTTTAAGTGATAAAATTTGAGAAAAATATTTAATTTTATTTGAAAATGTTTCAGAAGATAAGTAAAAAATGTGAAGTCAAGGGAAGGAGTGACATAATAAGTATTTAAAATAATTTTTAAGTAATATTTACAGCTAATTCCTTGAATGTACCTTGTAAAATTAAAAACATACATTACAGAATATACAATATGCCAAAACAAATCCAACAAGTCACTAATTTTGAATATTTAACGCCGAGGGAATCATACTATTAACATATAGGAGAATTACTTATATTTAAATACATCTATAAAAACTTTTTTTATGTTAAGAATTCTACAATATATATTAAATATTTTTATGCAATAATGTAGCCCATAATTCGATTTTTTAACAATTTAGGGACACAGATTAATGGAAAGTTTACTAAAAAAGGTCGCAAGATTGAATTTTTTTCGCAGCTGTAGCCAATTGATTTTACAGATTACTACATGTTTTTGTCAGCATCCGCTTAAAAGATGATAGATTAGTTTTCTTTCATAATCATTAATTTTCCAAAATTGTCGGTAACTTAATTTTATTATGATGAATTAAAGGTACTTACAGTATTTGGATTTGGCTATTTAAAGTTTTTATTTTTACTCGTTTAGTAATTAAAGAGACACGTGGAATGTGATAATTTTAAAATTTTTACTTGGAGAAAAAAACATAGTTTGTCAGGTTTTATTTTTCAGTGTGGAACTGCTACTTTAAACTCATACATGATAATAATAAATATATCGTGAGACGTAAAAGTCTGCTCGATTCAGTTAATTATCTATCTCTCTACCATTATAAGAAGATTTTCACAATGGTCTTCGTTAGACTGTCCAATTCAGCTTTCAATTCATTTAACTCTTTTCAAACACAAAAATATCATATAAAAATCCTTAATAAACTCTCTGTGAGTCGACGTCTAAGATAGTGTCAAAATTCAAACTGCAGTTACAGTTCAATCTTTATAGAAGTGTATTTACAATAAAAGCAAAAAAAATATAATAAACCATTCATGTCAAGATTACTATGGACATCAATTTCCTTCTACAGGTTTGTCCCTTCTTCCCATTATTAACAGGGAAAAAAGTAACAATATGATGCAATATACATCAAAAAGTCTAAACTCGTTATTTTCGTCTTGGAAAAGCAGTAGTGAGAAATTGTAACAATGAAAGAAATTGGTACTTTGTATTATTTCGCTGACCTGCCACCGATCACCAAATCGTTTGGCGCTAGTTTTTCCAGGAAAAAAAAACAATTAATAAATTGTTTTTATATTATATTGTTACATTAGAAATTATATAAACCATTATATTTTTCATTTACATAAATTTTTTATATAATTATTATGCGTTTTTCGTTTTTATCACTTTTCTTTGGTGTTTTTAGATTATTATATTTTGTTAATTATTATATTCATTATAAATTATACTTATATATCACGTTTGACAATAATATTGGGTTTGACAAAAATTGTCGACGGGATAATGCACAAGTACCAAGAAGTGTAAAAGGAAGAAAAAAATAAATGGTTATGCACTGTAATTAGTAAAATTTGTTTGTACTTTTAAAAATCTGTTAAATGTTATTTTCATGAAACCACGAACTATTCCTCAAATAAATTTTAAATCTCTGTGCAAAATATACACCTACTTTAAAAAGCATTTTATTTTCGAAATAATATTCAAATCATCCTGTGGCGCGTCTGGATATTTTAAAGATTAAAATATAACATTAAAAAACCTTGCGATCTTCAAATCTCATGCATACGTGATTATACAGTTGCCATAGTTACCACGCACTTCCTATTGAAGCCCACTTCTATCGCAAATTCAGAAGTCTGGACCGGGCATAAGATAAAGCTGATTTGCTTTTAAGATTTATCATTTCTCTGTAGTGGCGCTCTTCTTAAAAACCTTTTTAGTGCTTTTTATACTGGTCTTCTAAAATTTAAAAGGTCCTTAGACTTATGCATTGCAAATAATTTGTAAATGGTGCGTTGATATTGTAGGTAGAGAACTGTATCTAGAATATCTAAAAGATATGGTTTTTTTTCAGAACTAGAATTATTTTATTTATGGTTTTAGTGAACATACACTTAATTTTTTTGTATTTTGATATTATATAAAATAAAGAACAAATTGCATTTGTTTAGATTAGTTTAATTGTATACTTGGGCAAGTTCGTAAATAATTAAGTATAAAACTGTAAGTAACGAAACATTCAATTTTAACTTTTAATTAATGTTTGAAGGAATTGATTAATTTTTTGGTGTAGAAATACCCATATAATTGTACAATTCACTTAAAAAGTACTTTATTTGAATGTATATTGAATTTAATTCTAAGGTTTTGTATACTTAAAAGCAAAACAAAAGAATAGGTAATAAAGTTGTGGTACACATTTTTTATCTTTAATATGCTAGAGGTTCGTTTACTGTTGCTTTAATGCATTATTCTCATAGGATTTTTCACGCAGATTCCAATGTGTATCACTAATTATCTATTACTGTTTCTTAAATTAATTGTGATTATAATTTTAGTATGAGTTTACAATTAACTGGGGGTGATACAACAATACAGTAAGGGGGGGGGGGTAAACTACACCCTTAGGGTATACTAACATGCAGCAACACCATACGACTTTCCCACAATTACATCTCAATAAACCAATATATAAAATGTAATTATGTGCCTTATGAAGGACTTATCAATTACTTTTTATTGAAAAAGTTATATGGCAGTTACCATTTGCGCAAGAGCGATTTTCTTAAAAACATAATGTCCGACAGGTACTGGGAACTCGAGTACCAAACTGGAATTCCGTTGTTCTTTTAGTTCTAGCTGTTCCGTCAGATGGACAGACAGTCCAATGTTCGAAAACCATTCACTTGAATCAGAACCATCCAAAATGTGTAAAAAAACACAAAATCTTCATTTCGGAATTTCGATCCCATCACACACTATTTCCATTGCACAATATTTCATATTAGGCAATTAAAAGTAAAAATTAAATAAGGAAATTGGTCTGTAATTGCTGGAGTTAGTTATTTCACCTTTTTTAAAGATTTTGAAAATATTAAAATTTTGATCCAGCTAGTTGGATAGGAACCAGAGTAAAAAACGTTATTAAAAACATTAGTAATACCCAAATTTGACGATGAGTTTAGGTATTTAAAAAATTCTGGTCTCAATCCATCCACACCGGGTGATTTGCTATTTTTTAAATTATCTAATACAGACTTTAACTCGTCACATGTAATGTCAGTATCGAGTACCGGGTCAAAATTTGGGCAGTGTAAACGGTGACTGGGTCAATTATGGCGACTACCTCGGTGTGTTTGTTTGAGAAAATATCTGGTTAGTCATCAAACCAATTTTGAGGAGATATTTTAGGTGCTATGACAGTTTTTTTTTCTAAATTTGTTTATAGTTTTCCAGAAGGATGCAGAGTCACTGCAGTTAGCCAACTGATTTTGGATAGATGAATAGTAGCTTTTCTTTTTATTATTACACAGCTGCTTGCATTCTTTTTTGTGTTTCTTTATACTTTTGGATATTATCATTATAATTTTTAGTCACACATTTTAAGATTGCTTTTTAGCTTTTGTCTAAGAGAAAAACACTCTTTATCAAACCAGCCGGTTACTGCTGTAAATCTGCTTTTTGGTTCATTAACATCAGCAGGTTTAACCATAAAATTGTTTTGAGCAACATCGGTAACTAATATTATTTGCGTTAGTATCTCGGGTACTTTTTAGAAACGTATCTATATCAGCAATGAATATCAAAAGGTGATTTGGGTTCCAAAATGATTTTTTGACTCTGCCCACCGATGGTCCAGTTGCAAATAAAGGTTGTGAATTATAAGATTCAAATATAAACGTAGCTAAAATGGACAGGTGGTCAGACAGGTCTGTGGAAGGACATGAAAGTCTGAAATATATCCGTTAAAAAGTTGGGTTGATACAGAATCTGTCACTTAAACCGCTTCCACACAACATTTGTGCTCAACAGGAAACACTATTTATACACCACAGAAAGAAATTCGCCAAACAGCGCCTTTAGCTCGTTGTAATTCCAAAATTAAGAATTATTACTTCTTTTGCAGATTTAATAATTAATCTTTATCACTTGCTAATTTTTTTAGAAGAATAATGATATACTTTTTAATAAATATCTTTTAGTAGCCACCAGTTTACAGTTCGAAAAATAAATTAATAAAATTGATGCGTTAAAAATAAAAGCGAAACTTTGCATATTCTTTATGCAAAGTTAGAATTCTTTATGCATCTTTTTTCCTACATATATATTGAACCCTCAAAAGAACTCTATTGTGATATTACAACAATCCAAACTGAATTATATCACATAAATAAATATTCTTTCAAAGGTTTTTATTTTAAATAAAGTTTTTCGTACGTTTAACGAAATGGCAACAGTGAAAATATTGAATAAATAAATTTGGCTAGTTTCATTTAAATTTTATTTCGAAAATTCAATAATTATTACTTATCGTTTGCAAAAATTAATCTATATTTTAAAGAATAAATATGTAATAGTCCTCGGTTTTAAATAGAATTAAAACATTTCATATCAACGTACAAAGTATCTCGTAGTGAAATATATTTGACGTCATTTCAAACTGATCGATGTCGCAAAAATAAATTTGAATTTAATGTCTAAAAGAATTAAAGTTTCTCGAGCGATTGTTGCGATGGCAATGGTGATTTAATTCTAATAAAAATGGCTTCCTATGCTCTTTAAATGAGCATTAAATTTTGCAGTTTTTTAAATAATTGAAGTACTTCGAATTCGAATTATTTTCTGAAATTTTCCATGTACTCTAATTTCGATGCGCTGAATTTTTTGACGTATCACACTTGTCCGTAGCATTTGTAGTTTGGGCTATGAAAGTGGGTGACGGACAGGCAGACAGACAGACGGACTGAACGATTATAATACCTTCCACATTTTACGTTATAAACGTAGTGGGGAAGCTAAAATTGGACTTGATATTATAATGTAATCAACTGTACTAGCACCGTTAGTTGATAAGCAAGTGAAATTGCCTTTCAAGTCACCGGGCAAAGACTCGTTAAGTTTAATATAATCAGTTTCAACACAAAATGTGTGCAACAGTTTGCCTCTTGAAATTTTCATTTTATCTTTCGAATTATGGTAACTGGTGTGATTAGTTTGATATTGGTCTTGAAAATTAAGAAAAAGCAAACGATTGTTTGGACAAAATCGTGCGTTAAAATCCACGAGAATTACAATATTGTAAAAATTTAAAGAACTAATAAATTGAAAAAAGTCTTTGAAAGTAGTATCATATTTTAAATTAGGGGGGGGGAATAACAACAAGCAAACAGCGCATTTTTAAGAGAATTGTAACTTGCAGAAAATACAATCCAAAAAAAAAGCGACAGATATCAATTATCTGTACATTAACAATTCGATCAGGATTACATGCACAGTTAATCCCCCACTAGGTCGACCCAGTGCACTGTCTCTGACCGCGTAACTTTGTACAGTGATGAAATGAAGTAGAGGCCCAGTTAAATTAAAATTTGAAGTATGCCAAGTTTCAGCTAAAGAAAATAGGGGTTGGCATATTTAAAAGTTGACCAAAAATATGGTTTATTATACCTTTGTTAGGGACACCGGCAACATTTAGGTGAATTATTTTAGAGGAAACAGGCAAATCAGATCGACCAACAACTGGAGATTTTTTTATTACGGAAAAGGAGCACTTGACACCTCAATGACACTTGAGCATTCGAAGTTGTACATATATTGTTTACCGTCAATGAGAAGTTTATCGTAGGCTAACTTGGTAGACACAGCACCTTTGCCTTTCATTTCCTTTGAAAATTTCCGCAGGGGGAATCTAGCAGTGTTTGTTCTTTGAGAAAAGTCATCATTTATAAATATATTTGTTATTTCAGCATGAATCCGTTTCTTTTTATTCGCTCTTTGTCCTTGAAGTTTAGAAGTTTACAGATAATAGGTCTTGGTCGGTTAGTAAAAATCAAATAAAAGAGTTCGAGCGTAATGAATATAATAATAATAACAAAGAACATAAAATAATTGTTTTTCTTAAAAGTAGCTTATTGTATTTCGGAATTTTCCATTTTATATTCAAATACTACGAAGAAAAATGTGATGGAAGGAAATAAAATTTATTCAAATTTAGCAATAAAAAATGCAAGAATAAATACTGCATTAAAATTCATGACAAAAATACGATTTTTGGGTCCATAATAAATGCAACGTCGTGTTTGGGGAGAACATTAAATGATTGATGTGATTTGCTATGTGTGAATTCCGTTCTACGTTTTATCATATTGTGTGATATATGTTGATAGAGAATTCAAAAGAAAATTCAATTCCTTTGTTACGAACTGTCCAAAATGTCAAGCTGAGTTGTAAGAAAAGAAATTGAGAGCTTTTGTGGGTTTTTATAAAGAGTTAAAATAAATGTTTAAAAAGCTGGGTAGATGCCAAAGTCAATATGAGTTTCTGAACTATAAAAATATTTTTTTTAAATAAAATGTAACTTATAATGCTAAGCATTGTAAATTTTAGTTTAGTTCATCAGTGGTCAAGTAAAAATAATAGTCAAGTGGTAAATAATGGTTTGTATGTAATGGTCTGTAAATAGTGATTTATCTTTTAGATTTATAGCTTATTTTTGTTTTGAAAAATTATTAACAATATTTGATTTTAACTCGCTTGTTTACAAATTAAATACGATATTTTATTTACTCAAACACTTCTAAAATACATATTTATGTATAATTCGGTATTGGTTATTTGATTTCAGAAAAATGTTGAATTTATAATTAAGATTTCAAATTCTATAAATAAAGTGATTCCCCAAGATGAAAATTTCCCTCTAATACTAATTAAAACTGAATATTATTCAAACGAAAGATTTTACTCTACTTTCATAACGAAAATAAAATTGGAAGCAAAACAGGTTTAATATACTAAGACTAATATTTATCTTTTCTCTTAAAATCTTTTTACACCACTTACGACAGCATGTTAGTTTAAAATAGATCTAGAAAATTTAACTTTCCTTAAAGTTTTTACTTTTTAATGATGGCTTGTTGATATTTTGCATACAAATAAAGACAAATGCTATTTACATATTTCAGATTGGAGTTGATAAAACCTTATAAAGTTGTAAGTTAAAAGGTATTTTAAATTTTATACAAAAGAAATTAGTATATTTAACTTGAAGGTCGTTTTAATTGTAGATTTTTTTTTAATAAACTTGATGTTTAATGCTACCAATCGTGGTTTTGATGGTTAGTAGAATTGAATTTTTAAGGCATATTTAATATCTTTTCTGTAATTATATCCCAGAACTATATGCATTTAAAACCGAAACATCAAACTACGGACGGATACTATTAAAGTCCTTTAACGTTTAAGTTTAATACAATGTAATGCATTCAGAACACAAACACCAATGCATTTTCTAAATGTTAAACGCAAACTTTTATATTCCACGAGCTTCTTCAGTCCCATTACTTTAATGAAGAGTTAATATTTCATTTTCTTTTCCAATCCAGTGGCGCCAGTAGAATTATGCAGTTTTTGGTAAATTATCCTGCCATTTTTTTTCTAGCTTCCGCAAACAATTCGAATAACTTAGTTTGGACAGCGCAGCGGGACAAATACAGGAAGCTTTCCGAAAGGAAATATGACCTTTATAGGGTTTTAATGGAGGGCAATAAATTGGATTTCATTTAACCAGTGATGAGATGGGACATTTTAATGCTCGCTTGTTCATTTGTGGTACGTTTTTTTGTTAGTAAATTTTGTCTTTGCATCCGAATGCATTCAGTAACTGACATTGTTAATCATCGTTATTTTTTTTTGTTAAATATTGTGGGACATTTATTACGGCCTTTATTGATTAAACACAGTTTGAGTTTCCACGAAAAGCTTATTATAGAGTTTATGACTTCTTTTGGTGTGATACTTGTTTTGATATTTTAAAAACCAGGTTAATTATTCGATATTTAAAACAAGGTTAAAGGTTTCGACAACCCAACCACTAAATTCTTGTGAGCGTAACGAAAAATGTTCTGAAAAAAAGTTGTAGACAACTAAACTATTATATTCTTGTGAACTGTAGGAAAATGTTACAAACTTTGCCCAATTGATAGTTGAATTGGTTTAGTTTCTTTAAAATTTAACTGATATTATCCATTGAATATTGCCATCAATATTTTGTACTGCGAGCCTCATTTTTAGATGAGCAGTTTTGAAGCTATAAGCTACTTTTTACGTCATTATCACTCAGATGTAGTTTTGATATTTATGGCCCTTTACTGCCTCATTCATTAGATTTTGCTGACATATTTAGGTGTAGATGATTAAATATTTTTAATTACATTAATAACACTCACCTGCCACCAACTGTATTCTCCCGATGAGTGTCGCCACCAGCTGCCTGTTCTTCTTGCCCACGATCCAAACACTGCAGAAGGCTAAGATCGAACACCACGTAAGCAACACGCATCCGCTTCCGAACAGCACGTAGGCAGTCTGCCACGAACCAGACGGAAAGTCCTCCTCAAAATTGTGACACTCCAGACCCCTGTCGATGTCCTGATGTCCGGAAACTGGTGTCTTGTAGACATCATGATGTCCTGTACTTTGCGCATTGTCCGAGTCCTGATTATCTGGACCAAGTATCTTGTCCAAGTCTTGATGTACCAAGATCGGATGTCCAGGACCTATAATCTTCTCTATGTTGTGTTGCCTTCCCTTGTAGCACACAGACACCATTCCCAGGGTAGACATCAGTCCATCTCTGTCATAGCTGAGGACTTCTTCACGTCTGTGGTGTTCCCGGACGAACCATTCGGGATGGACATAAGCTGTCGTGGCTAGTGTTGATACCAGCCATGACAACAGAATCCAAAGTATGGTCACTGGCCAGGACGTGACTAGTTCTATGTGTACGATACTGGACGAGGGTCTGTGGTGGGATTTGCATTGGTTTGGTGTATAGGGTTCGTTTAGGTCATTTGTGCACCGAGGTTTTCCCACCTTGTACTGCATTTCAATGATAAGTGTTGTGTCCAATGTTCACATGGTGGTATTTTTAAATTAAACCTTGGAAAATAAAGCAGCTGAAGAATGGATGACTTCGTATTTTCTGCTGTTGTTCTAATTGGGTTAAGTAATGTTGTTTCAGTTTGGAAGTTTCAGAATTTAATGGTTTTAATGACGATAACTGCTATTTCAGAATTCGTTGAATTTCAGTATATGGTTCTCCTGTGCATCTTTATGTGTTGTTTCAGAAGTAAAATATGTAGTAATCAAGAATCCTGAAACAAAAAATATCAACATTAGAATTACAAGTGTGAACAATTAAGTGTTTGTTCTACATTAATATGTTCTTGTTAAAATATTTAACATACACAGTTTATTTTCTCATAAGAGATATAATTTTAAATCTCTTAAATAGTACTTAAACTTATATTTGTACCTTTTTTTTTCAAAGAAATATACTGAGAATTAATATACAAGGGCAATTCCAAGCGTGTAATCCCGAATTGGGCGAGGTTGACCCATCCTTTCATTCCTTAAATGGATCGATAAAATGGGCACCAAGCATGCTTGGGAACTAAACACTGGGAGTTCCGCGTGAGACTGATCACCTTACCGGGACATATGCCTAGCACCCCAGAGCCTTAGGTCACGAAAGCTGAAATGGGTACTGCAGGCCTTGGGTACAGTAATGGGCTGTTGCGCAGAGGAGTTTAGTTTTTTAAATTCCAAGCGTGATTTACACTACATTTGACGATTTAAACCCTTGAACATATAGTATATTTTTAGACATCAGTAAAAACTTTTTTAATTTAATGTTTTACTAAAAAATAATAAAAATGTCCTGATGTGACTTACACTACATGAAAGGAAGTCGAGTTTTTGGTTATCATTATAAACTCTAATTTCTTCTTCATAGTGCAGTAAATCAACATTCTACCGGTGCTTATTTTAAGTATAAGGTTTAAAGATAAATAATTTAATTACAAAAAAGTGTTAAAATATCATAGGAAATAATTTATCAAAATTTCTGTGCGTGACTTACACTACATTCAAATTGTGACTTACTCTACATCATGTGAGACACATCATGTGAGTATCACAGATATGAAAATTTTGGTAATAATAATATAACATATGTAAATAATTTTGAACATGGTAAGTTAAAATTGCATACATGGTAAAATCATAGTTAGAAAAAGTTACACAACGTCCCCTAAAATTGGTTTCTGCTAATTTCTTAATTCGTTCTTTAATAGCAATGTCTTAAAAATCATCCTTCTCATGTCACACAAAAAGACTTCACTACCATTGGAGATGTTTCAGTTTTATTGAATAAGCATCTTTACTTAACATTTGCCACACAAAATATTTAATGATAATTTGTCCTACAAAAGGAACTAAAGCTCCTTTTCCAGCATCAAATTCATTTCCAGAATTTTGTTGAGAGGTATTTACACTTTACAATATTTCCATTTGTTTTGCCGTGTAGTATTTTTGGGGATTTAATGAAACATTGGCAATTTTAAGTAGGTATTTGTTGATTTTTAAAAAGCAGAGCAATTTTTGAGTGTTAGGAATCAGAAATATTTATTTTCCTTTGATGAGCAAATATCATTTAATCTTCCTATTTCGCCCTTTATACAGTTGTCAGAAATGTATAATAGTGATATGTTTGAGCAGATTTCTTTTGCAAAGTGAAAAAATCTTTAGCAGAATGTGGGTCAATTTTCCTGGAAAGTGTGGCTTCTGTGATCCCCTCCTCACTGTATCACCAAGTCCATCAATTGGTTCTTTTCTTGACTGAAGGCAAAGATGACCAACATTGGGGGCAGAGAAATGCCATTCAATGTTGTCTAACGGTTGGAACATTGCAATAGAGATGGTGTATTTTTAGTTAAAGTGTTGTCCGTAAAGTGGTTTTTGCTTTCATTTTCTTAAAAGGTTTGAAATTTACCATGTACTTAAAGTCTTTCCCTTTGCTCTCTTTTTTTTAGCTGCTGATTTAGTCATCTTAAATCAAAATTATCAAAATATAAGAAATCTACACATATTATAGCTAATCTACAACAGATAAATCAAACAGAAGCTGTGACTGACATTTCGTTGTGACTTGCACTAGAAAGTTAAAATGTTTTATAAATAGAGAAAATGCCTATTATTTTAAAATTTAAAGGTGTGGAATTACACAGAGGTTAATATAGAAAGAAAATATCTTAAAAATTTTAAAGCAAAGCTTTACCGTAACCCATGCTTTAAAAAAAACAGCCACTTTGAAGCAAAAGTGTTGCCACAGGACATTGGATCGCAGAAAGACCGCAAAATGCCGAACAATTGAGGCTGAATCCGAAAGAAAGGCTGAATCCAATTGTTCGGCATTTTGCGGTCATTCTGCGATCCACTGTGGAACACAAAGCTATAAAAATGGGAAAAATTGTGGAGAACCACGGATCTCATGTAGAATTACTGTAAAATGTGTTTTTGAATCTGCAGCTCTATCTGCAAATTTGTGAACTAATTTTTTGTAATAAATCGAGAGCGCATGATCTGAAATGTCTGTATCTCAAATTTTATCACATTCTGACCAATACAGCATCCTGCACAGGCCTCTGAGTTGGGAAACTTATTTCTGGACAATCCTGTACATTTACATGGAATTAACCACAATAGTAAAAGTTTCAAATTAATTTCAGAAATCAAATTAAATTTCATGCAGGTAGTTTGAGCAGTGTATCTAAAATTTAATTATTGGCATGATTTTGAAAAAAAAAAACTTCTGTTATAAGATTGTATTAAGGAATTTATTATAAGGTATACAAAACGTTTATTTATTGAAATGAAACACTATGTTATATTTAATACACCTTAACAAAATTCAAACTTCTCAAGGAGAACTAAATAAATAAATAATAGTAACTAGAGTATGTATGCAATAAAACTGTGATACTAATATTTAAAAGAGAGAAGTGAAGTAATTTAAAACTATTCCTTAGAAATCTCCTAAAATGGTATATTTGTCAATTCCATACGCTTCTATTGTAATTTAAATCTTTCACAGCCAAGAAAGATAACAAACTTAAAAATGAGATTTCCAAATAAGACGATTCACGTAAACATAAAACTAGAAAAATAAATCTACTGAAATCCCTATTAAAAAAGGTTCGTCAAACTTTTCAAACCAAATAAATTGCTTGTTTTCCTCAACTAATGAAGTGTAACTTCCAATCCCTTTGTTGACCTTTAAGAAAAGTCTTTTATTTAAGCTTTTAAAACTAGACTTACATAAGAGGATTGGAGTACAAAGAAATCCCGAATCTTTAATTTAGAAATAGTAAAAGCGGATTTTGTTCAACATGTGAAACTTTTTTTTTCTGCGGGTTTTTCTGTTTAGTTGATTAGTTTCTTTTGACAGTATTTTGGCATTTTTGTCGGTTTTGTTTAAAAAATGTTGAATTATTAATAATAATATTGTTTATTTAATTTATTTTCAAAAGATTTAGGACTAGTATTTGTTTTTTCGAACTCATAAACACGATTTATAGATTCATAACGTTGAAGGGTTTTTTGCAAGTTTAAATATATGCTAGGTTAAATTTTTAAAAAGTTTGTAAAAACAATTTTTAGACTATAAAATAACCCATTGACGTATTTCACACAAATAGTAGATTGAATTTAACATGCATCAAAATTGTTTAGTACTAAAAATTAATTACAATGCAAAAAATAATTGCGCTAATTTTAATATTCTTTTAATTTGGAGATTAAAGTTTTTTAGAAATATTTTATAATGAAAGTTATAATAATATGAAGATTGGAAGATTTAATTTAGCTTTTGAAGTGTAATTTAAGAAACTTTTTCAAAATTCCTATAATTTCAAAATTATTTAAACTATTAATGAGGAACTTCAATTTGTTTTCAACGTAAAAAACCAGAAATATGATAAATTAAACTATTTATTCGTTAAATGTCCAAAAATATAAAATTACAACATTATTTAAATTAGCGTTAAAATTATAATTAACCGCGTATTCTCTCTGACTTATTCCTTGTCGATTTTTTTTCATCACCATCATTATATCCACAATAATATCTCGGACAAGAAAACACTTCTAAAAAGTAATTAAAGCTTATAAAATTACTACATTATTTGAATTAGACGTTAAAAATAATAATAAACACCGTTTTCTCTTTGACTTATTCCTTGTCGATTTTTTTCATCATCATCATTATATCCACAACAATATCTCGTACAAGAAAAGAAAACACTTCCAAAAAGTAATTAAAGCCCCCCCCCCCCCCCCTCACCCATACACACTTTCTCCGAATTTGTCTCCGATCTCCCGTAGAGTAATTAAGGACAAATTCGCACACGAATCAAAAAGTCCCCCCGCCAACTTTCGCCGACATTTTTAGAAGAGAAAATCTCTTTTAATAATGCGAAGGGAATTGCGGGAGATGCGAATATTTGGCGCCTACTCTAATTTCCATCAATCAATCGTCGCCAAGAGCCGGCGGAGGTTGCTGACGTCAGCACACACAAAATGATGGATGGGGAAGTAACTACGTTGACAAAAAAGAGGAAAAGTAGGAAGAAAGTTGGTGTGGTATCGAACTGTTCTTTTTGAGGTGTGTTATATCAATGTTATCCATGTTATGAATCGGGAATAGCTTGAATTTTAAAAGTAAATTTTAAATAAAGTTATTTTGAAAATTTTTATATAAAAATATTTGGTTTCTTTTATTTAGTGATTTTTTAAGTTTAATAAAGCGTTTTAAAAGATTTTATAGATGTTTTGAGTCGTTTTGTAAAAGCATTTATATAGGGAGTATTTAAATTTTATTTTACCGTTTTACAAGTATTTGCAGGGCTTTCTTTTATTAAAACGAAACTAATCGATTTCTTTGCTAATCGATTGAAAAATTAATGGAAACAATTAATTTAATTTAGTAAAATTATTCACTGTATAAAATATATAGAATTTGGTAAAATGTTCAGGTATTTTTTATAAATATTTATGAAAATAATATTTATAAGTTGTAATTTAATATAGTTTTTTGCTTAATTTTGATAAGGATATTTCGACAAAGCTTGAAAATCAACCGTGCTCTCTATTTGATGTGGAAAAGCAACAAGTTTTTAGAATTTATATAACTTCTATAAAGAAAAATTAAATAATTTCTTTAATAAAATAACAAGAACGTTAAATACCTATTTACAATAAAAGTACTTAAAATAAGTGCCGAATCTCTTTATAGCAACTCTCGGTCAATTCTCTTGACACAGTATAAAGGTTGAAAATAGTTTTTTCTCGGAAAGATGAGATGCTTATAATCAAATATAACGAGCTAACAATGGAGCGTTTTTATGATTTAAAGGTAAACAAAAGTAATGAGGAATGATGATGTTTACAGACGTTCAACCGATATCCATCATTATTTATTTTATCAAAAAGTAGTTTCTGATGTATTTTTGTTTGATGAGTGAGAAAATTTTTGAATATCATGGGAATAGGTTTAAATATGTAATAGCATTAACAATTTTAAACAGAAAAAGTTAAACTGAAAGAATCTGGCTAGTAAATTTTTTTTATCTTTGGACTGAATTGATATAATATATATTTTTATGTTTTGCAATGCAGAAGAATTTTTTAATTATATTATTTATATTGCTAAGTAAGGGATAATAAACACTTTAAAAATTTTATGAGAGCAAAAATTTTTGGTAAAGATAATGATTATTTTGGGAAACCTCCGAAATCAAGATTGGTTCTTGCGATATTTCACTAGTTATAAAACAAAAAAGATACAAAAACCAGCTTTGAAAAATTGGAATTTGAATCTTGGTTAGCGACTGTTGTTACTGATAATATTATTTTTCAAAAAACTTTTTTCATAATTGTAAATAACGGTGGTAAATGGGGAAAAACGTATATCTTTATTTTTATTTGCGTATTCGAAAGATTAAATGAACTATTATATATTTGTTAGACGATAATTAGAATTCCAGAAGTTCGACCTAAACAAAACAAGTATTTTACCGATTTGAAGTATCACTTGAAATGATGTTTGTAACCGATAAATATTTTCTCATTTTCTTCAATTTGAACAAATTCCATTTTTAATAATGGTTTATTCTTAATAATGTTAAGGATTTTTTTGTAAAAAACAGTGGATGGACCACATAAGAACCAAAAGACAACCTCAAGTTGGAAGATCTAGTGTATATTAAAAATTAATTTTCTATTGTTTAAAAAGTTTTCCATTGATATGTACTTTGCAAAAATTTAATTCTTAATGAGTTTTAAAACATAATTTATTACATTTATTATTTTGGGCATATTTATATATTCAAGTTATTGAATGTAGTTTTGAAATAGTTAATTGGAAGCATTAAAAATAATTGTTCAGGTTCTATGTGTTAAGTTTCCAGATACTGTATTGTATTATATTACTGATACTTGACATTTTATAGAACATCTATTCTATACTGTACAGATAGATACTTGTACTTATGTATAGAAAACAATATTTAAATTGATAAAAAAGTCATGTTCCAATATATATAACTTGACATATTCAAGAATATTTAAAGTCTTTACTAAAAATAATTAGTAATGAAAATTGTATAAATAGTTTATAACGTTAATATTGTGAATGCATATGCATATAAAAAGTTCAAAGTATATTTTTCAAAGCGATTTCTATCTGTAAAAAGTGTTTCAGGTTCTGTAATGGAGTATTTTAGTGTGTATAACTTAACATTTTAAAATCGTTTCATAACTTTAAGATAGACTTATTATTTGTGCAATAGTATAAAGATTTTTAGTTTATCTGGAACATCAAATAAATAATCATACAATTTCTGAAATTTTAAACTTCGTTCATAAAAAAATGATTAAAAACTTGTAAAGCTTTATATTACTTGATTAAGTCATAGAAAACTACCCATTGCCTGTCTTTTTTTATTTAATACATTATTCAATGCATGCGTTTCGCATTTTAAAGATATTCTTTTGTGTAAATTTGTGCGCAAAAATAATGACCTATTAATTCCAAACAACATTGTTGTAAAACCTTGTAGCAACGTTCTTACAAAAGCTTTAATCTTGGAAAACCTAATACATCATAAAAAAAATTGGCAATTGTATTTGTCTTCTACAAAAGACATCAATGATCTAGATGAAATTGAACCAAGTAAAGGAATTCCAACTAAAACAGCCCCACGAACTTCTAAGTGCCTCGTAAAACTTCTAATTCCTCGTAAAACTTCCCTTTTTATTCACACATACTGAAATTGGAACGTATAGGGATGAATTAGTCGGAACCATGCAATAATAAAGTAATAATTAGCTATATTCTCTTAATTAATATCTTAATAAGAAAAGCTTGTGTTTGAATCATTAAAATTAAATTGCAATTATTCGAATTAGTATATTTTACTCTTTTCCAAAATGTCATTGTAGTACTGTGTGACTTAATCTGATGTTAATGTTTTTCGTCACTATTAGTAGTTACATGTATTACATAATTAATAATAATAATATATAATAATAATAAATATAATATAATAATAATATAATAATAATAATAATAATATAATATAATAATAATAATAATAATAATAATAATAATAATAATAAATAATAATAATAATAATAATAATAATAATAATAATAATAATAATAATAATAATAATAATAATAATAATAATAATAATAATAATAATAATAATAATAATAATAATAATAATCCTTTATACTATATTTATTTAAAATCGGTGAGTCCGGGTGACTGAATTTCATATTGTTACAAAAATAACCGATAAATTGTTGTTATTTTATAGACTATAGATTTCTGAAATAGTATTCGTTATTTATAGTAATATTTCCACACAAAAAAAACCTGATACAGCAAAGCAAGCAAACTTAAGAAACATAATTCAATGATTACGCTGAAGCTGTAAATCACATGAAATATGTAATCAATACAACAAAAAAAATTAAACAATAAAAATTAAAACAATAATTCTTATTCTTTCTAAGAAAAGAATGATTTTTTTTATTTATATTGTTTCAATTTTGTATAGTTATATAAGTGGATCATACTATCAAGTCCAACAAAGTACGAGAATTTTACATAAAAATATTTATTTTACGTTTTGTAACATCAAAATTATCTTAAGTTCAAAAGTAGTTTAAGAAAACTTGCTATTACAGCATAAGATTTCAAAATAGTTAAGCACGATTAAACCTTTTATGTTATAGATATAAGTTACTGTTTTCGCAGATAAATTGTCTACTTACATTTTACTTTTGCTTTTTTATCTCACAATCATCAATTTCAGCCGATAAAGTTCAACTTTCAGGAAATCTAACTTAATCTTAACACAGAAATCCACTCAAACAAGTAAAATATCTACGTATATTCGATGTTAATAATTTATCACCAAAAACAAATCCAACAAGTGTCCTCCACAAAACACTTCCAAGACAATCTCCACAATGTCAAAGCATCAGACGATATCTTATAAATATTTCTCCGAGTGTTCCAGAGCGTAAGTGAAAACAATCAGACACCCCCTTCGCCCGAGGCAGAACGTAGGAGCACGTGCATTGGCGGGGGAGTAGCTGGCACGAGAAGTTGCAGACGACATCTTTCGACTGGCATTTTCTTCTCTCGTCTGCTAACAGCATCCCTGGTCTCTCGGTGTTCTTCCCGCCTCGGGCGAAGGGTTGCCGGTTGGCGACGGTGGGGACGGATGGATGGCGCCAAGGATGGGAAAAACTGTTGCTTAGTTTTGAGTTTAAGGTTGGTGGGTGAAAAAAGTTTGTGCTAGTAGTTTATTGCTTCATGAAAAATGTGATTGCATTTCTCTGCTTCATGAAAGTAATGTGGTTAAAGAGACTCTTTTTTAAAATAAAAAGTGTCAGAATCTGACTGAGATATTTACAATTTAATATTTCTCAAATTTTGATGTAAAAGTGATTTCTTATTATTTCGAAGTAAACTGATAATCTGTAAGAACTAATGAACCTAATCAATTAAGTCGTATTAACTTACGTTTCACCATTAATAAATTATAAATTGAATCTATAAAATCATATGCGGCAAAATAATAAGTTCCAATTAGATATTTGTTTAATAATAATTAATTATTTACAAATTTCAGTCACATAAGCAATTTTAAAGCATCATTTTATGCATTGTGTAAATATAGTTTCTTAGAAAGAACATTTTATTATAATTTTGAAACACTTAATTTTGTAAAAACGCATATAACTGCTTAATTAATTATCAACTGCTTAATTAATTATCAAGAAATAATTAGACAAATTAATTTTCAAATTTATAGTTACAGTAATTTACAAATTGATTTGGAAATCAATAGGTACTGTGACTATTACTGTGAACGTATTGCATTCTGTAGTATAGTTTAGTTTGTATTTCAATTACTATCTAGCTATAAAAATTATGCAAATAGTCTACTTTTATAGTTTTTTAATAAAAATAACGTAATTAAAATATGATTAATGAAAATGTAATGATGATTTCATATGTGAAAAGTTAATAACTGAAACAAATATGGCCAGGCAACTAGTGGGTGCCAAAAAGTAGCCACCGGTGGCGATTAACACACAAATATGGTAAATTGGCAGCTGGTGACACCGAAGCTCTGGCCCCTGCATCAGTGTAGATGGAGCTTTCTACGTTGCAACAGGAAAAAAAACTTTTCTTCTAGGAGATGTATTTTTACAAATGTGTTGTATTGTATTTTTCGAGCGCTAACTAATACTAAGCACTTTACTAATGCTTAATAAGTTGCTTTCAAGGCACTTTATTTTATTTTTAAACCATATTATTTATAATTTGAATTATCCCAAAATCTTTTAATGGTCATAACAATTTCTAAATTTATTAACATTTATCTCTTTTTGAGCTTGATAAGTGATCATTAATTATACCTCATTAAAGATAAGTTGCTTTTTTCAAACACAAAGTTGGCGGTTTTTACAATCAAAAAAGCAATTTTATCTTAATTCTAATCTTAATTATTCTAATTCTAATCTAATCTAATCTAAGTTATCTTAATTCTAATTATTTATATTTAATATTTTTCAATTTTAACTAAATTCATTTTACAAAAATCTACAAAAATGTCTTATATTTTTCGATTTTAAGATTTAGAAAGTAGTAATGACCTGCATATCCATCAATTGTTAAAAATTAAAATCAATTAATCAATGTTTACTGCCACGTAGTTTCATAAATAATTTGCCCTTCTCTATTTCTTATTTCCAAAGAAATGGACTGTCATGAAATACAAAATAAATAAACAAGAATAATTTGAGTTTAATTTCTTAAGCTATAATATAGCATTGGTGACGATTTAACCTAAAAAAAAGACATTAAGGCAAGTACATATTTTAACTTTATATTTTATTCAACTGTTTGAGCGTAACTATTATTACATAAAGTATATTACGTTTTAACTAATTAAACTGAATAAATTGTTAAAGAACTTTAAGTATGAAATTATATTATTCAAAATATGTAATAACCATTCCAAAACAAATTCCGTTTTGTTTAGTTTAACAAAAAAATATTTTGAATTTCTCAAATAAATTAAAATTGTTCTCTAAAAAATTCCAACAACTCCAAAATGTTCAAGAATTGTATTGTTCACTTTTGTTTTGTTAAAAAGTATTATTGTTGTCATATTAAATACAAACAAATTATGCTGTTTTAAAAGAATTCATTTCGATATTAAATATTATTAAAATGATTTTTACATTCAAATAATTGATTTGCAACAATTTATTTTGGAGGCCAACAATAAAACTGTTAATTTTGTTTCTTAAAATGTTAAAATCGTTAATTTTTCATTGTTGAATTTTCAAATTTTTTTTAGTGTAAACAAGTTATATCAGTATTTTATTTTGAAATCAGTGTTGCTGTCATTTGAAAAGAAAACCTTTAAAAATTTATTCTTAAAAAGAAAAGTACTCTTACTAATACTATTTTATAAGATCCTTAAATATGATTTCAAATAGAAGAAATAGGTATGTAAGGCAATTATTCAAATTAAATAAAGTTTTTCATAGATAAATTATAGCCAAATATATTCGATATTGAATAAAATCACACTTAAAATACAATTCAGCTTCGACTTTATCCTTCTTCTTTGATAAAAAGCCGAACTTTAAAATATCATTCGGAAAACTTTCACTGAAATATAGAATAGTCCTTTTTACTATGTATCTCTCAAAGGTGGCAGGGAATTTAGTGACCGTCTTACCTGCTAAGCTACTTCTCAAAACCATTTATTCAAGTTTTATCCCTTTAGGGAAAAATATTTCACACTGTCTTATTTTATTCCCCTTTTCCACAAAAGTATTCTCTTTTCACAGGGAAAAAATCGTTCTCAGCAAGTTATGTTGCTTATTTTATTAGAGTCGTTTCCCGGTTGTAAGAAAGGGGATATTTTCTTTTTGATCCCTATGTAAAAATCTCCGTGTCAATAAAAGCCGTCAACTTGAAACACGATTTATTTTGTGAACCTTTTGTAAAAGGCAAATATTAATTCATTGTGGATGCAGAATTATAATGAAATAAATTTCAATTTAAAAGGAGTAATATCAATGTGTATAAAGGCTTTATACTATATTAACTTAATATATGTTTTAGGAAGTTATATATTTTATAGTAAATAATTTAATTATTAAGAGAAAATTAAGCAGAATTTTATTACAAAGGCCTTTTTTAACCATCGAAACGGCTTGGAAATGGGTAAAAATGCATGGTTGATTTTCCTGCATAAATTTTAAATTAAATTTTGTTTAAATGAAATTTTATGTTTAAAGTTTTTTACAAAAATCAGAATTAGTTTTCTTTTTGTGCAGCAGAGATGATCTCAATAGAGACAACTTAAAATAATTCCCAAATGAAAAAAACTTCATTCTAAATAAAATTTTATTATTTTTAAAATTTTGAATTTTTAGGTTATCGTAAGAAAGACTGATGCACAAAATACGGAAAAAGCCGGGACTGCCACTCACTTATAATGTATAGTAGAAAATATATGCATGTACATTACATTATAGCCATACAGTTTAGATGTTTCATTTAATTTATTCATACCTTCTAACTCACATTTAATGAATTATTTTATAAAAACATCGTCGGATTATATATATTTTTTCTATTATACTAAAAAAAACTAGATGACACCTCCTGAGGCATAAATTTAGCCATAGTTGATATATTACAAAGATATTAAACCAGATTTCGGTCGAAAAAAGAAGATACTATGTCAACATAATTAATATGCATAGCTTTTTTCGTACATAGGGAATGAATTCTAGATTATGTTTTCCTAACACATCCCGGATTCTATTATTTTATAACAAAGGAGCAAACTCATTCAACGATACCGCACATTCTTTTTACTCATTTTTCGTGATTTTTTCTGGTCTTGTAGCTTTTAAAGAAAGGTTTTAGATAACTATATTTACAGGATTTTTACTTTGAATTAATTATTAAGAACTATGAGGCAATGATAGTACTGCGATGATATCGAAAGTCCAAAATGGAGGTTTGGGGTTTTTTACACGCTCTAAAACGTGTCGATTCTGGAAAAGTAACTCTTAAACAAAAGAGTGAAATCACCCTATAGGAGAGTGCATTTTCGGCACCGGAAAGATGAAATTAACTCAGACTGATAAAACCGCTCGTTTTAGAGTGTAGACGCAGATTGTTTCTTATTTCTTTACCCACTCGAAAAAGAGTGAAATTAAACTCATATAGGAGAATGCATTTTCGGCAACGGAAAGGAGTGGATTATCAGACGAGTTAAAACGGTCGTTTGTGTAAGATTTAGTTTTTGAAATTAGTTCCGTCTGTGTCAGACTGTCTGTCTGACACAGACGCATTCTGTCATTTTGAAACCACTCTACAATCTCTAACTAAAATAACATATATACTTCAAATTAGGAACACTAGTTCCTAGTACCTGTTTGACATCAAAATAAGGTTTTAGAAAAAATATCGCTTACAAATCTTTAATCAAATACCAGCGTATTATATATCCATTATTATGGGGTAATTGACAGTTGCCTGGTTCTTTAAACCCTTAGTTTATGTCACTTCTGCAATAAAATTGTTCAATTATATTTGAAACCATTACTATACTTAGAAAAGAAGTTGGTAAAAAATTGATAATTCCAGAATTTACTAAGAAAACTCCTTACCTATAACAATTCTCGACACTAGATACATTCTTTATATATTTATTTACTGATCACAATACAGGGTAATCTTTCATCCAAACAACAGCCCCTTAAACGCCCTATATATCCAGTAAGTTACTTTGATTCTAGTCCCACGAACAACCAATTAGAATAAGTAATTTAACGAAGAGTATATTTAAAAGAAAACAAAAACTAAGTATAATATCAAAATATAATGTCTACCCGATTCGTCAATAATACGCCGAATAATAATTTTTTTTAAAGAAATGACGTGGTAGAAATGAATAACTAATTAATTACGAATTTGCAAAATATCTACTCACCTATAACAATTCCCGACACTAAATACATTCTTTATACATTTATTTACTGATTCCATTACATGATTAGTTTAGATACTACCAAGGATTCCATTACATTTACTGATTCCATTACCAACCATTCCCAATATAAACTTCAATGAAAATTAATTAAAAGGAAACAAACTAAATGTAATTGTTACATAAAGATTCATCACTAATGTGCTGAATATCAGTTACTGATTTTTGTAAAGAAATGAAGTCGGTATAAAAAAAGTTTGTTGTATTTACAGAAAATTTGTCAGTTTGTGTACCAGAAAAATAACGCTTAATTTACAAAAAATCTGTTTATTTCATACGAATAATTTACAATTTTCAAGTAAAATCTGTTTTTAACAGACAAATTTGAAAGAAAATCGATATTCAATCCCCACGGGAAATTGAACCCCAGTCACCTCTGTGACAAGGGAATACTGACCACAATACTACAGAGGAATAACAAACTGCCAGTCCAACGCTTTCCCAACTGATCTATTTTGGCACACGCAAAATCAAAAAACTGTTGAAATGCTTCTTCGGTTGCAGTCATTTACTTTTTAAGTGATTAAAAACATTAAAAAAAAACTCTTTTGACTTTAAACAGCATATTTTTACAGAAAAAGTTGTTTAAAGAAAATAACATTATTTTTCTGTAAATATACCTTTTTTCTGTAAAAACTGTCCTTTCTGTACTGTCTCTTTTTAAAATTAATAGATTCTTTACAGTGTAGAAATGAATAATTACTTGCTGAATTTACTAAGAAACCAACTCACCTATAACAATACCCGACATTCGATACATTCTTTATATATTTATTTACTGATCCCATTACAGGGTCATCTTTCGTCCACACAACAGCGCCTTAAACGCACTATAAATCGCATCTGTGCCCCGTAATCGAGTCCCATCCACCATACATAATTGAATGGAGAGTCCATTTCTCCACAGGAAAATAATATCCCACGGAGCAAAGCAAATCGGCGATATTAAGAAGAGAGTAAGTTTTATCGAAGTCTTCTGAGGCGACCGATTACACCGCGGGGAGATTTATGGGAAGGTGAGAAAAATAAATGGAGCTTGGTTTCCTTAGGTGAGAGATAGCCTCCTTTTGTTCTTAAGGGTGATCTTTGTTGATTTCGGAAGGTGGTGATGGGGTTGTTTTGGCTCTGTTTATTTTTTAGCTTCCCCACTACGTTTATAACGTAAAAATTATAAGTACGTGTGTTTCAGTGTACTCTTTGGTGGTTGGTGGCTGCATTTTTCATTTTATAAGAAGCAGTGTTGGTAACCGTGAACCGAGGTCAAAGGATCGTGCCAAAATAGCATTATGTCCAATGCTATAACTGGGTAACTCCTTTTTTTAATTTTACTGAAGTTTGCTGAGGTTACTGATTACACCGCGGGGAGATTTATAGGCAATGCGAGAAAAATAAATGGAGCTTGGTTTCCTTAGGTGAGAGATAGCCTCGCTTCTGTTCTTTAAGGGTGATCGCTACTGTTGATTTTGGAAGGTGGTGATGGGGTTGTTTTGGTTGTATAGTTTGTTTTTGATTGAATTAACGTTAAACTTGAGTTACACGGGGACTATTGGTGACGAATCACTTAATTTAAAGTCGTGGTCAAGTGAGGAAGCTGCCACCCAAAGGAATTTCATTGATACATCGTACGCTGCGTCATGACTTTTAGCTCCACAGATTGAATGATCATATATGCACCAGTGCACTTTTAAGTGTTTTGTGACTGCATTTCCCGTTTTGTAAGAAGCATTGTGGGCCATCCCGAATCATTTAGAGGTCAACGGGCCGTGGCCACTAGCTTTATGTCCACTGCTATAACTGGGTAACCCCTTCCCTATTTTAGTTTTATCGAAGTCTTCTAAGACGACCGATTTCTCCGTAGGGGGATTTATGAAAAGGTGAAGAAATAAATGGAACCTAACACCCTTTGGTAAGAGATAGCCTAGTTTAGACAATCAAGACCTCTTTTTGTTCTTGAGGGTGATTTTTATTCATTTCTGTAGGCATGATTTGTTTTATGAGTAGATTTTGTTTGAAGGGATATGGTTTTAAGAGTTTATTCCATTGTCCATGTTCGCGCAATCAGCTTTTACGACTGTTGATTGGTTGGGTTCTGATAAGTTTTAGATTGACACACCAAGAAACTAATAAGTCACTGTAAAAAATTCTCGTGCTTGAGGACAAGGACTGTGAAATTATGCTGTTATAATTGTAAATAACATTTATCCTATTATAAAGATACATTATTTTAAATAACATTTGAAAGGAAACATACAAATAACAATAAATATAATATACATTCACAATACAAGCGTGTTTACTGAATAATAGCTAAGTTTCTTTGATCATTACTAATCCATTTTTTTCATTTAAATGGGTACTCAGTTAATAATGGTGCATGAAAATTCGATTGCCCTCAATCCCACAAACAAAAGCAATACTTAAAACCTTACACAAAATAAAACTTTAAGAGGTAATTGATCAGATACTTTGATTCGACAGAAACCTTTAAAATATCGGTTTTCAAAAGCAATTACTCCACCGGAGAACAAAATAAGAACAAATTCCTCCCCCAACTGAGACAATAGGCCCAGAAACCCAATCCCAACCACCCTATATTAGATACCCAGAGTCCCAGGGCACAATTCAACTAACATCTCAATGCATTGGGTCGAAACAGCTGTTACTGATATTTTTTTCTATATTGAATATCGTTTGTACAATAATGTTTTGGAAAAATTATGGTCTCGAAAAGTATTTAGAGAGGCACGACGGATGTCACATTTTGTGGAGGTAAACCCAAATTTTGCATCTGGCTTATTCGTGGTGGAGAAAAACTTATTTGGTACTAAGGTTTACTCAAAATATGGTTCCTAGTAGCTGCAAAGGATGCGTGGTGAACAACTGTTTCACCATATTTTCGGTATTTAGTTGAATATTCTTCAGGTTTTTATACCCTAAACTCGAAAAATAGTTCACCAGAATACCGGAAATATTGTGAAATATTTCACCATACAGCCGTTGCAGCTACTAGGAGTCACTATTATAGTTAAACCAAGCACACAAATTTTAACAGTGTTTGCTGAGCGTTTGCGTTGGGTACTCGTTCAGTTATTATACTCCGATTCTAAATTACAAAGCGTATATCAGGTATCTCAGTTAGGCCGAAGCTAGAAGTAGAACAATTTGTATATCTCTAAACCACGAACATGACATGCATAACTTTCAACAACCATAATGCACCCGATACATCTTCGAGCTTACATGTTTCTCCAACCAATTCGGTCATATCTTCTCCACCCGGCGATGAAAGAATACCCAAAGATTACACCAAGAAGTTGAGATTTATTTATCTCTCTGGCAATCTTCTCCGTCCCGCGGGACGGCACAGTCCAAAAACACCCTGAAATGATGCTTATGGCAATATAAACAAGTAAACGCGAGGAAATTCCCTTGGAATTATTGTGCTCTTTTCACTGTTTACAGAGTGCGACTGGGGCTGAAATGGTTTTGCTTGAAATGTACCCTTGGTGATCGTTTTTGCAAGTTTTATGTCTGTCTTTGGATTTTAAATGCTGACTGGACTGGTGTCCGTTTGCTTGGGTTATGTTGTAGTAGAGTATCTGGTTTCTGATTTTATCTTTCTTGGTGTAGTTATAGAAAAGAGAGTTTTTATTATTTTTGCTTTGATAAAATGCTATTAGAAATCATAAATAAAAAGGTTTTATAAAAATGAACTCGTTTTAACTCTTTGATCAATACCGCTTTGCATGTATCCATGTAGGATATTTTTTTACACTAACAACAACACATAATTCCATACTTTTCATGAATTTTATATTCTATTAAAAAATAAATAAGCATTTCTATATTTGCTTTAAAAAATACTACAAATATTTCTAGTTCGAATTAGTGATAATGGGACTCTTCCCATTAGTCTTCGACATCCGTGGTAATTGCCGCCTACGTTGCTGACAAATGGAAAGACAAAATATACATTGTAATAGCTACCACTATTTACATTACAAAAGTAATAATGTGGAAAGAAATATACAAATCCTACAACTTCTCATATTAAATAAATACAGAATATTAAAATTAAAATTTAAACCATTATTTTAGTTATCACAATTGTTTGCTATTCAAAATACACTTATATTTGTTCTTTTCTCTGTGGTTCTTCTATAATAGAATTAACGTAATGTATTCTTACTTAACCATATGTTTTAGAAACATTGTTTTCTATTTTCATTGTTTTGATGTGTCAACAACAATACTTCCAGTTTTTATTGTTGAAATGTAACTTTATCGGAAGATTGTATTCATTGTTATTTTTTTATTCTGTTACGCAGAAATTGGCTGCTCACAGAATTCAAAAGCTTGTTTAGTTTGATTGGTTAGAAAAGCAAATGGCTTTTATTTAACTTAATAGAAGTCTTCTATTGTAATTAACTTTAGAGGTTAGAATTTTAGATGTTGTTTACATTAATGTGAGTTTTCCTTTTCCAGAGGAAATTTGAAGAATTAAAGAGTCTGTTTGTGAAAGGTATGTTAGCTCTATTAAGATTTTTTTATTATTATTTGGATAAATATTGCAAAACATTTTTACACAAATATTTATTTTTAATGAAACTTTTTTTTAACATATTCAGGACATTATCCACAAAAGAAGATTAAATTGAAGAAATAAAGAAGACATCTTTGTTAGAAAACTACTAGATAAAACTTCATTAAAAGTTACTTATTTCACTCATTGATTTTTAGAATTCATTCTCGACTACAAGGTACATTTGAATGTGAATTTAAGTAGCCATCAAAAACAGAAGAATATTGCATTAATGAAATAAAGAAGACATCCTAGACAGAATACGGATGAGTGAAATAACTCTACACTAATTATTTAGTTATTACATTCATCCAAATACAAAATAATCATCATCATTGACAGCATATGATTGGATCAGTGATTTCACTCATCCCAAATACAGAACGAATAAAATCTATTTTGCGACTGCAAAAGAGATTTCAAAAGTGAATTTAAGAAGCCATCAAAGACAAAAAAAATTGCACCAATGAAATGAAGAATCATCATTATCGACAGAATATTATCGGATAAGTGAAATAACTACACTAAAATTGTAGTTATTTCACTCATCCAACACGCAGAAGACAACGTCTGCGGAAGAAGATTGGGATTATTGAAATAACTACACTAAGAATGCAGTTATACCATTCATCCAAATATAGAAGACACGATCGACTAATCCATAGAAATATACAAGTCACGATCGACTAATCCATCCAAATATAGAAGACACTATCGACTAATCCATCCAAATATACAAGACACGATCGACTACTAATCCATCCAAATATAGAAGACACGATCGACTAATCCATCCAAATATACAAGACACGATCGACTACTAATCCATCCAAATATACAAGACACGATCGACTAATCCATCCAAATATACAAGACACGATCGACTAATCCATCCAAATATACAAGACACGATCGACTAATCCATCCAAATATACAAGACACGATCGACTAATCCATCCAAATATACAAGACTGAAAAGTAAATGAATGAGCCATGATAGACAGAAGAAGATTAGATGAATGAAATGCAAAAAGACATCCTCGACAGAATATGATTGGATAGATGGAATAACTACACTATAAAATTTTAGTTGCTTCACTCATCTAAATACATAAGAAAACCTTAATTGAAGAAGATTGGAATATTAAAAAAACTACACTAAAAGAATATACAGAGCTGGGGAGCCCAGTGGGTTAGGCATTCGCCTAGCATGCGAAAGGTCCCAGGTACGGGTTCGGGCATCGCCAAAAAACTGCCGACCTATAAACGGTCCGTGCAGCCAAAAATGTCCGACGAATAATACCCCGTGTAGAGGGAGTGCACGTTAAATATCCTCCAAAGTCCTAACGCTGCGTACAATGTCGCCCTTAACGGTTGCGTTGGGTGCCTACTCGGGTATCGACTCGTCACTTGACTGTGATTCTAAAATACGACGCCCGTCGCCAATAGAACTCGTGTAGCTCTAGTGCGACGATAATTCAAACTAAACTACACTAAAAGAATACAGTTTTTTAATTCATCCAAATATGGAATACATACTCGACTGAGGAAGACTGAAATAGTGAAATGAAGAATCCTTCATAGCCAGAAGAATATTTGATTGATGAAAAAAGATGGCATTTTCAACAGATATTAGTTGAATTAGTGAAATAACACTATAAGTGTAGTAAAGTCTAGTTATTATGCATAAATGGATCTGCGTTAACGCAAATTAATTCAAGTAATAATAAAGTTAATTTCAGAAAATGTGGTCAATAGAGTTTTCAATCTATAAGACAAGCAAACCTTACTTTATCAACACTTACCGTATTTCTTAGCAAAAATAACAAAATTACGGTACATTCCCGTAAAGGCCCCTGTATACATGTAGAAGTAGTTTTAAGAAAATTGTGTGAACGACAGTTAATATTCCATGAATATATTCTGTTACGATTTTCATAAAATTTAACAAATATTGATAGCAATACAAAGCTAGTTTGTTATTAGATTAATTTTTTTTATAAATCAACAGCTGATATATACCAATGGTGTAAGAGTAATCACATCTGCCTAACACGTAAAAGGTTCTAGGCTACGTAAGTATTACCTAAAGGGTATAACAAAGTTATTTGGCTTTTTTCAACATTACCGACAACAACGCAACAGCCAAAAGATCAGTTAATAGGTATTTGGCTGAAATTTTTTCTAATGGTCCAAAGCGTAAGTTTACTGATTTTCTTACCTTTACTAATTTTCATTTTGACACTTATTTAAGGAAAAGAACCTCGTGCCATTTAAGGCTTTGGTGAGATATTTCAAACTCGCCAAATGTCGCAGGAACAAATATTAGGATTTGGCCAAAGCAATCTTATAAAAACATTCTTCAAAAAGAAAATAAATTAATTTATTATTAGCAAACGATAAAGTGTATTGATTTAATTTACAAAAGAAAATTAATAAAAACGATCAACTTTGGCTTTTAAAAGTTTAAATTACAACTAAATGGTTTGTTTGGTGATTTTTATGGTGTATAAATATTATGTGGAAGTAGCTCTGATGCCGTTACAAATCAAATATACTTGGTTTTCGATAAGAATTTCGGTGAGTATCTAAATAAACATTGCTAAGAAGAGGGCGATATCGAAGCGAGTTCTTGAGAAGGCCCTGGCCTACTCTGGGCTGTAGTGCCATTAGAAGGATAAGAATACCGTGCTAATAGAAGAAGATTTAAAAAGCAGGAAATTAGACTATTAAAGTTCTATTTGGATATTTAGTAGTGTGACGGTTTACCACACACGCAACCTCAATATTCCATCAACAACTAGGTGGTGCTGATTTACCATCTAGTTCCTACCACACTATTCTTGATTACAACGTTTATAGTAGTATATAAGCCAAGGTAACTCATCTCCACCTCGAGGATTCTTTTGGTAAGGCTTTTCTAGTTAAGTATATAGGGTCCCTCTTCAGTAGTGTTTAGTATACTAACTTCTTGTTCTTTTACAGTGATGAACAAGCGGTTTTCAGATTACATTTTATTCCTCCTATTTTACCTAAGAACTTATAATAATCCAAAAGCATTTACTTTATAGCTTATTCCTCCGATCGATTTTTACTAAGGTAAGGAACTTTTCAATCCCCTATTGTATCATTACTGATGGCCTCTCGCTTATCACCGCTCATTGCTATACGTATCACTTAAGCTGATGGATTATTGCCTTAGCTTCTTTAATACAAGAAATTCGAATTTACTCAATATTTATCTATAGTTATTTATCTAGATTTGACTGTTTATCAACAAATTTTCTTAGTTTATAACGAGAACTACTGCTGATAAGATTTGGATTTGCATGACCATATAATTATACTCTATTACGATAAAGTATTCTTTAAATTTAGTTAGTTATTTGTCGATTGCATAGTTTACATATTGTCAGAAAACTATAATCTCATTTCGTTTTACTTTGTCACTTTGACTTTCTACTACCTAATTGTTAGAAGTTTTTTTATAATTTGTCATATTTGAAAAAGTTAATCTTGCATTGTACGTATGTATTAATTATTTAAAAGAAGATTCTGCCAAACTGATATGTGCAGCATTTTTTACACTATACTCAATATAATCAATAGAATCAATATATCCGCATTCAAAATAATAGCTACATAAACTCCATTTATACGACTCACGAACTATCCAAATCCAATTATTGATTTTTTCTCTTTCATTCAACGTTCCATACTTTTAAACGTAAAAAATGGGTTGATTTTCATTAATGAAATTCAATTTTTCCTCTAAAATTTTTTTTTCTCCCATTTTAAGCAAACATACTGTCCATTTTTGGATTCCTAATTGTTTTCATATACGATAAAAGTTGCCCACTTATTTAAAAATTGAAGTTTGCACTTATTTTTCAATTTTTCAAAGTTCACATTTGAACATAACCACTTCACAACAATCTATACATAATTTGCCACAATTTCAATTAGTTATTCCCAATGCATACCAATTCTCAAATACTCATATACTACAAGTCCCCGCCTGTCTCGCGTCACCCTGCATTAGCAATTCTTTGCGGTAGAACACAATGAATTATGAGTCAGTGCAGCTTTTAAAAGATGATAGCATTCTGGAAGCCAAACTGACAGTTTAGTAATTATCATAAGATCAGTCAGATAGATTTCAATATATTCGTGCTTGCAATTCACTTAGTGACGTTAGATTCCTTGTGATTAGCTCCGATTCAAGCTCCGAAGTTTGGTTAAAGTTTTGTTTGATGTTTTTTTAGTTACTATGTGTTGATGCTGTATGAAATGATGCGTAAGAAAATATATTTCAGTTTTGTAGCGTATTTTAAACAGTTTTTCTTTGTAGTCCGATATAATAAAATTAGTGTTTGGAGTGTCAAAAGTAAAATTAGACGATAATGTGTTAATATGGTTTTAGATTATAGAAGTCTTAATATAAATATTTTCTAAAATACATAAAGTATTCAAATCAATTTATTATGATTGAAATATATTATTAGTTAATTTAAAGTAAAATTCATCGAGTTTATCACTTAACTGTGATTTTTACAACTTTAGTCGAATAGATTATTCCTGCTATTAACTTCGAATTTATAATTAACTTAAACATCTTAAATCCTGATTTGTTAAGTTTATAACATACAATTTTTTGCTGTTATAAAGTTTTCCAGATTTCTTTTAAATGATAACTTTTTTAAACGATATATGAAATACTAAATGTTTATGCGTGTACTTATATTTAATTTTCTTTCAATTATTTGAAAAATAAACTTGCACAAAGCAACCGTTATTTCCAGTTACGGATCATGTTTCTGTGGGCTGATAGAGTTGATTTTAAATTACGTTTTCATGTTGCGTTGCAATTCCTTGTGATTAGTTCCCGGATTAGCTGACAGATTTAAGGGCTCTTGAAGTTTTGTCGCGGTTTTAAAAGTCACTTTGCCCGCTTTTAGTTTATGATGTTTTAAGTTCTTTGTGATGCATGTTATGAAATGATGCGTAAAGAAAATATATTTCAGTTTTGTAGGCGTATTTTAAACAGTTTTTCTTTGTAGTCGATATAATAAAATTAGTGGTTTGGAGTGTCAAAAGTAAAAATTAGACGATAATGTGTTAATATTGTTTTAGATTATAGAAGTCTTATAAACATATTTTTCTAAAATACATAAAGTATTCAAATCAATTTATTATGGAATTGAAATATATTATTAGTTAATTTAAAAGTAAAATTCATCGAGTTTTATCACTTTAACTGTGACTTTTTACAACTTTAGTCGAATAGATTATTTCTGCTATTTAAACTTCGAATTTATAATTAAACTTTAAACATCTTAAATCCTGATTTGTTAAGTTTATAACACTACAATTTCTGCTGTTATAAAGTTTTTTCCAGATTTCTTTTAAAATTAAAATTTTTTAAACGATATATGAAATACTAAATGTTTTATGCTGTGTACTTATATTTTTAATTTTCTTTCAATTTATTTGAAAAATAAAACTTGCACAAAGCAACCGTTATAACAAGAATTCAGATGTAACAAGATTTCAAATGAAGCTCTTTATTACTGTAGTTGTAGATGATTCTTAACTTGTTCCAGAGTTCCTTAAACATTTAAAACGATATTCGAACTACCAAAAATTTTATGACATGCTCGTAAACTTTCAATTTCATACTTATCTTTTAAAACATAAAACTCGTTATAATGCAACTAAACATATCCGTTAACTCATTTGCATTCATAAATATTAAAGTTATATTTCAAATACTTCACATTTAACTCTCCCCGCCAAAAATAATCTCAACTACGCCAAGTCACACATAACTACCATAAATCAAACTCCATATCACTCTATCCCATTTAACCCTTAAGCAAATAAAAGACACGCTCCGTCTCCAAAAACTCTTGAAAACAACTTGATGCGCCGTGATTTAATTTCCCCCACCTTAAGAAGCCCGTTTAGTGTGTGCTTAAGTTAATTGAAAGTTCCAGAACGCCACCATAGCGTGTTGCCATTTTGTCACCCGTTCGAACGTAATTGCAACATTAATCACGCTATCGGGACTTGTGAATGTGTGCCGATCCCAACGAAGAAGACTGTTCACGATCAGATAGATACGAAATAGGATGGTTGTGTTTAGGTCTTTTCTTACGCATGAGATATACCAGAAAATTGTGTTTTCTGTTCGTGTATTGTTTCGCTTATTATACAAAGCAAAAAAAGTATTAAAAAACCACCGGTATATTCCCAATTATATGTGTCATAAATCATTAAATATGTATTCTTTTTTAAATTCATTTTATTTAAAATCTGTTTCAAATATATGTAATATAATTTTGTCTGCGCTAGAAAAGAGTTGCTCTTGTCAAATTCATAACATTATGAAACCAAAACATATATATAGATCTAATATCTAATAGAAATATTGGTGTAAGAAATTTCAAAGTTACCTTTAATAAAAAAAATGATGTTCATAAAAAAATTACTTTTCACATTCAACAGAACAATATATATTGCGTTATAAAATATAGTCGCAATACATAATCCATGAATCACAAAACCACCTCACTTAATCTCCCATTAGGATCGTAGATTGGGAGTGCCATTTAGGCTTGAGACGGGGTCTGTGCTGTGACGACATTGCAGTGTAGCACTTGCTACAGACAACAAAGGAGCAGGGGCATCCTTGAGGTAAAGAGGCAGTTAATTAAATAGCTCCTGCTTCTTAGGAATGTTTATGTGATACGAGATCTGACGCGTTTCGGGAATTAAAATTGGGATATTTCGAGTAGGTTTGTTTTTGGAAAAGGGGATTGGACTGTAGGAAAGTATGTGTGGTGGTTTAGTTTAGATTGGGGATAGATTTGGTAAGTAAATAAGCTCTTTTCGACAATTTTGAATTTTTAATAATTCGATGTTGTTTGTATCTAATATCTATTTGTAGGAACAAGGGTAAAAGAGAGATAAAATAATTTTACTAGGAATTGTGATGACTTGGTTTTACAAATGAAAATCATTCTGACTAAATAAATTAAACTCTACGCTATTGATTCATTAGAATGACTTCCAGAGAGTTTTTGTTCTCCCATACTTACCTGCGTAAATTTTGAAAAATCTCGCAGCACCTATTGATTTCAATCAAGACCAAACTAAATAGAGTATCAGGCCTCAATATCAAGCAGTTACGTGATGACAGCGTATGGAAGGGACTGCACCTTTGGAAGCGCCACTCGTTTAAATATATATTATAAAATGCTAATTTCTTTTTATGTCCATTAGCCCTTATTTATCCACTTTGGTTGTGTTTACACTTAATTCTGTATTGCACTGCTAGAGAACAGATTGCGTGGACTAGTCTACTTTGAAAACAAATGGCACACGAAATTAAGTTGGTGGTACTTCTATAGCTGTTCATTAATCAGCAATAGGTCCCACATGTGTGTTTTACCTATTTTAAAAATACACACTTAAACTGCTTAAACTGATTTCTACTTCTACCAGAATGTGAGATCTGAACTATATGTTAGCATTTTGTTTGACGAAACATCATCTTTAATGTGATTACATTAGAAAAAAATATTATCTTACTCCTTCTTTAGACTTTTGAAATTCTTAAAAGAAGAACACAAATACAATTGTCCATTTGACTTATTAAATAATTTATAAACAACGAAACAAAATTTCTACACATATTAACTTTAGATTTTAAGCGATTAATAATTAATCAAAATTCACTCATCCCCCCTCATTGTCTCATTCTTGTCACTTCACCCTCTCACCAGCTGCGTATCGAACAACACTATTTGAACCACAAAATATAAAAGGACTTAAGTCCCCGGAAACATACCGTACACGCTCCTTATTCACATAAAAGACTGAAAGTAAGAAGCCCAGTGGGGAATTCTCCACTGGATTTGCACCCCTGTTCCACATTTAAAGAGTTTAGTGGAAGAACGTGCTAAGTGACAATAAGTTTAAAACAAGAAAATGAGCTTCAAACTTTTCCGTTTGCACTCATATCTGTTGAAAACAGAACTTGTAAAGCGTAAAATATCTACTAAACTTAAAGTTTATCAAAAAGGCGAAACTTGGTATCTTTAAAGAATGGAATAATATATTCATTGACACAAAAATCTCAATCATTTCAAAAATGTCACTTAGCACGTTCTCCCACTAAGCTCTTCAGTTAGCTATCCCTTTTTTCCTCTACTTTTCAAAGGCGATCATCGATTGGTATCTTTCGTCGGGGGCTTCTATTAGGTTTGGCGTGAGGGCGAGAGAATGCAATCACTGTCACAGGATATGTCTTTGATGGGGCGGGAGAGGGTAATTATTCTCACATGCATCAGTTGAGGCATCCTTCTCTCTGTTGGCATGCAGCAACACAGAGTGTGATGGTGAGTTAGCCTGGGTTGGAGTCTTTAACACAAGATGTGTTCGGAAAGAGATAATATACTACAATAAAAATTTTGTGTTGCTTTTACAGAAAAAGACTTTCAGCCGTTGTGGCAAAAAAAAACATTATAATTTAAAGATAAAATCTTTTTCTGAAAAAGCTGTTTTAGCCTACAGATTACAAAGAAAATTCAAAATCCTTCATCTAAATCGAACCCAAAGTCACCCCCTTGTGACAGACGGCGGAATTGACCACAATACTATCGAGGACATGTAAACTGCCGAACTCGGGTTTGAACCACGGTCCTTTAGATCTTCAGTCCAACGTTCTCCATTCTATTATATTCTCACATGCATCAGTCGAGGCATCCTTTTCTGTGCGTGGCATGCGGCTACACAGAGTGCGATGGTGAGGGAGCAAGGGTTGGAGTTTTTAACACGAGATGCGTCGATTTATACGGAAATAGATAACACATTTTAAAGAAAATTCTTTTGTTTTTACAGAAAAAGACTTTCATCTGTTGTGCCAGAAAAATACCGTATAATTTACAGAAAAATTCTGTTTATACAAAGCTGTTTTTTAACAGACAAATTGCAAAGAAAAACAAAATCCTACCTCGAAATCGGACCCCCTGTCACCCCTGTGACAGCATGTGAAACTGACCACAATGCTACCAAGGACAAATAAACATCCGAACACGGGTTTGAAGCACGGACCTTTAGATCTACAGTCCATTGCTCTAAATTGTATTATATTCTCACATGCATCAGTTGAGGCATCCTTCTCTCTGTATGCGGCCACACAGAGTGTGATGGTGAGAGAGCCTGGGTTGGAGTCTTTCACACAAGATTCGTCGATGTATTCGAAAAGATATGATATTCTGTTTAAAAAATCTGTTGTTTTAACAGGAAAAGACATTCAGCTGGTGTGAAAGAAAAATACTGTATAATTTACTGAGAAAAGCTGTTTCTACAAAAGCTGTTTTTAGAAGGCAGATTACAAAGAAAAATCAAAATCCTATTTCTAAATCGAACTCCCTGTCACCCCTGTGACATGAGGTGAAATTGACCACGATATTACAGAAACATCCGAACACTTGTTTGAGCTATGAACATTTAGATATTGAGTTCAACTCTCTGAATTGTATTTATCTGGGATTAAGAATCGTACTGTGTAAGGAAATAAAAATTGAAAAGTTAATAAATTTTAATTAAAATAACTAGAGCTTTAAGAGTGTGAATAACATTGTGAAATATGAAAACAAGATGACATAGTTTTATACAACTTCTTTGTGAAGTACTCTTAATTTTTTGAATTCAGCTTTAACAAACTTTGGCTTTTAGCGTTCAGTAGTGTCTTATCTTCGAATCAATACTTGTGATCCTAGCTTGGATGTTAGAGTGCGCGCTTCTCATGTCGAAGTTACGCAGATCGGATGTTGTCACTTCTCAACATATTTTTTTTTGTTTGCGGCGTCATTGCGGAAAATATCACGTTTCCTTTCGCTTATGATAGGAGCTCTTCAAGGTTGCAAAAATTCAAAATGTACCCCTTGCATCAGAGGTGCGGTTTTAAGTGTGTAAGATCGTATCGTTCCAAATTAGAAACGACATACAATTTTACGTATGCATAATATTTTTTTGGTAACAAAATTGTTCTAATGAAATCTTAAAAATAAAAAATAATAATTTTTTCTTAAAATTTTCATAATTGTTTTAATTTTAATATCGTTTAAAATCATTTCATAGTTCCTGAAAGAAATTTACTAGTATGTATCGTAAAAGTGTTACGGCTTCTACACACAGTAAAGTCATCAACCTGCACAAAAGCAACTCTACCCTTTCGCAGTTATCAAAATAAAGAACCCTTCCACGGATTCCGGACACAAAAAAGCAAGACGTAAAAAAAATATTTTATTCCATTCCCAACACAATAGCAAGAATACGATGCAACGTCTTACCAAATCGGATTTTCGTAAAGGAAACCCCTTACAGACAGATATCAAAAATCAAAAACTCGCTATAAAATGAAATAGAAAAACGCCGTAAAGCGTTTAGAGACGATCGACTTCAATGCAAGATTTCTTGTACGTGTACGGACCTGGCGTACAACTGTACGTCTGAGCTAAAGGGGTACATCTACATTTACCCGATTTTACGTGAGTGAAGAAAAACTGTTGACTTTTTTCATTGCTTTAAAATGGTATATTGTTATCTCTTAAATGTTTTAGGGTCTGGCTTTATTCCTTTATAGCTGTATATACCTTCTTTTTTTATTGTTTTATAATAAGAACTGGTACTCTTTGTTTTTCAATTAAAATTAGAAACATCAAATTATAAAGTAGATTAAATGTAACCCATTATTAAACTTCGACCGAAAAAACAGATGTTATCCTTTAAAAGCGATGTTAACCATAAAATCTAAAGTTTCTTCGGAAGCTAATGATTAAAAATCTCTGAGGGATACCCTATATGGTAGAAGTGTAATCTTGTTGTCACTGCATGAAAATAAAATTTGAATTTTTATTTAAAAATTCTAATTCGTTAACTTGTTTTAAATTTTATATCTGTAGAATATAATTATAAAGGACAGTTCCATGCATCAAATTTAAAAATTAACTGAAATCATAAAAATTATTATTTTTTAAACTCTGTGTGTTACTGGAAAACCTGAGGGTCGACATGTTTCTAGGCTTGTACCCTCAGAGGGTTAAGGACCAAAGTTACCCCAGTAGATGGGTCAAAAATAATCAAGCATAAGACTTTAATTAACTTGTACCTTTTAATGATAGCATTTGATTATAAATGACAGCTATATGTATAACATTTTAAAATAATCAAGCATAACACTTCAATGGGCTTGTTTCACGAGGGATCTGGCAACAGCTCGGCGGTCTTGTTTTCATTTTTCTCGAATTACTTTTGGCTTGTTATTCCAAATTGAGTTTTCTAAGAATATTTTAGTTGTTATTTTTTTAAATTCCAACTTCTTTCAATGCAATTTTTTCTTGATAAATTATTAAAACAACCAACAGCACAGCAAGAAGTTGTAATTTAAAAAAGTTACAACCAAAATAACTTATTCTTAGAAAACTCAATTTCGAATATCAACAAAAGTAATTCGAGAAAAATTAAAACAAGACAGCAGAGCTGTTGCCAGATCCCACGTGAAACAAGCCCATTAACTTGTTGATTTCAATTATTAACAACAAAAATAAACACTTTCAAATAGATATTCGAATCTTCATCCCAAACCCAAAAATATTCATATTTTGAGTTATCCCGTTCTGGTTCTGAGGTACATATATAAAAGATCGTCAGAATTTCTGAGCCCCGAGCATTGTTGACACCATTCATTGTTGTTGTGACGTCACAATCGACCACCCCTTTTTGTCGTAAAGCAATAAGGTGGGGGAAGGGGATGGGGAGTTCTTTTTCAAAAATATATTCGGTAAATGTGATAAAAAGTTTTTGCTGAAAAAGGTCCTAAGGTTGTTCGGTTTTTTTTTACCAACGCCCGTGGCGGTATCAGAAAGGATACCTTTAAGAATATTGTTGTTTCTTTACGAAGTTGAGATTTTATGTTTCTTTTGTAAGTTATGAAAGTGAGTGAAAGATTTTTTGGTTAAGTGCGCAGTAAAATAGAACGTAATAGTAAAGCTTTTGAGGAGTGTGTCGAATAAGAAATGTATATGTCCCTTGGTATTCTATAGTTTTCAAATTTTTTCGCATTATATGTTACATTTTTTGCTAAACTATGTTATAGATATTTGAAGCATGTTCTATTTTAAAAGAATTTTTTTAGCTATATATTACTTGAATTATTTAGAAGAGTCACATTTTAAAACTCATTTTAATTTATTGTTCTTTTGTTGTTTAGTATTGGGTTTACGTAAACAGATTTTTTCCATTGAAAAAAGTATTCCTCTTAAAAAAAATTTTACCCTTCCACTCATTTTTTGTTAAAATAAATATTTATCTAGGAGTAAAATTTTTTTAATTCTGTTTTAAAAGCTATTGTCTTCATAAAAACGGATAGAATTTCTTAAAGCAAAATACAGTTTATTTTAAAGAATAGATTTGCTAAAAAAGTTTCAACATGTAACACATTTCAAAATAGCTCTGAATTCCGTATAAAAAAATACTTATTATGCTTCGAATCACCAACAATTCATATTCATTTCAAATTCAATCACGCAAATCCTTTCAGGAATAACTCAAATCACGTACCATATTTGACCACAGCGATGTTTTGTACATATTTACCTACAGTACTCAATCAAATCCCCACTTTACCCCAAACACCACTCAACTTGAATTTCCATCTAAATTGAGCGCACCTAAAATTCCATCAGCAGAGAACAATGAAACACTTTACCCCATCAGAACCCTTTTGAACCTCAATGGACACAATGTACGGTGAGTCATACGCACCTTCAAAAAGGACCACACTTTACAGTTGGCTTTGGTGGTTTGAGAAAAATGTAACTCAAAAGTCTATGAATAATAGTATCGGTACAAATGTAGGGTCTAGAAAACTCACATTCTCTAAAGTAAAAAACTAACATATGGGCTTGGTCCGTGCATTAGCGACTTTGTCCTGTTGACTTTACTTTCATCAAAAGTTTCCAATGAACAAACTGGTCCTTATATTTTACTTATACTTTGGAGAATATGGGTTTTGTAACTAGACCTCGAAATGTCTGGGCAGAAAAAAAGCGTCATGTCTATTTTAGTTAAATAGGAGGTTTATTGGCCATTTTATCGATTAATGAAGAAAAAATCTAAACATAATTTGTCTCGACTGATATTTTATTTCATGGGTTCTTAGTACGTAAAGGTGAAATGGCTAACTAACTTTTCTGTTCTTAAACCAAAGCTCTAAGCTTGAAGGTTTTAAAATCTAAATTCAGGCAATTAAACAAAAGCAAACCATATTGTTTCATAACTGTGATCAATAAAATATAAAGTAAAAAAGGATCTAAAGACCATTAAGATCATAAATTGGAAGGCGAATATGCTAGGAGATAGGCGACTTAAGAGAAGTATTATTAGGAAGGCCTAGGACGGACTGTAGTGTCAGGTAGTCGTTAGACAGATCCATAAAACAGAAATTTCACAAATAATGCATATTACAATTCTATCAAATCCACACACACATAGCGAGTTCTTCCAAACACACACTCAGCCCATTGTGCGTTCACTGCATTGAATTCGAATTGAGTGGAAACGCTCTTCAATGCCTGCTGATTAACTCGATCTGAAACTGTGATGAATGTTTGGCGATGAGATTTGGCACGAAAGAGTTCGAAGGTAGATAGATTGGAAAGGGGAGACGGCGAGATATAATTAGATTGACTTTGAGGACGGGTGTTTTTTGGAGGTTTTTGTGTTGCTTTTGTGTGTTTTTTAGGGATGGAAGTTGTTATTGTACTCCATGTTATGTTCTAAACTTCTAACTGTTTCAATCAAATTACGATTTCCAATAATTTATGCCTCGAAAAGCTTGCCCGTGATAAAAAGTAATTTATTTAAAAAGCGTATATTTCTAAACCTTGTTATTTCTATATGGAATTAAGAATTTAGTTCGTGTTTTTAAAAAGAAACTTAATAATATTAAATGTATGTAGGTTGATTTTGTACTCTGCAAAAATTAACTTTCAGAATGTTTTGGCTACATTCAATCGGCTTCATTTTTGGTGGGAATAGGAGAGAGACAGCTTTTAATTTAAAATGCCATTTTAAAATAAATGTCTTTCTAAACATTTGGTTTTTATCAATAGATAGATTGATTATGAATAATTCAAAAATTGTGTCCCATCAAAATGTTAACGAAAACTAATTGAACGTTTGTTTGATTTAATTTAAGAGATTATGACATAATAATCCGTTTAAAACCCTTAAGAATAAAGCATGTTCCCTACAAATGATCACTACAAATAAGATTTAGAAAATATATAGCAAGGAATATTTCTAAATATTTGCCCTGAATCCGGAAGTATTTCAAAATATATCCATTTATTTCAGCATTATTACACTCTTTTTAAGTAAATGATGTCTGTATAACAAACTGATAAAACTGAAGCTTTTTCATTAATAGAAGTGCTTTAGGGAGTCTATGTATCAAAGTACAGCCACGAGCAAACAATCAGAGTTTACTCAGCCTTCACCACCAAATCATCAGGGATGGGATAAAAAAGAAAAAATAAACGAAAAAGAAGAAAAACATACAAACAACACAACTCCTCATAAATTCTCCACAGCGTAAACCGAACCTCGGTAACCAGTAAAAATAAGAACACAATAAAAACCAAGCACACATACCAATGCGGGTAGCTCGAATTTCACCCTTCGCCGGACAAATGAAATCGAAATAATCGTCTGCGTTTGTTCCGGCTCCTGCCACACAACTCAACTCGCATGACAGAAGACGTAGGAAAGAAGTTCTAAATTCCCCTAAGAACCGCTGAAATCGAGTGTGAAAAACGAATAAAACGTGCCCAAGTACTACTGCCACAGCCGAGTAATGGGGAAGAAGTCATTACTGAAAGTTGGTCTGCAAGATTGATTTGAGAAGCATCAGTATTCTCGTGTTATCCATCACCGGCGGACATCCATCTACTTGTATGTTCTTATGTCTCAACCATCGCAGTGTTTTGTGCTTTTAAAAGATTAAGTTCCAAGGCTTGTTCTTGGATTCCCGCAGAAGAACCTTCTGCATTCCGTCTTCGGTTATTTGTTGCTGTTGTGGTTTTTTGTATTTTATTGCCGAGCTCTGTCGTTATTTCATTTGTGGAAAGCGAACTTTTGTACTGCTACAAGGAACAATAAAAATTTTATCACCCAAGGAAATGGAGGCAGAGGTTTTTTCTTGAGAATTCTCTGCATTCTCCGGGGGAGCAGGAGAAAGTGTGGATGTTTACTTTTACCAAACCAACAAAAAAAGTGAAACAAAACTACTATTCGGGAGTTTATATATAAATCGAAGATCAAAGGTGTAAAATAAAATTTGATTTTTTTTTTCATTGTGAGAAACGAGCAGGTATCAGGTTTTAACATTTAGGGCTCGCAAATAAAATAGTAACGGCATTCGATAACATAATAAAACTTTAAAACATATTTTATTAATTGTCCCTTATATCAAATTTTTTTTTAGCTCCTTTATTATAGATTGAGGTAGAGAGAGAGAGAGAGGGAGAGAGAGAAAAAGAGAGAGATAATCAGATACTTGCTAATTTCGCTTACACGGCAAAAGTGTTATCAAAGGACTTCACGAGGGGTATCAATCTACCTTAGGATTGGAGTACATTGATGTAAATAACCAATGTTTTGTTTACATCCAAAAATATTAGATAAACATTGAGTGTGAGGGTAAATAATAAACTACACAGTTTTGCTAAAACATATAAAAAAATAACTTGAAATTTATGCTTCCATAGCACCAAAAACACTTTTTGATGTGCTATAACTTCCTTTACTTAAGTTATGCAATATGCAACATTGTTATTTCAATAAATATTCAAATTTTAAATGCATCACCTTTCTAATGTACGTTAGCTTAGTTTAAACAATACATTTTATGCTACTTAATTTTAGTAGTATTTAAGAAATATTAATGTTTTAAAAGCTAAAACTTTTGTTATTATTAAATTGATTATAATACCATTTAGATGTTAATGAATAAAAAAAAGTTTCATAAAGTTACATTATTCAATATGTACAATTGTATTTGTAGCTCTAAACAGCACACTAATGTACCTTAATTTCATAAGACGAATTTAACTGATTTTAGCTTCCACACTACGTTTATAACGTAAAAAGTGGAAGGTATTATAATCGTTCAGTCCGTCTGTCTGTCTGTCCGTCTGTCACCCACTTTCATAGCTTAAACTACAAATGCTACGGACAAGTGTGATACATCAAAAAATTCATCCCATCGAAATTAGAATACATTGAAAATTTCAGAAAAGAATTCGAATTCGAAGTACTTCAATTATTTAAAAAAAACTGCAAAATTTAATGTTCATTTAAAAAGCATAGGAAGCCATTCTTATTAGAATTAAATAACCATTGTCATCGCAACAATCGCTCGAGAAACTTTAATTCTTTTAGACAATACATTTATATAAATTTATTTTTGCGACATCGATCAGTTTGAAATGACGTCAAATATATTTCACTTCGAGATTCTTTGTATGTTGATATGAAATATTTTCATTCTATTTAAAAGCAAGGAATATTACATATTTATTCTTTGAAATATCCAAATTCCAACTTGCCCAAATTTAGCATGTAAATGTTTAATATAGAATTAATGCTGTGTTTGGCACCTTTTTACCTGTTAAACACAACTGTTGTGTGGAAGCGAGTTAAAAGACAGATTCTGTAACAAAACAACTTGTTATTTTATCAAACACCAATATTAAAGCAAAATATTATGTATATACTTTAAATATACTTACTTCTGGCTCAAGTTGTAAGATAAACCTAATTTTTTTATTTTAAATAACGATCGAAATGTTAATTAAATATCATTTCATGCAAAAATATATTGTCACCAGATTTCTCCACATAAGGATCGCCATATTTATTTATATCTGTAATCTATCCCATGCACATACCGTGAACATGATATGTTTTTATCACTACGAGACCCAGATTTGCTTAGGAACGAAATTGTCTCACTCCGCAATACTTATAAGAAGAGGGATGCGTGGGAGCAGTGATATTGCACCCACAAATATTATTAGGCAGAAATGTCTACCCTCACTGATGATACAATTTTCCAGACAAGTAAATTACTCCATAGCAACCAGATATCGACGTCAATTTAGTTGCTTTTGCACTAAATGAAGGAATTTCCGTGTTTGATTTGAGGTGCAATAGAATTTGTTCTCTCTCTCTCATAGTTTTAACTCGAATTTATAGAAATGTAAAATTTAGTTTTTTTTGCGGCTTCCAATTTTAAAATATTATTATCTTATTGAAACTCAAATACTCGAAAGAAATAAATTGATTTTTCTTGCATTTATATATAGAGACATTTTTTTCATGATTATGAATAATAACATTATTATTGTATGATTACACCGAGTAGCAAAGTAAGAAAGATTTAGTGTAGAAATACCTCCTTAATCATATGTTATTAATATAGATTGTATTTTTTAGCCAAAAAGTTTATTCCCTTTTAAAGGTTTAGTCATTTGAATAATAATTAAACATCACTACACTTGTTTAAAATAATTTTTTATGTTATTGAAGAAATAATAAGAAAAATTTATAGATTTAATTAAATGACTAAGTTAAATTTAAAGAAAATAAACTGCAATATTAGTTGTGGTTCCACATTAAAGAAGTAATTCTGGTAACATTATGTTTATTATGGTGGTGTTAACATCATATGCTGGGTGGCATAATATATTTTCTCGTACTTTTTTTAAAATTTACTTTAATCGTTCTGTCTTACCAAAGGAAAAAAAGCAAATAGACCAGTTATCTCTTCCCTTTTTGATAAAATATAACTTCATTATTCATCTGTATTAATACATCTGTATCATCTGTAATTTCATTATTCTTTTGTTTTTAATGCTAAAAGAAAAAATTTGTAAATAAAGTTGATTAAGTCTCACATTTTTATTTTCTTCTCAGCGCAAGGGCCTTAAAAGTGAGAAACCAACGTAACAAATGCTTGTTTCTCACACCCTAGAGAAGGTCCTGGTGTAACCAAGTGAAGTTTTTCATTTTTCAATGTAACAAGTCACCGCATTCATTCAATCTGCAAATCCCATTTATTTCCCTTACTCCACCCAACCATGTTTGCATTTTTACCACTTATATTATCTTTTTTAAACTCGATTTGAGGATACATCGTTCAATTTTTAAGACCCCTCGCAATTTATCAAAAAGGTTTCATCGCAAAAAGTAAGAAGCGAAATACCTTCTTTTTATACTGTTTGACTCGGGGTTTCAAAGTACATGTTCAAAAGGTTTCTATTTATTTTTTCCACCATTATTTATTTTGCTTTATACTATTTCTTTAAGATGAACAGAGGATTTTCTTGCAGAGATTTTGGCTGATTCCGATGGGTTTTCGGTTTCCTGAATATCTGATGACATGGTTTTTTGTGCGGATTTGTAAAGGATGAAAGGATTGTTCTGTGACTTCGAAACAAATTCTTTCACGATTTTTTTTTATATAAAAACCTATTTTGACAGTGGAAGGCAAGGAAGGAACAACATTCTAACTATGGATGTTTTTGGAAACAATTTATTTTGAGGGTATTTTTTCTTTATAGTCTACGTTACCTAACTTGATTTCTTAGACAATAATATGATAATTACAATTTATTATGTAAATATTTAACAGTTGAATATGCTACATTTTGTGTATCAATGATGTTTAAATATGCCCTACTGTTTTAATGTTTTAAAATTAAATACGATTTTTTATAATTGTAACTGAATTACTTAAAAAATATTTTTCATTCCTAAAACTAAATTATTATTGGCATTATTAGAAATTATTATTAGGTAACTATAGTTAAACTATGGAACCAATATTGTAAAAAAATATGTAAGATGAATGACTTCATTTGAAAAAAAGAACTGGTACACAGTTTTTAATCGATTTAGTTACCTGAAACAACCCAATTATACTAAACTAAAATTTAAAATAAAACTTAAATATTTGTTCATGAATAGTTGATGACTTCTCATGAATTAACAAAAATTTTTGAGAAACGATTGTTTTAAAGCAATTACAAATTTTATTTTTCTTATTTGCTGTTACTACATTTGAGACTTTTTATTGAGTATAAAACTGACTGGTATTTCTTTACATAAATCTATTATTCAATTTTTTTTCCAAATTTAAATGCTTCTTATAAAAAAACCACGAATCCCCTTTTCGAATTCATATTTTCATTTTAATAGGTTTTAACTAAACCTAAAAAACTCTTTTTTCCTAACTACAAGTATGCTTTTTAAGAAAAAAAGAACTAAAAAACTTTTTCCGGTTTCCTTCTAGAGAACTTTTCTAAAAAATTTTACTTTGAAATTAAAATCTACTTAGCTTCCAAAAAGTCGAACAGAGAAATCTACTTCCGAATAAAAAACAGAGATAATGAGAACCTCATTGACAATCTATTGCAGTCGTTCCCCTAGAGCTGCCTATAAATTGCCCATAACCAGGAACTCTTCTCTAAAAGGTAGTTTAAAGAGTTGGCGATGTTTTTAAAGAGTTGGCGATTGCTTTGGAAATGGGGAAAAATGAAGAAAAATTGGGTTTTTTTCAGCCACGATGACTTGGCCGAAGCTGTCTATCATTTGAAGAAAAGTTTCGTGTTCAAGTGGTGTACGCGTGGAAGAAATATGTAAACTAAAAAAGTACGAGTGTATTAGAAATATTACTTAAAAATAATTTTATTTTATATCATTTACAATTCATATACTTTCTTTTTACTTTTATACTACATTTTTTTCTTACTTGTGTTTTATTTTATGTATATTTATACAGTTTACAATTTTCAGAGTTTCTTTGCTAATATTTTAATATATGTCCTTTACAATTTACAGACATTTTAAATGATCTTTTTTATTGTATATCTCATCTCTACTATTTGGGGTTATTGCATTTTAAATTAAATGTTATTTAAGTTTAAAAAAGAAACAATAATAAATGCGTTTTGTATTTTGCAATACGCAGCTGTAGCTATACAGAGTTTTGAAAGTACACTCTTCGTCGTAACCATTTATTATTTGTGAGTCGTTTGATACTATTATTTATAAATAAGAAAAATTCTGTTCAATGTAATTTTTTTGCACTAGCAAAAAGGACTAATGTTTTTTTGAGTTCAGTACAAATATCTGAAGATGAATGACCACTTTCGGTCGGCATAAATTACAAACATAACTTATACAGTTATTGTTATTGCCCTCTGCGAGCACCTACCCCCAAAACACATTATCACCTATGGAATCAATAAATTCCCATGGTACAAATACTGACCTATGGGGTATTTTTATGCGTGGAAACTTCAGAAAGGTATGTTCATCAATCAAAATTCAACTTATCGACCACACTTACAAACTTTGCTCCATGATACATGTGAGGCGAGGTGGCCGGTGGTGTTGTAGAGAATAAATGGTGAAGGTGATCAGAAGGGTTTTTTGTAACATTTAATTCAACTAGCCACAGGACTAACTACATAACAATAACAATATGAAAATCGTGGCACAGGACATCACAGGTCCTTATGGCCTGAGAGTAGGATCAAAAGTGATGTCGATTGTTCGGTTCGAATCTCACTGGGAATGAATTTGTCCCGCCTTTATTATGCAGGGATTGATTAAAAGAATATATTAGAATTTGTACTATTGGGTGAGAAATTTGAGTGACAGATCTTTGGTTTTAGTTTGTGATTTTAAAGGACTCGGGTGCAAAGAAAAGTACCGTGTGCTAAAGTTTCACTTCCCAAAGTAAGGTGCTGAAACAAAGAGAGTGGAAATAAATTAAATTAACTACGATTCACCACATATGGATACAATGCATTGGATAGTTTACAGAATACTTATCATATCCCGCTTTGCAATAGTCTGTTGTTTAAATCATTTGCATTTTTTTCAAATTACTGTTCATTTTGGTATTTGATTTCAGCTTTCATACCTACAAAAAAATAAGGAAGAAAAGGAATTTGTTTCATTTTTTATATGGCGTATGATTATAGCAAATATAACTTTGGAATATATTTTGTTGAAAATGAGTCTGTTGTACCGTACCAACTCGTAGTTTATCACAAATAGACTATACAAACAAATTTGACAAATACAGTTTCTATACTTCCTATAAATAAAGTAGAAAGGCGTGGATTATTCTAATATTACACTAACTTCAAATAGAAATTTCACTACACTATCATAGCAACAAAAGCAGCAGACGTCATTTTCCCCCTCAAAGCAATAGCCTCTTTCCAAACTGACTTCTTTCACTTTTCCCGTAAGGATCGTGCATTTTTGTGGGTGGCTTTAAAAACAAAGAAATGAGCGACGCCAGCTTCAAACGAGGTTTTAAGTTGATTTGGCTCTTTCCGCTCCGTTTGCCTTTCGTCCGGGACATAACTCTTCTAAAGATGTTTTAGCCATCCTCCTCCATTGATGGCGTCGTTTTGGCTGTATCGAGGATGACTTCATGAAAAAACGTTAAACATGTCCTAGGGAATGAAGGATACAAGTTATATATATGCATACACTGTAAAAAAAATGCCATGATAGGTTTCACCCAAGAAATGGCTTCTTGTACACTGTAAAAAAAATTTACTGAAATTAATGGGGAAAGTACTGGCAGCAGAGTTGCCGGGACTTTCCCGTTTCGTTAAGTATTTTTCCGTGTATCTACAGAAGTTCCGTTTCTTATTTCTCCATTGTTAAAATTTTTCATTTTCCCGTTGTTAAAATTTTCCATTTTGCATTTTCCCGTGTTTCTACTTAAGTTCCGTTTCTTATTTCTCCGTTAATAAAATTTTCCATTTTGCATTTTCCCGTGTTTCTACTTAAGTTCCGTTTCTTATTTCTCCGTTATTAAAATTTTCCATTTTGCCTTTTTCCTTTAATCTACTGAAGTTCCGTTTCTTATTTATTCGTTTTTAAGGTTTTCCGTTTTATTTTATGAATCTAAGCAAGTTTTCCGTTTCGTATTTTCCCGTTATTTTAATTCTCGTGTGTATTTTTGCTAATGAAATGTCCATCTATAGTAAGTCCGAAAAATCTCAAAAAGTTACGCATATTTTTTCATGCTCCTTTTCTCAACAATAAAGTGAAATCTCTTGAAGTGCTTTTATAAATTTTCCCCTTAAGGCTATTTTTAGTAGAAAACAATAAATTTAACATTTTGAAAAAATTACAAAGCACTTATAAAACGAAATTTTAATTCATTATAACAATTACAAAAAAGAGCATAAAAATATGCATAACTTTCTGAGATTTTTCTCGACTTTTCTCCATAGACAGCATTTTGAGTCATGGCCATTTCAGCAGGTTTCCGTTCTCTTGAAAATACAACGTTCAAGGTATTCATATTTCATGCTCATACTTTAACTAATATAAAAAGTTGAAACATTGCAATATTTTAGTATATATTAAGAACTAAACAGATTTTTTTCTTCGAATTTCAGAAATATTCGCTACCAAGGTCAATTAAACTTGTTAAAATACATAACAGAAGAAACATTGATTGAAACACAATTTTTCAGCATACACGATTTATTTATTATTTCAATTTCTCATTCAACAAATTTACAATTTATACAGATACAGAGCAAATCTTACTTTAACTTGACATGATTGGAACCCGATTTCACCTGTTTATTAGAGAAGATAAAGATTATATGTTCATTGATACAGCAAAATTAATTCTCAGGTTGGCAAAGTTATTAAGTTAAGATATTCAACCCTCTAACATTATACTTGGTTACATATATTTTTATTAAGAATAATAATTGTAAAATAATAATTTTTCTCAAAAACTTTCTCAAACTGTATATATTTTACATATTTTTAATTGTATTTACAGTTTAAAAATTTTGTCAAAATCATTTGTTTGATTTGCTAAATTAATAATTCTTTTGTAATTGAAGATGGTTTTCCGGATTCTGCTTTGTTGCTTTTGATCCTCTCTTCGTATTAAGATCCGCAAGACACCTAATAAAAGATAAAATACAGTATTAAAATTAACAAATAAACATATTGGCATAATTGTTTAAAATGCCCCATCTACCATAATCTTCAACAACCACAACACGAGATTAAATTTGCCCGTCTGGTGGCTGAATGATTAGTGCTCTGGCGTTTAAGTCACTGGGAGCAGGTTCGAATCATCATCTAATTAGCTTGATATGCAAAAATGACCATAGAACGACAAACCAAAACCAAACCCACACAAGTTTGAATGTCTGTAAATTATGTTCAAATAGTTAGACATCTGATATTTTGTTTTCAATTTTAAGTGCCTTTAAAGGTGCTTATTTTTTTGAGTTTGTAAAAAGTATTTATTTTTTAATTAAAGTGATTATTTTTTAATAGTTAAGAAATGAAAAATGTTCTTTTGCTGATTCTACCCATAAAAATGATCAGGTTACTGCTTTATTTAGGAAATTAACGCTGCAAACGACTTTTACCCGTATTGCCAGAAATCCTGAAACAGCGACATCCATCAGGGCGTGCTTATAGAGAAAAGCGTTTTATTACAACGCCTCAAAATATGTGGTACTCTCCAGTTTTTTTTAAAGTTTTATGTCTGGACAAAACTTCAATGCCTCAAAATATATGCTAGTTCATGGCGAAATCGCAAGTGTCTCGAATCTCGCTATTTTTATAGTTTTAGTCAGGACGCATCGGTCGACTAAACTTTAAAGCCTCGTAATTTTTGCTTATTTGCAGGAAATTGCAGTAGTGACTCGTTATTTTTTGTGAAGCAGAACCTCGATTATCCGGTCTAATTGGGACTGTAGATAGGTCGGATAATCGAAAATTCCTGATATAAGAGAGTTTTTATTTAATCGTAAAACTTCTCTTAAATAGGATCGTCCGAGTTTTCCAATATAATCAACAGCCCCTTAGAGTCGTATAAACGGTGCTTTACTGTATTAATGCATGTTATTAGATAATACATTTTTAAGGAATATGAATCACAGCATTTAAAATAATAAAAGTTTCAAAATAAGTTATATATACTAACACTCACCTTTATAATCAGTGGAGCGCAGAAAAACCCAAACAATGTATGTAGGTAGGTTGGTGCATGTATTTTCCAGTTTGTGTGCTTGATCAGAAACCCGATTATAAACCTTCGTCAAGTAAGACAAACACAGACAGAATTTTACAATTGAAAGTACACCCAGGGCGAAGGCGGGAATCGAACCCGCAACAGGTACAGTGCGCAGACTGTTAGCGTAATGGGCTGCGATCAAACCCACTAGGCCACCCGGGCCCCAACCCAAACAAGCACTTCTAGTGATTAGCATTCGATTCGATCGACGATTCGAAGATGAATGTCGCCAATAGAGGGTTTTCTTTCCACATTTAGCGACATATTTCAGTGTTCGGCGATATCGAAAGTATTTCAAATTTAATTATATAAATACAGTTAGCCCCTGGTCATAAAAAAGATAATTTTTTATTCTAATTGATAGCTGGATGCTTTTCTAAAAAATATTTCAAAAAAATAAATAACATTTCGTAAAACAGGTATTTGATGTTCGAGTTTCGATGTGTGTATTCTTAGTGCATTATCGCCAATTCTATATAGGGTAATAAAAGTATGGCAGCTCTAAAAACGGGAAAATTCCGTTTTCATCTCTTCGCTCGTGGTTTACGGACATTTTCCGTTTTTAGAAGGAAAAAAACCGTTTTCAGATGGAAAAAAACCGTTTTCATCTCTTCGCTCGTGGTTTACGGACATTTTCCGTTTTTAGAAGGAAAAAAACCGTTTTCAGATGGAAAAAACCCGTTTTAAGCCAATACGGGAAAGTTCCGTTAAAATCAGTAATTTTTCTCCTGAAATTTCAGATTTTTTTTAACAGTGTAGCTGCAGCGGGTGTTTGGAGAAATATTACATCATGTTTTTGATATTCGAATGAACCATGTTTTTCAAGTTTAGGTTTCTGAAATATGAAAGGTAGTCTAATCCTCAAACTGATAGGGAAACTTGTTGGCAAAATATCATCTGGTTATTTAATTATTATTTTAATTTTTGATTTCTCAAAAATATTCTGAAGAGGGTGATATTCGTTTGTTAACTTTATCAATTAATTATTAATCAAGAGTATGTTACTTTCCTTATAAATTATTTTACTGATAAGACGATTCTCATACCTGGTAAAAAAAAAAACATGGTCACATTGCAAAGCAATATTGAGACAGAGGTCGCGATTTCAAATCTAATGTATTAGCTTCATTTTTAACAGTATTCAGCACGTTATTTAATGTTAAGTGGATTAGTTTTCAAATGAAGTAAATTTATTTCAATAAATTATAATGAGTATTTTTAATAGCTGTAAGAAATGAATTGAAGATATTTAAACTACTGCCAATCAAAGTCAGTTTTAAAATTGTCGTTTTAAAAAACAAATTAAAAAAACACATTAAATGTATTTATTAATTTAAAACTTTATAGATTTTCTATTCCGATAATGTTTTAAGCCCTCTTTCATTTCACCATATTTAAGAAATGGGTTGCAAGATGTAGTAAATATATAAAATATAAATTAAATGAAAATACTTGCAATGGCAGGCAGTTTATTTGCTTTTTACTTGAAAGGGTAACGATATGATTTCTCAGAGGAATATGTTATATGCTTTCAAACCCCCATACAAAAACGGCGTGGATAGCAACAGAGAGCTCGTTTTACTTAATTATTTTTAGTATTTTGGATTACCACAACTGTGTTATCCGCTCCAAAGGAATATGTTATCCGCTTCCAAACCTGGATAGAAAAATATGCTGTGTAATGCAATGGACAAGTGCTCGGTTGACTCAAAAATGTTCGCATATTTTGAATTGCCGCAACACTTTTTAACGTTTTCTTGTCTTTTGAAATTAGTTCAAAATGTCAACATTTTCATTAGTTTTTTCTTTATATATAACGCAATTAAACCAACCACCCAATCCTTATAAATCCTCCAATTTAGTCCAAAAACTCTCAATATCCGTACATAGTCACGAACTACAGTGGTGGTCAAAATTATAAGGACAACTGAAAATTAAACAGAACATTTTTATTTCTGAATTAAATGAAAATGTATTTCGACATAAAATACTTCTTTATGCTATAAATCATTTAAGAGCAATAAAAAACTTGAAATACAAAATTTAAGTTTATAAAAATAATAAACAAAAAATACATTGTTAGGAAACTGGACAAAATTAAAGGACATTTAAAATTTTCAAGTCAAAACAATTAATAATTAATAAGTTCACTCTTATTTTCAATTACTTTAATTAATTTTGATGTCATAGAGCTCGTTAGTTTCTTTAGGGTGCTCACATGGATATTTTTCCATGCCTTTTCAATTGATGACATCAGTTTTCGTTTGTTATGGTACTGAGTGCCATTTTTGTAAACTTCATGCGCCAAAATACCCCACAAATTCTCGATTGGGTTTATATCTGGACATTTAGCTGGCCAATCAGTCAACAGTTTAACAGAATTTGCGTCAAACCATGATTTTTCAGCTGCGAACGCTTGTATTAATGCATCGTCCTGCTGGAATAAAAAGTCACCACTGGTTATCAACGGTGCTTCTGGCAAAATATTGTCACCCAGCATATCAACATAACTATTTGATTTCATTTTCCCTTGAAGAAATACTATTTCTATAGTTCCAGAGGCTGCGTAATCTGCCCAGACCATTACTGAGCCGCCACCATATGAACGCTTTGAAAATATTCTCTTTTTCTTTGCGAACATCATACCAAAAATACCTAAATCCATCAGGTCCGTCTAGGTTAAACTTCTTTTCCTCAGAAAAAACAACATCATTCCATTTGTCACACATAGAAATGTACTTTTCAGCAAACTCCATCCTCAGTCTCTTTTGGGTTTTTGTAAGAGGGGGTCGTGACTTCAGTTTTCCGTATCGAACCTGTTTTTTTCATTTTGTAAAACACGGCGAATGGTTCGAGCACTGTAGTTCAAGTCCAGTTCACGATTTATTTCTGTCGATGTTTGCTTTTTGGAGCAAGCTCTACTTATAATTCGTCTTTTATCTCTCGAGGACACAGAAGATGGCCTACCTGGGTGTTTTCGTTTTCCACAATTCCCAGGATTTTCTCAAAAAGTTATATATTACAGTCTTTGATCTTTTCTTTCACAACCAGTAAGTCCAGAATTTTTTTTAGTGAGTAATTTTTCTTTTTCAAACACCGAAAGCTTCGTACCTAGTGGCATGGTTGAAGATAAGTGTAATGAAGTTTCCAAACCTCGCAAAATCTTTATAACACCATGGAATGACGTGTACAAAGCAGAAACTTTGATAGTTTTATGTAAATTTATGCTTTAGACTTACAGAAATGCAAATGTCCCTATAATTTTGTCCAATTTCGCTGTATGTAAAAATTTATAACGCATTTTAAAATTATGAATTTTATGTATATTCGCAAAAAAATCTTATTAAAAATGCTTAGTTTACTATTGGCTAACATACATAAAATTTGCATAATTCAACCGCGATTTGTCGAAAAGATCTAGCGATTTTTCCATTGCCCTTATAATTCTGACCACCACTCTCCAACCAGGCATTTTGTAAAATCACCGGTCTGAAACCACAAAACACCACACATTTACCCCATTACGCAGCATTTCAGTCCCAATTTCGTTTAGGACTCTCTAACTTCAAAGCACCGTGGCCTCTTAAGCAAGATAATGAAGATCCCTATAGCAGGCCGCACATCACGTCAAATTAATCCGAGGGCACCTCGGATGTTGCTGTGATAGAGTTGTAAGTGGAAATTGAATGTTCTTAGCTACAATGGTTTAAATACAATATTATAATCTAGAATAGGGAAATATGGGTCTGGTGTAGATAAAGTATTTTCTACAAATAGCTGTTAAAGACTTTATCTCCATAATGAAGTACATGGGTTAAAAAACGTTTAGTGTAACGTTATTTCGTAAAAGAGGTGCCAGCAAGTAATGTTACAGAATAAAACGATGTGTCCCTAAACCAAAGCTCAACAACCATACACCTCAAAAATGGAAAAGGTTATCCCCTAAAAATCGCAATGCGTAGTAAGGTTTCATAAAAAAACGGAGTAAAAACTAGTGACAAAAGAGCTGACAGCAAATTTAAGCTGGAATTCAACTGTTTTTACTATACTAAAATAACAATTTACATACACGTGAAATGTGGTAGCAATATTTTGGTCAATTTTTTTTATAGTTTAATAGTGGGAGACATAGTACGAATTAATGTTATGCATATTTTTTTAATCAGTTTTCTAGTTGAAAATCAAATCTGTGTGAGTTCGTGTCGAAGTTAAAGTTTCGCTTCAAAATTAGTTGCATTTTTCTTTATTTTTTTTCTATTTTTATGTATTTGTATTTGTGCCATTTCACTACTTTTTTTCAGTATTTATTTGCATATATACCCATAACTCAAACCACACCGGGTATATCGACTAGTGCTCATTCTGAACAGCCTGAAAATGGACAATAATGAGTAGCTGCTTTCATTACATAAATTTTAAATCATTTTAGTTCAAATAATATATTTTTATAAAAATCCGAATTAGGTTTATTTTTGGGGAGTTTATCTTAAATTTATTTCCAAATAAAAAAGTACATTTTGAATAAAAATGTATTATTTATAAAATGTTAATACTAAGTTTTTTTAAGAAAGATTGGTGCACAAACTATGGAAAAAGCCGTTTCTAATTCTCAAAAGATTTTAATAACACAATTATAAAACATTTTTTTTTAAATCTGTAACACTTTTGTCAAACCGTCCTCTCAACTGCCATTAGACGACCGGCCACTCTCGGTGTCCAAACACAGGAGCGACCGAAGAGCCCTGGAGTAATCAGGGCAGTCTGCAAGACCCCCTTTTGTGTCATCAACGTATTTCTGGGGTTAGTATTGACAGTGGTTTTGAGATTGGGGTTGGGATGGTGGGATGTGGGTAAACAAGACATAGGTTGGGGCAAGAGGGTTTAAAGGAGGCATGAGACATGAGCCCTCTGAGGGATAAGCAAATTGGCTGACCATGTAAATCATGACAATAACATTTTAAAAAAAATGTTTAAAAAATTAATTTCTTTAGTTTTTAAATTATATTTCATTAGCAGAGTATTGTAAAAAAGTTTAATTTAGTAAAATTATAAATGTAACAAGAAGTTCTTAAAGAACTAAAATAGCCTACTTTCCTGTATTACTTAAATACTTACTGAAATTCTAATCTGGAAATAGTTTTTTAACAATAAATATCATCAACAACCGTTTCTACACGATTTATACACATTAGAAAACAAATATGAATTCCAATGCTAATTCAATAGGAAATTCGCCGACAGATAGTAAATTTTTGTCCGTCCGGACGTACAGACAGGCGGACAAAAAATATGAAAGTTGAGTCTCTGAGGTCATAGCTTTCTAACAAAAAAGAATTTAAAGATCAGATGTGTAGAACCGATTTTGGAAGGGGGGTACAGACAGACGAATATCGACCGCATGTCAATACCTACTTTTTCATTTTTTTTAATTCTTTAGAATTAAAAAAAGAAAAGTAGGCTAAAAAAATATGTGTGTTGTTAGAAAACCTGCCAGTAATATGACGGATTTATACTTCTGTATCCCTCAGAGGGTTGGGATAGAATCAATTATAAAATTTAATTTCTGATGAAATTATTGATTATAATATTGACAATAACTAAAACCATGGTTTTCTTCACACTGTTAAAAAGTTTGTGCATGACTTGAGCATAATAATGGTTCCTAGTAGCTGGAACGGATGTATGATAAAATGATTCATCATATTTTCCGTGTTCGATAACTATTTTTTAGCTTTTGGAAACTAAAACCCTGAGAAATGGTTCAATCGAATACCGATCATATAGTGAAGCATTTCAACACTTAGCCGTTTCAACTAATAGGTACCATTATTATGATTACACCAAGCATAAATTTTTAATAGTGTAGTTTTAAGGGCAATTTCGCAAGGTTTTATCTTTATTTAAAACTGTGAATTTTCAATTTTGTTTATTTTATTAGTATTTTCATTAAAACTTTAAACATTATATTTTAATGTAGTTCAAAATTTTTAGAACTATGCAACAGTGAAATATCCATAAACAGTAAAAGTCAGTTTAGTTGTACTGGGTCGTATTTGCAACATAGTAAACTTTACACAACATCTATTGTCTCATTTTTCATCCAATGTTCAATTTAGAATTATTAAAATTTAAAGAAAATTTTGATGGAGAAACCAAGGAAATTTACAAAGTGATATTTAACACTTTCTTAAAACAAGAATAGTTTTTGGTAAATACTTCTTTTAAATATAACAGAAAACAATTTAAAGTAATTTTACCTGAAAACAAAAGCTTAATCATTTAAGTTTCGAAGTAAACCTATCACATATTTAAGACGATAAAATTCCATTTAATCAATTTAAAATACTCAAACCCACTTAAAAAGGAATCATCCATAAACAGGAAAATAGTGAAACATCCATAAACAGGAAAATTCACTTTAATTGTACTGAGTCGTATTTGCAACACACATCTCTCGTCTCAATTTTCATCCAACGTTCAATTTAGAATTATTAAAATTTAAAGAAAATTTTGATGGAGAAATCAAGGAAATTTTCAATTTACAAAGTGATATTTAACACTTTCGTAAAACAAGAATATTTTTTGGTAAATACTTCCTTTTAACTATAACAGAAAGCAATTAAAAATAACTCTTACTTCAAAAACAAAAGCTTAATCATTTAAGTTTCGAAGAAAACCTATCACATATTTACGACGATAAAATTCCACATTTAATCAATTTAAAATATTCAAACCCATTTAAAAAGGAATCTTCTATTCATTTATCTCCTCCCTAAATACCGTTTTCCAATTATGAAATTCTACTCCTTGGGTTTCCATTTTAGCTAAACAAACTCTATAATTAATGTGCACATTATCCCAAGCACTCATCGTCTAATAAATTGATGGCTTGGGTAAAAAGACATCGCTTTTTTATGAGCTCAAGTATCCACAAGATTTTTATCTATCACGTTGTGTTTTGGAATAACATAGCTGTAAATAAAGCTTTGACCAATCTGAGAAAATTGAATAATTCAAAAATCAAAAGAACGAAATGGAAGGTTTGTTGATGTACTTTAAGTCTAATTTGACGCTATCTCTATATGGTACGGATTTTTGGTTTTTCCGAAAAATAAGTAGGAAATATATTCGCGCACGACCGACTATACTATTCAGTTTCCGAAATGGTACTGTTCCTCTCTTTCTGAACAGGCAACAACCCGAATCGGGCGGACAGTGTGAAGTCCTTCCCTGGCCATATTAGTTGAGTCAGCCGTGTTCCAGGAAACTATTCGCATCAAATAGGTTGCAGGAGTAAGCATACTTAGGAAGCACACTAACGTGTTATGCATATGGGCCCAGAAAGAAATGACCTTCTTTATTTTTGGTCAAACAGTGTTATCAAAAAGTGTCATCTAGAATCACACTGTTAATTATAATTGGGATAGAGTAATTATGATGAAAATATAAAATTACATTTCATAGTTAATTTAAAAACATTGCACTGAACAAAATCAACTGCTTCTTATTCTGATTAATTTTCTTAGAGATGTTTGTACGTGCAGCAGAGTTGTAAATAGGCCTTCATGGGGCTTCCTATGTGGTTTACCCAAAAATGAATGGTTCGTTTCCTTCTGAAGTCCGTATGGATAGTACCCACAATTCCCAAAGGCGCCCATATGAATCCCACATTAGTGTGCTACCTGAGTAGTGTTCTAAAACTCCTGGCGGCTTCTTACCTGCACAACATCCCATTACTGGGCCAAGGCCTGCCGTGCCCATTTCAGTTTTCGTTACCTAGGGCTCTAGGGTGCTAGGCATATGTCCCGGTAAGGTGGTCAGCCTCACGAGGAACCCCCAGTGTTTAGTTCCCAAGCATGCTTGGTACCCATTTTATTGGCCCACTCAAGGGATAAAAGGATGAGTAAACCTCGCTTAATACGGGATTCGATCCCCGGACCTGTGGCGTGAAAATGCGAAGCACTACCACTAAGCCACTGGGCCTGGGTAGTGTTTCTACTTTCATTTTATATTAAGAATTAAAAACATGTTTTTGGTAAAAAAAAACAAAACATCGGTTATAATATTCTCAAACCAAATCGGGAATATGAGAGAGAAGAAAAGTCCGCATTCATCCTCCCAAGATAAGGCAGGGTCCGTCTACTCAGATGACTGTTTCTGCGTCTATTTGCTCTTTCATTAAATGCTCCGTAGATTCAATTAAGGGGGCGGTCATCTACTACCTACTCTCATTACGAAGTGGGAAATGATTTGCCTGAGTTTTTTTCTTTTGGTTGTAGTTAGTATAATTGAATGCAAATTTGTCTTTAAATAGAATGTTTGAGTTACTTATGTCAATCACATCTTTAATGTTAATTTATAGATCTTTACCGTTGCTTTTACCAGTATTTCTTTTTTTAAACCAATATAAATGAATCTAATTATACTACGTTCTGGAGTTTACAGGTCTACAAAATGGTATTATTAGTTTTCCAATTGCAATGGTAATGCAGGCTGACTTATATGACAATTATTTAAACTGTAAACAATATGAACAAAATAAAGATTTATTATTTAAAAAATGAATAAAAACCTTAAAATAACTCAACGAAAATACATGACTCAATGTGTAATACTAAATAGTAATTACTGAAATTCTCAAAGCCTGTGTTATAGAAGCAAACACAAGTGCAAATAAAACCAATAGTATTTTTCATAGAAACCACTGAATTTCAAAAGCAATATTACTACGATTTTGATCCTTAATTGATAATGAGTCCAATAGAATTTGCTTTACAAATCGTAACTAATATTATAATATACCAAACTTAACGGTATAATTTTGAAAACATTTTTTAAACGGCGTTCGTTCAATTGTGTAAAATCTGTATGTTGGCACATAATTAGGCTCCAGTTCACACTTTTAAACATGTTTTATAGTTAACTTTAAAAAAACACAATTACTTCGTCCATTGTATAATTATAAGGCTTCTACAACATTTGTCATTTGTCAAAGCAGAAAGGCAAAATATGGACGGTTAGTAATTGCAAACTATTGATTTCTACACTGTAAACTCTGTTATGTAACGTTTTTCCATAAAACTGGTTGCAGTCTGCTGCTTCCATCTTTACCGAGTAACGTTACACAAACAAAGAGGTTTACTCTTATTTTACAGTGTAAAGTTACTCCATAAAACTGGAGGCAGCACTTGCTACCAACAGTTTTACTGAGCATACTTATTTGGTATCGTTACTCCATAAATTTGGTGTAGAGTTACTCCGTTAATTTAGTGTAACGTCATTCCATAAATTTGGTGTAACGTTACTCCATAAATCTGGAATAACGTTTTTCGATAAATTTTTTGAAACGTTAATCGGTAAATTTGGTGTCACGTTACTCTATAAAACTTGATTAAATGTACACCAAATTTGTACAGTGCATAGAGAAAACGATTTTTAGTTTCATTATACTCAAATTAACAAATATGCTTTGAAATATCCAAACATATTCTTCCATTCTCTACAAAACAAATCCCTATTTCAAAGTGTTCTAAATGATGACACCCGTCGCCAATGGCCCTCGTGTAGTTCTAGTGCGACGATAATTCAAACTAAACTAAACCTTATTTCAAAATACACCGTTTTTTTATGGCACCAACTATCCAACACGATCCTTATCTCAAACCGCGACGATAACGAAACCAGATAAGATCTATATCCCTGTCCACCAACATGAATGTTCCTCCGTCTATTTGCTCTTTCATTAAACGCTCCGCAGATTCAATTAAGGCCCTGGTCATCTGGTATTCACTTCCATTACAATGGCTTCTGTTGTATGCCTTGGTAAACAATATTCGTGGCTGTAACAATTTGCCCGCTGTAAATGAATATGCAGCGTCGCGTTGTATGTTTTATCTATTTTGTTATGTGAAACCGCGCCCTGGTTGTTGATATGCGTTTAGTTGTCTGTAAGGCCTGGAGCAATAACTATTTAATTAGTGGTAATATGTGTGGTATTAATTATCTAATTGGGATATTGTTTCTGTTATGCAGAAAGAATGTATTCTTAGTATTAGGTGCTTTTTTTGTATTGAAATTTTATAAATGTTTAAAGGAGTAATTAAAATGACATTTACTATTTAGATTAATGCAGGACGTTTTTATTGTGTGAAATATTTAATGTGAATCGTATAGCTGAATGGACTTTTAAAATTCTGAAGTTAAAAGCAATATTTTCTTATATATTTGAAAGTCGTAAATAATATTATTAAAAATCAGTACCTGAATAAGAAACTTTATAAGGGACTTAGCAGATATGTATAACTGAATATTTGTAAGTCAGAAATTAAAATGTATTTGAATGTCCATCATCATCATCATATTTGGCACGACAGCTCAGGGTGATCCAAGGCCTTCTGTTGGAGACTCCTCCAGGACAACCTACTCTTGGCCTGTGTCTCTTCCAGTTTTTTACTTTTAGGATTTAAAAATCCAACTCCACAGAGTCAATCCGTCTTTGTGTTGTGAGAGGTTTGGCACAAAATACTTTTTTCACTGAGTGTTCATCTTTCATGCGTATTATATGCGCATCCCAGTTCATCCTAGTTATTTTGATAGTTTTAATGACATCAGGTTCTTTAAACAACCTATAAATCTCAGAGTTAGTACGTCTTCGCCAAGCGCCATTCTCTCTGACGCCACCAAGAATGCTTCTCAGAACCCTTCTCTCAAATATTGCAATTCTGCACTCTACATTTTTAGTTAGAGGCCAAGTTTCTGAACAATATATTAAGACCGGCCTGATGACAGTTTTATAAACTAATAACTTAGTTTTTCTGGAAAGGATTCAAGATGGAGCGAAGTCCAAAGAATGCCTTATTGACCAGTGATATGCGATTCTGTATTTCAGCAACAATGTCATTCTTGTTGCTAACATAAGATCCTAGGTAAGTAAAACTTACTAAAGTATCAACTTATAAAAGTATTTGAATGTTACTAATGCCAAAAATATTGCAATATTTACTTTTACAACTATTCAATTGCATTAATTATTGAACAATACAAAACATTTTTCGCTTAATTTAAATAATTTCGCTTTATGTATCTAATAAACTCTAAACTAATATTTAATTTGATCCCAATACATGTATACAAATAATTAAATATTTTTAATTCATAAAAAAATTACTTGATAAATGATTCTAATAGTTTTTTTTCAATTATAGGAATGCGTAACCTAAACGGCAAATTAAACAGCTGTATTATAGAATTTCTTTTAAAATCATTTAATATTTAAGTTTCCAAGCTCAATTGTAAAAAAGAAAATCAAAGAAGCAGTATTATTAGCCGCTGCTGTAAATTCTTAAATAAAAGTACATCAGTAAAGTTTTACCAAAATATAAAATAATTTTTTTTAAATATTTAATTTTAGTTTTAATCACTTACTTACCTTCTAAATTTCCATACATCTCAAAAGCAAGCGACCAGTAACATTAATCAAATACAAAGAGTAGATTCCAGACATGTCTTTTAAAAGTCCTCTACGCATATCATACTAAATAAGGCAAAATGACATATTTCCCTTGAGTTAACATAGCCGAAGCGTCACTTTGCTTGAAACAATGTGGTCAGACATTTCTCCTATATATTTCTCCATTCCTCTCGAAATAAGCTTATGCCTAATTCAAATCCCATTACAAAGTGTGGAATGCTTGAATAATTGGAACGAATTCCGAAATGTAACGAAGGAAACGGAGATTTTCAAGGATTCTATGCACGAAATATTTTCGAGTTTCGTTACCACATTCATTCCCGTTAACCATTAGTTACAGAAATGGATTACGCGCGTGTTTAATTTACAGTTGAAGGATTTGATGATGCGAAGGTAATATATTTGTTAACAATTATGCGTGTCTGAAAGATGAATTATTGTACAATTGGGTTAAAAATACAAGAATATTTACTTAGAAATTCATTCTTATGGAAGGGCCTTAGGGATATATTGCTCGTAACTGTTGCATTTTTTCTTCGATAAATATAATTAACTTAAGAATGAAGATGTATTGTTGGTTAAGATAACATTTAATTTGAAAATCAAACAGCTTTATTGCTTACACTAAATGTACCCACTTCGCAGGGTTTTGTTCAAATTAATTTTAAAATGTCTGTTTCAATAAATATACATTAAGTTAATAATTGTTCGCTTGCCTAAGTTACATTTTGAGAAATTAAACAATATTAAAGTATTATAGTGTTTATTCAAACTAATTCACAATTAATTTTATATATAATATACATTATTTAAAAAAAATTCTGAATTTCAAACTTCTAGTTTCAAATTAAGTTGAAACTGAAGAATTTCTTTTATATTCAGTTTTAGTAATTTATAAAGTTTTCTAAAAATACATAATGGTAAGGAATTTTTTATGTAAAACAAATGATTTGCAAAACTCCTACCCATAACTTCTAAAACATCCTCAGTAATTTTCACATATATAACAGAATTCCAGTTTTCTGGTTTGCGAATACTTAATACTCTACGGTTTTAGTGCTGCAACTAGGATGCATTTCCTAAATTTCTTATATCTATATTCCTTTCACGGAAAACCACCATTTCCCAATGCCAAACATTCCAACACCTTCTAAAATAAGACCAACGAAATTATTAATTTCCTCAGTGGTAAAATATACGCTTTCTTATTGACTTAGTACACAAATTAATACACTCAACCTCAGAGCCACGAATTTCAATTCGAAATGAATTTCTGGCTTGAAATAGCAAACCACAACCAAACGCGACACACCACAATATACCGTGGGCGGATAAACTGCATTAACCACAACAATCAGTTAGACCATTTTTGCTCTTAAATAATCAGTTTTTCAGTATACTTTCTTGTAGGTTAAGAGTTATTGAGTGCTTGCAACAAAGATCCAAGTCAATGTGTGAGTTACTGCAGTTTACCTAATATACCGTTGTCTAGAATTAGCGTCAGAATCGCATTCCGAAAATCCGTTATGAATAATCCCTCAGCGTAATAAACGAGCGTTGCCGGTATGTGGCGCTGGCGACAGCCATATAACACTGATTTGTGAAATCCGAAGAGATTTGTTGTGTGAGGCGTAATTACTCAAGATATCGCCTGGAGTCGGGATACTTTGGGCCGTAATGAATTACCTTAGATTGACGTTTTGGGGAGGAAGGGGAATGTTAGGATACAGTGGTTTGAGTCGAAGGGAATTGTAAGACGTTGATTAAAATATTCTGGGGAAATTATTCTAAATAAGTTGCTTGTCGGTTTAAAAATTTGTGTAGAATGTCTTATTAAGATTTTGAAAAAATAAATGTGAAAGAATATGAAAGGTGTTCACTAAAGTCATATTCTTATATGGAAATGTTAGGATACAGTGGTTAAAGTTGAAGGGATTTATAAGACGTTAACTGAAATATTTGAGGTTGGTTGGTGTTTTGAAAATTTCGGTAGAATAGCTTAATAAGATTTTTTTTAAATAAAAAAATTGACGATTAATGTGAAAAATATGTGGTATGTTTATTTATGCAAATAAAGATATAAATTGAAAATCGAAGCCTAACTGACGATTGTCGATGCAAAGCGTCCTTGCTTCTTCAATGAAAGTGTCCCCAAAAGAAGTTAACTTGGAACTGGAATAAAGTCACACTGAGGTTCTAATATGGAAATGTTAGGAAACAGTGGTTTGATTCGAAGGTATTTGTAAGACGTTAACTAAAATGTTCCAGAGAAATTATTGTAAAGAAATAATTGTTGTTTAAGATATTTGTGTAGAATATCTGAGATAACAAGATTTTTTAAAACTAACAATATATATGAAAGAATATGAAACATGTTTATTTATTTAAATAAAGATATAGAAATAGAATTCAGAAGCTTTCTATAAAAGTTGAGATTAAGTAATAGTTGACGTTGTCAAACAGATAAAAAAAATTATTAAAATCTAGCATTTCACTCGTTTAAAAATGTAAGCGGATATAAGAAACCAACAATAGTACAGTAGATATCATTGCATTATCTGATATTTTTTATCGTATTTTATTTTCAAATCATGAAAATGCTATGCGTCTGATTTTTTATTTAGTAAACGTTTAAAATTTATAGAAAAGTATTCCACCATTATTTTCAATTATCTAAATTTAAAAACAGTAATAGAGATGCATACATAAAATTTATATAGATAGCAAGATTTTGTTTAGCTTTATATTTCTCAGCCAAACACCAATTTTCCACCATTCCCAGATGGTGGAAAATTCCACTTAAAAAAGAGAAATGAGGCATTGGGGTACCGGAGCCGCATTTTGATATAAATCCCTAAAATGCCAAACAAGAGGGTATTTTTAATTAAATGCATTCAAATTAAGATTTAACCGAAGTCTTTAAAATGAAAATGGCTGTTATAATACTGTTTGCCAGTATAAATACATACAGAAAATTAAAATAATATTTTTTGAAATCGCACGAAACATGTAATTTCATATCATTAGCGAAAGATCTTCTCATAAATTAATCTAAATAATTAAATTTAGCTGAAGAAGTTATAGTAAAACAAACAAGCAAATGCAAGACAAACATGAAACTTTAATATCCACACACACCATTAAAACATAAACACAACCATAATTACCTTTTAAAAATATCTCCACAAAAAAACTATCACCAGATAATATTTAAATACACTAAATGGGCCCATTTCCCTGCAAATACATCCAGCATTGTTATCATTGAACAACCCTTTTACGATACTTCCTATCTTCCTTCGAGCTCCATTAAAACTCCCCATCAAAGTAAACCCTTCAACTTCATTGTATCAAGTGGGGGAAGAGATGGGAACTGAAATATGTAAGTAACGTTTCTTTCAATATCTTCAATCTTCTCCTCGAGAAGCAAATAAAGTTGAAGAAGAAGAAACTCATACGCAATAACGTCTTGGAAATTATGTAACAAGCAGATCCACCGGTTTGAAAAAGCTGTTAATGGTATTTTTTCGCAGCAGATGTGTTTTCTGCACACGCGCTTCCGATTAACTCCTCGGCGCAACAGCCCATTAGTGGGCCAAGGCCTGCCGTGCCCATTTAAGCTTTCGTGACCAAGGGCTCTGGGGTGCTAGGCATATGTCCCGGTCAGGTGGTCAACCTCACGCGGGAACCCAGTGTTTAGTTCCCATTTTAATGGCTTACTATACTTAAAGGCCACAGAAGCTCAACGTGACGTTATGCTATCCGTCAGGTTCGGACTTTCGGCTTTTCCGAAGAAAAAGCACTATGCCTATTCGCGCACGGCTGACAGTATTTTTCAGGTTCCGAGCACGTTTCGTTCCTCTCTTTTAAACTGGACGGATAGTGTGACGTCTCAAAGAGCTGTAACTCTGCCTTATTCATCCCCCTTCAACTAAAGCTCACAGAAATTTACACTAGCCTGAAATAAGTGGGTAATGACATCACGAACTTATCTAACTACACTTATTTATTAGCATGTTTCTTTTAGCACGATCTGTTAGTAGGGTGTCGATTGCGAAGAGAACCACCAACTCACTCTATGTGATATGATGTCTCAACCTACGAGCCACTCTGGGCCACTTTTAAAACGAAGAAACTTCGGTATTTTTCATTATGTCATCATCTACTCATCTTGGTTCTTATTTTCAAACTCTATGAATTAAATCACAATATCATACGATCATACACAATATACTATGATACATATATTTGTAGCATACAATACGAAGAGATCAGAAGAATTCAAGAAGAATCTTCATAGCTATTGGAGACTTTTTTTTTAAAAATCAGTAAACTTTTGGACCAACCTTGCGGGGCCTATGGCCTGCTGTTTGTTGATCGTCAATATTTGTATTTTGGATCAACTACCGATGTCTCATTGATAGCACTCCCACTATGCAACATTAGACCTAGATCATACACTATTATGTGCTATTGAATTTTTACTCAATATTCATTAAATATTCCTTACAATCTTATCATACCGACCACATCGAAGTAGCGAGGGAGGAATCGGTCCGTCGCCCGCAGCAACAAGCTATCCCTTCCGTCAATAAACAGTTTCTGAATTTGCATAAAACGCGTTTTCTAGGAGAGGAAGCCTTTCATCGTGCATCGAAAAGAAGCAATTTCATTACAGTTTTGCTCGATGTCAAGCGACGCCATTTTGGAGCCATTTTTCATTTTAGTTTGAATTTGTAAAAAATTATCTTGAGATTTAATGAGTTAAAGGATCTTTAGTTGTAAGTTAATTAGAGGAGGATGTTGATATCGCTATCGCTTACTTAAATAGAGGAGTCGTAATTAAAGACTCCTGGGGCAGCATTTAAAAGCATTGATGTCTAAAAAGAAGGATTTTTCAGTGAATTTTTTTATTATAATGAATTTTAATTTTGAAAATTAAAAATGTCAATGATAACAAAATAATTTTCATGCAATTAATAACTATTCAAAGTTTAATTTAATTTTTACTTTTACATTACATCTATTAAATAGTGTGATTCGGCTTAGAGATATAAAATAACAAATATCCAATATAACAAATATCCTCAAGATAACAAATATCCTCAAGATTAAAAATTTATTAAATATATATATATATCTACTATTTCATTTAAAATATTTTCATATAATACAACGATATTTAAGTTATTAGGGTTATCTTAGCATTGAATTTTCTTTAAAAACTAAGGGTGTGTAACACCACTCGACTTTCAATAATGAACATATATTTCATATTAGGCAATTGAAAATAATAAAAAACGAGGGTCAGTATATAGTTAAATTTTTTATAAAAAAATGTCGCACTTCTGTTTTAATCTTAAAATGGCTCGATAGAAAAATATTAAATAAAATCCATAAAAATTAACTAAAATTAAAACAAATTAATGCACTAAAACCCTTTGATCACAAGTTTAACAAAAGATAACAAAGTAGAACTTATACCACTTTCATCAAAACTTATGCCAAAAACTTCACATTCCACAACAAATTATCATCACTTAAATCAAATCTTAATTTGTTTCTTTCCAATCAAGTTAGAAATTTTCATTCTTTAGCAGAACTCCGATAACTTAGAATTCCTTAGAGACTTAAAGAATTTCCATGAACATGCAGCTACATTCCAAAGTTCCCAATACTCCAAGGTTGGATAATAAGTTACAACTGAAGGATTCTTTCGACTTTTCGAATGCATTCTTTTTGATTCGACCGAATTCTTGAGCACTCGATGGATATACCCAATTTCGGAAATGTGTGTTCAAATGAGATGCTAAACAATGCTATTTCTCTTGGCTATTGACAATTCCGGCTTAGTGTAGTCTTGGACGTTTGTAACTGAATATTGAAGTAGTATTTGTGAAGTTGTTATATGTGAAAATAAAGTAATTTTACTTGTTTATAGACTAAAAAAACTAAAAATACTGGTGTTCTGGTTCTTATATTATTGAAAAAGGGAAAAATAGGTAAAAACCAGTGAACTTTATACCAAGAACTTTAATTCTCACTTTTTCCAACAAAAGTATTCGGGTGATTTTTTCATAAGTGTATAACTTGAATCCCAATAGGATTCAATATGCTGTATTAGTGATTTATTTGGTTTTTATTAGCTTAAAATTTATTCTTTTAATTATTTCGAAAATTTTACAGTGCATTTACAGGGAATAGCTGTAATATTACAGCAAACTCAATCACTCTTCTTAAGGTATATTCAGCTGAGTCACAAAGAAATCAGAAACCTTGAATAGGTTAGTCGAAAAGTGAAAATACTCATTAAAACAAAGAAAAATGTACAATACTGGGTCTCCAATAGGACATATTGAAGGGTTTTTAGCTTCCACACTACGTTTATAACGTAAAAAGTGGAAGGTTTTATAATCGTTCAGTCCGTCTGTCTGTCCGTCTGTCCGTCTGTCACCCACTTTCACAGAAAGAACCACAAGTCCCACAGACAAGTGGGATACGTCATTTTAAAGCAAAAAATCAGATTAGGCTACATTCCAAATTTCATTAAAAAATTTAAATTAGAAGTTTATTTAAAATTTAAATAACTAAATTTTTTTATCTACATTGAAATAACATGCAAATTCTATTTTTATTCATATTTTCATTGTTGTCATCCACAAGTCCCACAGACAAGTGGGATACGTCATTTTGAAGCAAAAAATCAGATTAGGCTACATGCCAAATTTCATTAAAAAATTTAAACTAGAAGCTTATTTAAAATTTAAATAACTAAAAATTTAATCTACATTGAAATAACATGCAAATTCCATTTTTATTCAATATTTTCACTGTTGCCATTTCGTTAAACGTATGAGAAACTTTTGTTAAAATAAAAATACACTTTTGAAAAAATATTTATTTAGGTGATATAATTCGGTTTGGATTGTTGTATTATCACAATAGAGTTCTTTTAATGGTTCTATATATATGTATGAAGAAAGATGCATAGAGAATTCTAACTTGGCATAAAAAAATATGCTAAGTTTCGTTTTTATTTTTAAAGCATCAATTGTACAAATTATATATTTTTTGAACTGTAAATTAATTTAACAAACTATAAATAAGTGAATTTTCGAAAGAAATGTAAATGGGAAATTGTGGCGACAAAAATATTTATTAAAAAAGATTACATCATTATTCTTCGAACTTCAAACAAATTTAGCAAACGATAAAGTCTAATTATTAAATCTGAGAAAGAAGATTAATGAAAATAGTTAATTTTGGCGTTTAAAACTTTGAATTACAAATAGCTAAAGGCCCTGTTTTTATTAGAATTAAATCACATTTGCCATTCGCAACAATCGCTAGAGAAACTTTAATTCTTTTAGACAATAAATAAATTAAAATAAATTTATTTTTGCGACATCGATCAATTTGAAATGACGTCAAATATATTTCACTACGGAATCCTTGTATGTTGATATGAAATGTTTTCATTCTATTTAAAAGCGAGGAATAAGACATATTTATTCTTTAAAATATAAATTAATTTTTGCAAACGATAAGTAATAATTATTGAATTTTCGAAATAAAATAAATGAAACTAGCCAAATTTAGCTTGTAAATGTTAAATATAGAATTAATGTTGTGTTTGGCGCGTTTTTTCCTGTTAAACACAAATATGTGGAAGCGAGTTAAGTGACAGATTTTGTTACAAACCTACTTGTTTTTGTCAAAGATAGGTGCTAATTTTTTAACAAAACCTGTAGGTTTGTTACAGAATCGGTCACTAAACCGCTTCCACACAACATTTATGCTCAACAGAAAACAAACTTTTTATACACCACAGAAAGAAATTTGCCAAACAGGGCCTTTAGCCAGTTGTAATTCAAACTTTTAAACGCCAAAATTAACTATTTTCACTAATCTTCTTTCTCAGAATTAATAATTAGACTTTATCGTCTGCAAAATTTATTTGAAATTCAAAGAATATCTTTCGAAAATTCAGTTATTATTTATCGTTTGTTAAATTAATTTACAGTTCGAAAAATATAAAATTAGTAAAATTTATGCTTTAAAAATAAAAGCGAAACTTTGCACATTTTTATGCCAAGTTAGAATTCTATATGCATCTTTTTTTATACATATATAATGAACCATCGAAAGAACTCTATTGTGATATTACAACAATCCAAACTGAATTAGATCACATAAATAAATATTATTTCAAAAGTTTTATTTTTATTTTAAATAAAGTTTCTCGCACGTTTAACGAAATGGCAACAGTGAAAATCTTGAATGAAAATGGAATTTGCATGTTATTTCAATTTAGATTAAATTTTTAGTTATTTAAATTTTAAATAAACTTCTAATTTAAATTTTTAATGAAATTTGGAATGTAGCCTAGTCTGATTTTTTGCTTCAAAATGACGTATCCCACTTGTCTGTGGAACTTGTGGTTCTTTCTGTGAAAATGGGTGACGGACGGACGGACAGACAGACAGACGGACTGAACGATTATAAAACCTTCCACTTTTTACGTTATAAACGTAGTGTGGAAGCTAATATCTATATCTAAACGCAAAATGAAGTCATCACGCCAGAGCTTGTTAGTTACCATTATTAATTACATAGAGAGGTTTGCTACTTAAGTAGGCTTTCATTTTTTAATAATCTAAAGCAGGATTATTTTTTTAAAATATTTTGATCTTTGTTAGGCATACACTAAGTAAAAAATAATTAAAATATTTCTTTGTCCCCCTGGAACTTAATTTTTTAAAAATTTTAAAACATTAACATCGCCATACTTAGAATTGAGGACAATGCATTAAATTTGGGGAAATTGTATAATTTTAATTGTATACAACCTAAAATTCGCTTTTCTCTTTAACACTTTCTCGTAAGCACTTAGTTGCCGCGTAACTTATTATACTAATGGCATGATCGAATCCTTACTAGTACGGCCGTCCGGGCCGTTTTAGAAGTTAAAGGGTTAAATAGTTACCTTTTTCATTCTAAAACATCAATATAGCTTCCCATAGAGCCAAAATTAAGGAACATTAACAATATTTTAAAACTATAAAGTGGATTAAAGTGTATTTTGCCAAATGGCAACATTATGTATTGGAGGGATGAAATATATAGCCTCGAAATTAATACAAGAAAATTCACTGGCACTAATTCGAATTTCTAACTCCTTCAAACCTTCCCGAAGCCTTGACAAATGCCAATAAAATTTATTTCAACTAACCCATAACCCTATCGTGCTCTAAAATGGCGCCCTATCCCATAAACTTCGCCTTTAAAGTTGCGCGATGGATGGCGTTGCTACGATACGCCGTCAATATCTTCTAACTTCGTAACCGTGGGACAGCCGGAACATGCAAATACAGTGTAATAAAATAAGGAGACCCTAATGTGACGGGTATGCGTCGGCTTTTACTCTTTATGTGCTTAAAAATATCAGTAACTGAAGCTTTTATCCGGATGCTGCAAGTTCTCGACGATCTTCCGGGATAAATTTGATTTTATGGGCTGCTAATTGGCAGGATAAGGTTCTTCTCTTCAGGGGATGGGAATTGCAAGTTGGGAGATTTAGAGATGTGAGAAGTTTCGCAGGTGTAAACTTAATAAAACATGTTAAATGATGTTAGATGATGTAATGTAAGTTTTATTAAAGAAATAAATGTATTGTCAATATTTAGATGAGGCTTTTGTGTATTTTACAATTGAGTGTTTGCAAATGTCTAAGTGTATGTATGTAACATTAGAAATTTTCAAACTATTTGTTAAAATAAATGCAAACGCATTTGTCTTGGATCAATATAAATGGGATTATCTTTTGTTTCAATAGCAACAGTCTTAAGAAGGTAATAAAGTAATAAATAGTAATAAAGTCTTTCGAGGATAAGAAGAACGATTGAAAGATGCTTATTTATGATTTCCAGATGGAGTTTTGTTGATTTGTGAGCTGTATACATTTTATTTGCTAAGTATTGTTTGTACAGGGACTTACTATTAATCCTAACTTTAGGTATTCCTAAATCCATTTAAGAGTACGGTTTGAACCCACAAAACCCACAGATCAAGATCCGGATATTTGTTAAATAATATAAATATAAAATTTCCTCACTAATTATATTACAATTATACATCTCTGTATTACATTTTATAGGTTATATACTTAAATATTTGCTCAATTATTCAATGATTTCATAAGGAACAGAATATTGAAACCAATGTTTCATAGCAGAACAATTTTCCCTAAGAACATTCTGATACTAAACATTACAAACATAATTGACCCTTAATCTCAAACTTGTATCCCATATAATTATATAAAAGAATGCATTTAGTAATATAAGAGATCCAGAAAAGAATTCCTCATATTTATTATGATCAGACAAAGAATAGAATTCTTTGTCCATCCTCCCCAAACCCCCTAATCATAGCATTCCATTCTGAGTCGTATGTTTTTCGTCACACGATTGCCCCATTATTTTAGCATTTGGATACGAAATAATACTAAGTAACAAAATATACAGTTGGAAAGAAGTTTGTTGTTTGTTTTAATTTAATTGCATAGAATTCTAAAACAGAGCAATTTTGGTTAAAAAACAGAATAAGTATATAGTTGATTATTTTGTGTATTTTAGAGTAAAATTGGAGTGTTTTTTCTAGAAAAGAATACATATTTAGTTCTTGAATGGATATAAAGTATTGTTTTGTTTCATTTACCTCATATTAATCCAAAACTTTTACATATACCCCAAATAAACATTATAGTTCGTATGTATATTTATGTTGATAGTGGGCATTTCAACGCTTTTTTTTTAGCTTCCACACTACGTTTATAACATAAAAAGTGGAAGGTATTATAATCGTTCAGTCCGTCCGTTTGTCCGTCACCCACTTTCACAGAACGAACAGCAAGTCGCACAGACATGAGGGATACATCATTTTGAAAAAATCAGGCTGGGTTACATCCCAAATTTCATTAAAAAATTTGAATTAGAAGTATATTTAAAATTTAAATAACTAAAAATTTAATCTACATTGAAATAACATGCAAATTCCATTTTCATTCAATATTTTCACTGTTGCCATTTCGTCAAACGTACGAGAAACTTTATTTAAAATAAAAATAAAACAATTGAAAAATATTTATTTAAGTGATATGATTTAGTTTGGATTGTTGTAATGTCACAATAGAGTTCTTTTGATGGTTCATTATATATGTATGAAGAAAGATGCATAGCGAATTTTAACTTTGAATAAAAAAATATGCAAAAGTTCGCTTTTATTTTTAAAGCATCAATTTTACTAATTATTTATTCTTCTCTTTTTCGAAATAAAGTTAACGTAATTATTATTATGCGAAAGAAGATTAATAAAAATAGTTAATTTTGGAGTTTAAAAGTTTAAATTAGAAATAAATTATTAGCTAAAGGCCTTGTTTGGCAAATTTCTTTCTGAGGTGTATAAATAGTGCGTTTTTTGTTTTTGTTGAGAACAAATATTGTGTGGAAGCGGTTTAAGTGACAGATTCTGTAACAAACCGACTTGTTTTATTTTTGGATTTCATTGACACTGAGCCAAATATCCCTCTGATTTAAGCACAAACTCGTTTTTTCCTTTTTTTAAATAAGCTATTTCATTGTTTTAATCGGTTTTATCTGTAATAAAAAACTATAAATATTCGTTAATATAAGAGATTAATAATCATTTGTTCGTTTAATATTTGACTGTGTGTGCAGTTCTTATTATTTTAAACGTTTAAAAAAGTAATACTACTTAAAAGCCTTTGCTATCTTCCATAAACCACAACTCATCACCGCCATTATACATTTTGTATCCAACTTAAATTCCTATTCTAACCATCAGTTTACAACAAATTTACTAAATTGCATTTCTAGAATAATACTAAAAATCATTCAAATCCTCTGGGCCCACTTACGACACAGTATCTCTCTACATTACCAACCCCATTAGGGAAATCAGTACGATCAGCGAATGGAAGCAAGTGTCTTTTACGACCTCTATTACCAGCCGTAATGACCGCAACTATCCGAAATTTTCATAATACATTTCATAGAGAGCCCAAACCAAAAGTAATAATTACACCGCTGACTGGGCCAATTATCCTTACCGATATTGTTGGTCAATTACGAAATTCGGATACAATCAAAATCTGTGGATTGGTTAGATTGGGAAGAAAAACTTTTTATGCTTTCGTCTTTAATCAACCTGAGTGAACGAAAACACGCTTCGAATATGTATCGGACCAATCATTAGACTTGATGCGTGCTCTCAGTAGTTCTCAGTTTTCGGTTGACAAAGCTGTAACTAATATTGTTGTTAAAACAAGAATATTTGTAAAAAGCAACAAACATTGTATTTTAAATGCACTGTGATTATAATTTGCATGTTTTTTGAGGGGGGTTTTGTGAGTCAATATAAATCAGGAATTATAGTAAATTCTTTCTCGAGCATCGATTGGTGAATCGATGTTACATGAGAACAGAGCACCAATCGGAGAACCAATCAAAGATAATGCAAGAAGGAAGTTCGTCTTCTGAAACAAACCAATTAAAATTATAAATTTAAATAGTTGAAACTGTTTGAGATTTGACAATCAAATCCAGAACTGTTTTGGATTTGAAAGATCTCACGTGACGCAAGAAGCAATGAAAAAAATATTAAAGAACGATAGAATAATGCAATAAGTATGTGCATAGTTGTGTTAGATAGATCAAGAAGAACGGATATCGGCCGTAATATAAGGTTGCTTATAATTTATAGGATCATGGAAAACCTTTTTTAAGCATGAAGTTAAGGTGTTGCAATAAACAATTAAAAAAATAAAAAACAATCTTTAGGTTGCATTTTACGAGTTAACTTATAATTACGTTATCGCTCTTCAATAAATAATAATCCTTAGTGCCAGAATTCCACCGCACAGATGATTCGGTTATTTTTTTTAAGTTTTACACAATTTTGAGCAATATTTCAAATTTTACAATAATTTAAATCATAAGTATGTAATTGTCTTTACAAACCTTCATTACTGGAAAAACTACAGGGGCTAGATTTAATTCCCAATCTTCGCGCGCTCTCCTCATTTCGAACCCCGTTTCATAACCACTATCATGAACAGGAACATGAATACGTCCTAGAAACACTGTCGGTTTTTCCATTTACATACGTAATAATTCATAATTTGTATGTTTAAGTTTATTAACTATAAAATTTAAATCACTAAGGTATTCCATTACGATCATTTTCTAAAAATTGACCAGTTAAAAGTTTAAATCTCTCTCTAGCAATAAAAAACTTCTCACTTAGGACAATATTCTTATATTTCAGATGCTTGAAAACAGTCTAGTGCCTGTTACAACTTTTTCAACCGAGAACATCTAGTTTCAGAACATAAGAATAGATGCATGCGTATCGATGATTATTCTGTTGATCGGAAGAGAAAGGGAAACAAGGGCACTTCCCTTGATGAAGCCTCTGTCAGAAGAGTTAATAGAAGAGTTTTTCTTTTAAGACGGGCTATTAATTTTATTCGAATATTATAGAGCCATTTCGTTTGATAGTGTATTGTTGCATAATTTTGTATTCTTTTTTAGAAGATATGTTGCATAATTGGGCATTGTTTATCCATTGTCAAACGATAATTTACATATACTTGAAATAAAAAGGTAGATTTATAACAAAAACTGTCTTTTAGAACTGCTTCTCAAAGTTCATGCGTCTAAAAAAATGTCAAACACAGCATTTCGCAGCACCATAATAAACTTTTAAATGTCGAAATTAAAATAAAACAATTTGTCATCAATAATTCACCAATTATTGCTAATCGTTTGCTAAATTTATTTTTATTTCGAAGAATATATAATATTTCTCACACTTAAAAAGAAGTAAAATATTTCATGTCAAAATACAACTATCAAACTATCCATCACCTTCAAAGCATTTCTAAGCGAATTGATTTTTAAATACCATTTAAAATACAAAAAACAATGAAAATATTTCATCACAAGGAATAATTCTTATTTAAACGTCATTATTGATCAATAAATGCCTAAATGTAAACGGAAAATTGGGACTGCTTTTTAAAACAAAAGCCTTGTGCTTCTTTATAAACAAATAATACTAACAAGCAAAGAATATCTAATTGTGACATAGATCATAGCGTCATTCCCAACTGATTTATATCATACAAATAAATTTCCTTAAAAAAATTTTTCAATATAAAGTTTCTCGTTTGATTGCTGTGAGTGAAAATGCTGATTTAATTGCATTAAAAAGGGTTTTATTATGCATTTTAAATGAGTATTTAATGTTTAGTGTTTTAAAATAATTTAAGAGTTTTGAATCCAATTGTTTTTTTAGATTTTCAATGTCTTCTAGTTTCCATGAATTTGTTGACATATCACACTTGTCTCTAGCAATTGTAGTTAGTGACGGACATTGCCTTCTATAAAAGGTTCCACTTTTTACGTTATAAACATAGTGTGGAAGCTAATACTTGATTTGTAATTTTATCAAGCTAATTTGATAATTTTTTATTACTTTCAATTACACAATATGAAATGTAAGATAATGGAAAGATTGCAATGGTTTCGAAAATCCGAAACAGATGTTTTATGTTTCTTACACTTTTTGGAAGGTGCTGATTCTGTCAAATCGTTAGCCTCTTAGAATCTGGCATTGATAGCATTTCCTTAACATTGAGTAGATTGTCCAGTATATATTTTAGATTATTATTAGTTGGTAAGGGTACGAAAATTTCAAATTAAAGCAAAAATATTATTATCTTATAAAACACCAAAGACTTCAAATTAGGTACATTAATAAAATAGGTGATAGGTGACGCATAAATAATTATTGCAGTTTTAAAATAAATATTAATCTAAATATTTATTTTACATGGGTATATGCCGAGCCTTCAAAGACTGCCAATAAAGAAGCCCCGTTGAAAAAATAATATTTAACTGAAAAAATATATTATTTTTATGTTAATTTTAATCTTCGAAACACATTAAATTTGCATGTTTCAGGTGACGAAGTAGCTATCTGCTTTATTGACCGTATTTCATTGGTGGTTTCGGTGATTGGTGGTATGGCATGGTAAGCTACGCCTTCTGCCTTGATTAGATCTCACATAGACCCAGAGAATTTATTGAGGGAAAAGAAAAATTCGAAGGACATTATTTTCATTCCATGAAGCTGCTGTCCCTAAAGAAATATACAAATTTCCTTTAAAAAATTCAAGGAAATATATGACAGAGACTCAAATATAATCAATATAAATGAAAATAAATTCTTTGAGTTGAGTTCTTTGAATTTTCGAGTCTCATTTGGTGAATCAATGTCATATGAGAACCGATCACCAATCGGGGGGCCCCGATCGAAGGAAATGCAGGAGGGAATTAGGTTACCTGAGCCAATTGTACAAGCCACGCAGCTCGCAAAAATTTCCTTTCGCTTAGCTTTTCATTGATTCTAAAACTTTTAATACTTTTTAAAATTTATTTCTTTTAATTAAATTTAAGCCATAAAGCTAGTGGATTAGGCGGAAAGGAGTATGTTGAACGTTTGGGACGTATAGTTTGCCATCCTGGCATACAAAAGAGAAGACGTAGACAAACATGCTGTGTCAGAAAGAGACATTGCCTAAGTACGTGGAAAAGGCAAACGTCAGCGATAGACAACCGTTTTTGGAAAACTTTCTAAGTTTAATGATATGTGATGCTTACTATAAAGTTTTAACAGACTACCGCTGAAGATTATGCGCGTTTAAATTGTGAAGTTTAGTGGGAAAGTGTATGCATCTACCTAACTTCAAAATGAAGTTTAGAAAAAATTTAATATGATTGCAGTAAATGAACTGGGAGCAGCAATGATATCGCACTGTACGCGGAAAAGTGACCTATCGCACAAATACGACTTTTCGAGTTGTAAATGCTATGATATTCAAAATTTAAATATCTAGCGATTAAAGAAAAAATTAAATCAATTGGTAGAATAGTTAGAATGCAATAAGCGAATCGTTATTTTTTCTATAATGCAATGTAAAGGAAAAAATAAACTTCAGACGATTTTTCTAAAAAACTAGTATTTTTGCGATAGGTATCTTTTCCGCGTACCGTGTACAGTGCGATATAATGGTAGGTTTCGATTTGGCGATTAGCGTTACGTTGCCAAGCAACTAAGAAGCCCAAATGTGGTAAACAGTACACTTCATATTTCATAGAACTCGATAGATATAACTACACTACATTAAATTTTCAAGGTCGCCAAAAGTCTTTAATGAACACACCGGCCATTATAGGTACACACCGGCCGGCTGTACAACAAAACACGTTATTTATCATCTAATTGGAAGGGAAACCATTGCCAATTTCCAAATAAGCCCTCCTTAAGATTACCAGAAATTTTAAATATTATTAATTTTTATGTTGCATTTAATAGAAGTCTTGGCCTAATGAAGCCCAGCAGCGGAATCCAACTTCATATGTAAGATCGCACTCAGCTGTACACCGACCGTCTAAAATGTCGCCAAATTTAACAAATGCATTGATTTGACTGTAGTCTTACTTGGTGAAGGATTGATATTTAACGTCCTTTTAAGAAATCTTCTCTATAAAATATTTGTGAGTGTCAATTATGTGAAGGCATTCTTAGCACTAGGATGTTCAGGAAGGAAATGAAAAGTGCCCTGTAAAACAATTCTTCAAAAATATAGGACATTGATTGCAGCTGGTCATGCAAACATCAGCTGGAATCAGATAATTGTTCAAAACATCAATTAATTTTTAAAAAAAATAGTTTTAGTTATTTATTGTACGAAAAACTACTCAAGCCAGTAAGAAAGCAGAAAATTGTAATCAAACTACATTCAGTGCTTTTATTATGTGACCAAATATTTGCGGGAAATATTTTTCGATATAAAATCCGACTAAATGGAAAATAAAATTTGTTTTCAGGAAAGCAATAAGTGGGAAAGTAGGGTTTCGCTTTTCTCCCTATCAACTTTTCTTTCGTAAATGAAAATAAAATCGCTCAAGTTCTTATTTTTTATTCTTCAGCCTTCAGTCCTTGACTTCTTTTTTATCTATCTGACATATTATTTCCCTCGATATTTGCCGAAAACACGAAATATTCCATTTTTTTTATATTTATTTTTCACGCCGCCGGACTTCTCAAAAAGTGATCGAAGCTTTTACTTTTCTATAACCCTATCGTGCAAACTTTTATATAGTTTTCCGTAAAGTGAAAAAACGAGGGCCGAGATATAAAGTGTTTTAACGGACAGCACTTTATAAAGTCGCCTCTTTGCTGAATTCTGAATCGTCGAGGGTCGTAAAAAATGAATAGATATATGGTTTTTAAAGAAGAAAATTTTGGCCGTCAGCCAAACATTTTTTTATTGCAGGTGTCATAAGTTCAATATGTTTGTTCGAAAAAGTTGTAAATTACATTTGATTGTTTTATTTATTACTATATAATTTCAACAATATTATAATACAGGGCATGTAATTAGAAAAAAATAGTCAAATGTTTAGCTTATTGGTATATAGAGAGTTTATAAAGCTATTATTTTAGCAAAGTTCATAAAATAATTTCTTAAATGACCAGTAGGTATTACATATTTATAAAAATATTTTTTATTTTTTTTAAATGTTAATTACTTAATTCAGCTGCTATAAGACGTTACCGAAACCAAACTCTTATCCATTTTACTACTTATTATTATCAAGCAACTAATTGATAGTATTTTACAAATGGAGTTGTTTACAAATGAATTATATCAAACAGTATTAGCGTTTTAAGGGCTTCCTTACAATTAAAATGTCCTTCTTTTTAGCTACCGAACTACGTTTATAACGAAAAAAAGTGGAAGGTATTATGTCGTTCAGTCCGTCTGTCTGTCTGTCCGTCACCCACTTTCAATCCGAAATACAAATGATACGGACAAGTTGTTGTGATACGTCAAAAAAATTCAGCGCATCGAAATTAGAATACACTGAAAATTTCAGAAAAATCGAATTTGAAGTACTTCAATTATTTAAAAAACTGCAAAATGTAATTCTCATTTAAAAAGCATAAGAAGCCATTTTTATAAGAATTAATCACCATTGCCATCATCACCAATCGTCGAGAAAACTTTAATTCTTTTAGACAATAAATTAAAGAAATTTAATTTGGTTTTCCTACATCGATCAGTTTGAAATGACGTCAAATATATTCACTACAAGATTCTTTGTAGGTTGATATGAGAAGTTTCATTCTATTCAAAGCGAGGAATATAACTATTTATTCTTTGAAATATAAATTAATATTTTTGCAAACGATAAGTAATAATTATTGAATTTTTGAAATAAAATAATGAAACTAGCCAAATTTAGCATGTTAAATATTAATGTTGTGTTTGTCGCTTTTTTTACCTGTTAAACACAACTGTTGTGTGGAAGCGGGTTAAGTAACAGATTCTGTTACAAACACACTTGTTTATTAACTTATATGCTTTACTTGAAAAACATAAGAATTATTGCACGATATTATCGATACAGTTATTTAACTCAATGTTATTTTCTTGTTCAATATTTCACTATAGTACTTTCTATATCCTATTTTTGCTTATATATTTCCTGCACACCATTACCAAAGTTTAATTAAAATAACATCTTTAATAGTGTCTATGTTAATATAAAAAAATTACCAAAATGTAGGTTACCGTATTTCCAAACCATTGAAGAAAGTTTGGCATATTTTTCCTATCATATTTCATTATTCCACATGAAAGTTTGAGTGACGAAAGATAAAAAATTTGTCAAAATTAACTTTTAAAGAATTACCAATGCCTTGAGGTTATATACAATTTTATTTTGCTTTCAATACAAAATATATAAATTACACTTTTTAAAAAGATTGATTTAAAAGAGTATTTCTTAAAATATAAAGCCACCCAATTTATGCTAGTATTCGTATTTAACACCCTGCCTGTGTTCCCTTATTTTAGATATTTTAGAATTATTTTATGAATTGAAAACTTTTACTTCTTCCTTTTTAAATATATTTTACTAGTTTTTAAATATTTTTAGTAAAACAATTAGAATTCAAATAGTATATTTTATTTTTGAATGTATTTTAGTTTTAAAAATTATATGCTTTCACAGAAAAGTTTATATTAGTAGTACTCCAATACGTATTGACTTAAAATTTCAAGTAAGCAATTAAACACTACAGATTTATCCATTCCAGTAAAAAATTGAAAATAGTTTTTCAGTATATGCAAATGGTTAAGTATTGGGGGGGAAATATATCTTTACTGTTTGTAATACTTACGTACAAAACAAAATTTCACTTCTTTCGTAATTTCAATATTTTTCTCATTTTCTATTCTTTTATCTCCTTCTTTTATTTGCTTTCTTACACGCTTTCTTTGAAAGTGTAGTAATGAATTAGGGATGCACTGGGACACCTAACAAACTCTTATTAAGTGTGACGTGTCGTAGTAGAGTAATAATAATTAGTTTAGGTTAACGTAATAGATATTTTCACCGTTCACACAGGAGATACTTCCAATGAATACCTCACTCTTGAGAAATGGTACTAGCTCTGAAGAGTAACCAGATCAACACTCACATTATATAAGGACAAAATTTACATTAATTTAGATTCTGTATAAATAGAATTATTTGGTATGTTAAATCTTTAAGGTAATCTATTGCGTAGTCGTTACACTTTCTACATCTCAATAATCCTCTTTACATGGCTACAAAAGAAAATAAAACATATAATAAATAATTACTTATTTTAATTAATTAGACACTTTACTTATTGTAATACTCGAGTTGAATAAAAGATCCCACTAACGTATTATTTTTACACAAAGCTCCAGGAATTGAATAACATATGAATATATGGTGAAACGCTTACATTCCTTATCAATAGATGAAACATAACACTTGATAAGTATACCTTATTAAACTTGTAAAGTTAACATTTTAACACAAAAATTTAATTTAACTATACCAACGTAAAATTTCAATAAAGTCAAAACACTTAGAAAAATTTCGGTAAAAAAAATTGCACGTGGAAGAAGCACTTTAAGAACTCTAAAAAATAATTTATGCATTTAAAAAAAAGAAATTAAGGGTATGCAGTTAACAAGTTATAAAACATATACATAAGAATATACAATTTTTGTATTAAATGATATTATTCGAATCAAAGAAACTATTTTAATCAAATGCATTATTTTATACTAAAACGTTAAAAAAACTGATTTTAATTTAAATATCATTAAAATAAAAGGGCAACTCTTATGAGAAGAATTTTTTAATAAAAAAATCTTTAGCCTAATAAAGCAGATAAGTGTCTTTTAAGAACATTTAAAAAACCTTTATCTATCCGCTTGTTAATGAAATTAATTTGTTTATTATCACAATTATTTATTCCAAAAATCCCATAATTTATTCCATTCAGGCACTTATTTATGGAAATCCCCCAAGTTTGACAAAGTTGTTTCAGACGGGTTTTTTTTAAAATTGATTTATAAAAGGCGACTATTATTAAACCGACGACACACTGGTATTTTTATGAATCAAAATAATTATTGTAATTCCAATTCATTTGTTACAGAGGCTATGGGAATGTTTCAGATGAAGTAAGCTCTTGTTTTCATTTTTCTACGTGCTGCGATTTCATTGGTTGCCTCGGTTCCACTCTGAAAATGACCGATATAGATGAAACGAAACTTTTCTTTCTACGCAATCTTTCTTCAACAAGTGTTTTGAACAACCAACGGCACAGCAAGAAGTTGGAATTTAAAGCATTTAATAAGTATAATATTCTTAGAAACTCAATTCGAATACCAGAACAAAAGTAATTCCAGAAAACAAATGAAAACAAACCGTTAGAGCTTTTGCCATCCACGACGTGAAACAACCCCATTGACAACATGGAATACTGGTAAAAAGTATTTATTCCGAAATTTTCAGGTAGGAAATATTCGGCACCACTGCTATCATTTCATAAGACGGTATGAAAAAACGAATTTTAAAACTTCGGAAACGGAAATTTTAGAGATGCAAAAATTTTCATTTTTATTTCCTATATGTGAAACTAAAATCTATAATGTAAAGAAAAATACAATGTTTATACATTACTTTTATTGTAATAGCTCGGAATACAGTGCCAATTTTCCCTACGGTATTTATAACTTTTTTACAAGTTCCGCTTTAATGTTAAACAGCGTTTTGTAAAAAAATCTTCATCTACAGCTTTTAAAATAATTACTTTCTAATAACCATTTTAGAGAAGTTAAATTAATACTAGTTGACATTTTATCTAACCAGCAAATGAGTATTTTATGATATGTGTCTTTAGAAACTAATTAGTTTCTAAGCATACGATTACTGAATATTCTGTTCACGGAAAAAATAATATTTTCCATTAAAAAACTATTTATAAGTAAATCCCATGATTATTAAATTAAATTTTAAGATTTATTTTTTAATTTATTGGTTGGTTCATAAAGAAGAATTTTTATATTTTTAAGGATTTTAGGTGACATACACTGGGAAAATTACACTTTCAAATTTGAGTAAATCTATGCTTTCTTTTTTAAACAAAATATTTTGTTTAAAATATAACGACTCAATGCTCTCAACTCAGAAATGCCACACATACTCAGTTTAAAACAAAATATTACTTTGCATTCGTTAAATGTTGTAAGTTGCCAAGTTAGTTAGTCGTATGTCTATATATCGTTCACTTACTACCAGTCAGCAGCTAATTTCACAACGATACGAACTCTTAGTCTATATACAATTATTTGTCATTATTTTATACTTAGTTCAAATACTAAATACTGCAGTTTAAAATAAATAACTATGCAGAGTATGGATTTAACAAGTTATGGGAAAGATTTTTGAAACTAAAAGGGTTTTTTTTAGTATCTTAAATTTTAGAAAACTTTATAATTTTACAAATAAAATGTTCAAAGGTAATTTTTTATAAAAAGAATTTTTTAATTGTATTAAATGTAATCCCCTTTGATTTTTTTATCTTTTAAAATTATAGTTGCAGAAATTTCTGAATTAAAAAATCTTCAGTATACAATGAAAACATGATTATAACATGAAATAATGATTTTTATAGCTCTTCTTTTCAATTTATGTTTTCAAACAGACTCAAGCTAAAATAAATTTATTCGCAAATAAATTTCAAAACTGATATGCCACCACATCAAAAAAATAATACCCATTTTGAAACATATCACAGCACCTATGAGCAAGCCACATGATTTAAACAATGCCTAAATAAAACAGACTCGGTCGTAAACACTACTAAAAAACCGTTGCCATTAGCAAAGCCGAAACTCTCAAATATAAATCAAAAGACGCGGCGTAATACGCATCCGCGTAAAAAGCCCGCCTTATTCACGAGACAAGCAACATGGCCAAAATAAATTGATTTGCGAGCCCATACAGTTAGGTTTTAAATAATAAAACCCGGTGTAAAATGCGGCACCCTTAAGAATGCCCGCATAGTTTTCCCGGGTGCTAAAAATTCTTGCCCGGGTAGTTACTAACCCATTTGCATTTTAGGGTAAAAGTATTAGTACCCTAGAAGAATGGAGCGCTGCGGGTATCAAATGATGCGGAAGATCTTAAAAGAAGTTTCGTAAAATTTTATTATTATAAGTTGTGTGTTAAGGGAAGTTGTTTTTTTCCGTACAAAATTAGTTACGTGGTTTTCTTTGATATTTTTAAAAGAGGAAGTTATGGGGAGATAATAAAAGGAGTTAGTAATTTTGTGGATGAAAATTTAAATATGCAATGTATACAAGAGAGTTGATTTTTTTTAGTAAATTAATAGTTTAATATGTTACAAAAAATAACTAGGAATTTATTTTTTTCACTTTTTAACGTTAGAATATTTGAGTAATTAAATTATGTATATCTTAAGTTAATTATTGAAATCTTAAAAAAATGTATAGGTAAACCTTTATAAACGCATCACAATGCAGTTTTCTTTCACAAAATATGTACTTTACTATAAAACTTTTTTCTTGATATTTTATAAATCTACAAAGAAGACGGTTTTAGACGGCACCTAATGTAATCTTTAAAAAAAAAGTTCTCATGAATTACATTTTCGTATCAATACATTAGTATTTTAGTATAACATTTTGTAAAATCAAATAATATTAGCATAATAAAAACATCATATTTTTACCATGTATACAAAAATATTAAAAAAACATTAAAATTTCCGAGACATTAATATATTCTTTTATACCCCTTCCCAACACAATAAGTCTCCTTATAAATACACAAACTTTTTTCTCTCTACATTCTCCTTTCAGCAACCCAGCGGGCATCCCATGTCAAACACAACCACCCGACTCAAAAGTCTTACTTTCGAACAAGTCCAAAAAAGAATTTTTTTACCAAAAAAATGTATTCAAAGAGATTTAATTCCGGAAGTATGCAAATCAGCCGACTCCAAAAAACACTGCCCCCTCCGCTGTGTTATCACAAGGTGACGTTGTCGCAGCAAATCTTTTTGTTCCTCAAAAATTCAACTAGGGTCGGGGTAAAAATAGGTTGGTATTTCGCTCCTGTTGTTTGTGGTCCGTAGAAATTGTTTGGTATTTTGTGAACGTTACTTCTCTGCTAACCCAGATTTAGTAATTTTTAGTATATAGGTTGGTTGGTTGGTTGGTAGACATATATATTCAGGTTTGTGTGCTTGGTCAGAGACCCGCTTATAAACCTTCGTCAAGTAAGACAGACACAACAGACAACACACACATAAGTGGATCCATTGAATTTTTAGAGACAGAGGCCAACTAGAGGATCCCCAGAATTGGCTTGTCACCCCCAGAGGTATTGATTTGGTATGGGAACTTGGAGGACTTTCGGACCCAACAGATTTAACGAGCACGTACTCCGCATATACTCGACAAACACAAACATCCATGCCTTACCGGGATTCGAACCCGAACCCAGAGGCTCCAAAGGCTAGCTCCCTAACCGTTGCGCCGCCGGGTCGGCTATATAGGTTGTTTGGTTATGTAGGGTATCTAGTTTAATGCTACCCTTTTTAGTATGCAATTTTTAAAATTAGATTGGTTGTACGTTTTCTGGCTGTCTATTTCTAGCATCGATGCTAATTAAGTCTCGTAATTTAGAACAACGGTCAGGTGACGAGACTGAGTGGTCACCAACGCAACCTTCGAGTGACATCATACGCTACGCTGCGTTAAATCTTCTAACTCCTCAGAGTTAACGAGCATGTTTGTCACAGTGTACTCAGAACAAATAAACAAACAAACACACAACACAAATGTCCTTGCCCATATACTAGGATATGAACCGCGGACCTTCTGACTGCCTGACTCGCTCCCTGACCATTCATCGGCATGTATAACACTTCGATGAATTGCTAGTAAATAATTGCATTTTTTTACTTTGCATTATTTTTATCTGTTAAGAAATAGTAATGCTGTTATTCAACAATCACTTAAAAATTAATTTATCCATGCCAGTTTTTCATTTATATTGAATATAAAATAACATTTATTTTGTTTATATTTGATTTTCTTTTATTTTTACGACAATGAACATCCACTTATTCAATTAGAAAAATAAAAGTTGTTTTGTAAAGAAGTTATTGATCACTTTTCCATCGTCTTAGCTATTGCTTAGTGTGTTTTTCACGAGCTTCATAGGAAGGAATACATGAAAATAGGATAAATCTTCAAGAATACATAAAAATAGGAGAAATCTTCAGGAATACATGAAAATAGGAGAAATCTTCAGGAATACATGAAAATAGGGGAAATCTTCAGGAATACATGAAAATAGGAGAAATCTTTATGAAAAATAAAAATTTAAATTAAATGATTAAAAAGTATTCCAAAACGCAATATAACTACTTTTTAAAAACCCCACAAACATTGAACCCCTAAAATTCAAATCGCCGTATTCGATTATACAGTGAAAAGAAACAGATGTTATTTTTCATACATAGTAAGCGCTCCACTGTAGGGGGTCCAACACAATAGATGAGACCCCCGAACGGACTACAGAGAGCTTAGGGGTAGGGGGTTCCTAAAACTATCGCTATGGGTGGCAAATGTCCGATCATGACGTGTCTTTAAAGCCCTCTGTTTTATCCCAACTATATGAAGAGAATGGGCCGTTAATCTAATAGGGAAACGTCCACTGAGGACAGGGCCTAGATGAATATCGCCAAATGACTAATTTGAGGAGAAAGGTTGCTTTGTTTGGCTCCTTATGGCTGAAATTTGCATTAGTAAACATAAAAAAAAATCCAAAGAAAATATTTTTGTTATATATCTTCTACATATATTTTTATACATATGTTGTATTGCTAACTTAATTGTAATTTATATTTTAAAACACTTAGAAGAGATTTTTTTATTATTTAAATTTTCTTCCTAGGTCTAAGCCACGTAATTGACGTGGGCAGGTAAACTGCAGTTACCAGCCTAATGACTTGGACCATTGTTGCAAGCACTCAATTATAGTAGCCTGTAACAAAACATACTGAAAGGCTGATTTTTTAGAACTAAAGGGTTCAAATCGTGGTTACTGCAGTTTACCCGCTTTCTTCAGGTAACTTGGTACCAAGTCACGTGGTTGATGTTGGGTTTGCCAGTGAGTATTTTCATTCAATCTAAAGCCCTCTGTTTTATCCGCGGTTGGTGGTATGTAGATAGTGGGATAATTCATAAATTTCCTCATTCACTCCCGGTGCTTACTTTATATATCGCAGCTGTGGGCTCGTTTATTAAAGGGGCTATTTAGTGGCGACCGTATATGAGAAATTGTATGGATCATACAAAGCTTTTCTGTGGGATCGTCCAGTTGCAAAAATCTATGGGGTTTGGATTGATTTATTAGTATGTCAGATAGTGCTTAGGTGTTGTATTTTTTGAAGACTTAATCAGCATGAATGAAAATAGATTACTTATTGTACTGTTGGTAATGAATATAAATATATATTTATAATACCCTGCAACAATTCCTACTTCTACAAAAATCCTTAATCGTACAGCTGGGGGGGAAAACGATCCACCCTTTGTTTTTCGGCTGCTATTGGTCAAGGAATTTTGTGAAAGGTGTCATTTTTCAGGAAATAGCGTAGGGAATTGAGAATTGGCAACCAAAATTGTGTAAGGGGTCGTCTACATATTAAAATAAGTACCAACTTTGAAAATTCCAATGGCAACACCCAATTTTTTTTTTATATAAAAATAATTATTATCTTCAAAATACCCAATATCCAAAAGAAAATTAACTACTTTGCATTATTTGTTGAGATATAAGCATTCAAACTTGAACGCCCATAATGTTAAAAAAGTTTCACAAACTTTTATTCATACCTCCACAAATAAAATGAATTAAACAAAGATTTTTTTTTCATTATATACTTCTTAATCTTCCAAAAACAAATCACATAAGTTTTTTCATCAATTTTTTATTTTTAATATTTTTTTTATTTAAATTTAAATAAGAAAAATAAAATATGAATAGCAACCCCAATATTTTTTTTTACATAAATCGATAAAGTAGATCAAGTAGAAACAGATTCCCGAATTTTTTAATTTAACAACAATTATTTGCTGATTTATTGTAAAAAAACTGAAAAAAACAAATTTTAGGGACCGTGTACAAAATTACTTGGCAAATTTGATCCTAACTTGCATTATCGTTTGGTGGTTGAAAAGCGTTTATTGGGAAATGTTTATTCAAATAATTGATGTCTTTCAAATGTCTAAAAATCTTTTCTTGTTTCTAGTGCATACAATGTGATTTTTTTGTATAATTAACATTAAATTATATCAATTACTATGTGTTTAAATGTATGTTATTTCCAATACAATTTCAAAAAGTGTGTTTAAGATTAAAAATTAAATACTCTAAAATATTATTGGAATTCGGTTTTCAGTATATTTCATTGTTACGACATTGATTATTTAAAATTATTAGTGCCCACTGCTTTTGTTAACAATCATTGCCAAATCATTTTAGGTATTTTTTTTAATTTTTGCTTTTCTTAAATATCGCGGAAGGTTTATAAGCGGGTCTCTGACCATGCACACAAACCTGAACATCTATAGGTAATTCCATGCAAAATTATCCTGTCTGTAGTGTAAGTTACGTTTGTAAAAAGTGATTATCACTACAACTTTTAACATTAAATGAGAAAAAAAAATTGTGGAATAGTTGATCTACACTTATTATAATTAAATAATGTAATGTATGTTATTTAATTTGGTTTATTTTTAAATTAAAAAAGCTTTTAATCTCCTCTTAAATCGTGACTTACACTACAGTTATATGTAATTAGCCATATGTCTACCAACCAACCAACCAACTAAATTATCGATCTGAACCGAACCTAAATATCATGTAAATAATCATATTCATGTAAATATTTGCTATGTAAATAAATTATTATATTCCAAAATATGTGCTTTTTAAATAATCGTTATATGTGTGATTTAATTTAAAATTAAAATTTCATCTTCTAGCCTTTATTTTATTTCTGAATTTTAAAATCCGAACATTGTTTAAAAAAACGCATCCAAAAAAATAACCGTATTAGTGAAGAAGGTTTAATTATAGCATCCTTTTGGCGAGAATATGTTAGCTTGTCGTTTTGAAAAGACACAACCTAAATCTTACCTTTTTCAATTTGGAGATTTCCCCCTAATCGCGTTCAAAATTAATGCTTTAATATCTCGGCAAATAATACAAAACAAATAATTCTTTTTTTTACCTAGGGTATTTTGAAGGTGCTGAACATTTTTATGTAAAAAAAATTGGGTGTTGCCATTGGAATTTTCAAAGTTGGTACTCATTTTAATATGTAGACGACCCCTTATACAATTTTGATTGCCAGTTCTCAATTCCTTAAGCTATTTCCTGAAAAATGACACCTTTCACAAAATTCCTTGACTAATAGTAGCCGAAAAACAAAGGGTGGATCGTTTTCCAGCTGTACCTAAAATTAAGTTTTAAGCAAACAAAAACGTGAGAAAAATGTACTTTTGCACTAGAGCTTAAAAAAATTCACATAGTATTAAATTTATATTTTGCACATGATTATACACGTTCTGCATAGAAAAGGCATAAAATTTATTTATTTTTTTATCAAATTATTTTATGTGTGCCTATCGGCACTTGAGCTACCAAGAACTATTGAAAACAAAATAATTAAATTTTTTGTTTTGTGCCTAAAAACTGTTTGTATTATTATATGTGTGCGTGTAAAATCTTATCACTTTTTGAGGTTGGAGATGTTATGCTATTTTTATTTTTTTTCTCTGTAGTTATAAGCCGAGCAGCACCAGTCCTAAATAAATATAGTTTTTCTTATTAATAAAAATTAATCTTAATATTCAAAGGATAATGACGGGTTAAAGAGTTTCGAAAGTAGAAACTGATTTTAGAAAGACAATTTCCAGAATAATCTCCAAAACTAAAAACAAAAGATAATAATAGGAAATTTTCTGATCACATATTGTCTGACCATGAATAAAGTTAATGAAAAAACGCCATTTGATCATGTTTAGCAAAGAAGATAAATAATTAATTTCAGAACCAGTCATAATGGTTACAGACAATATTTCTTTGAATAATAGAATGATCGAAAGAACATTGTCTTGTTCAGAGAAACATATCTTTATCAATAATTTTAAAATAAAGGATGTTGTAACCAAACTCAGTATAACTGTTTATCATGCGGTTAAGCTTCTAATATCATTTTAATACTTTGAAAATAATAAATGAATTCTAAGAAATATTTTAAAATAATACTATGCAAATTTAGTTAATATGGTTTTTATGAATGCAAAAAACTAAATTTATCAAATCCAGTTCAATTTATTCATAAATAAACTTTTCAAGTAAAACTTAACCTGAATTATCAACCTCAAAAAACTCCACCCATACAAAAAAAATACATCATTTCACACCAAACCGACTCCCTTTATTCAATGCACAGTCCCAATAAATTTAAGTTGTCCTGTCAATAAAAATGCCAATCAAATTCCACCCACAACCCCATGTTAATAAACTTCGGATCGAGGAGAGAAAAATCTAAAAATAGAGAATCATCCCACTTTCGGATGTGGGTCAGCCAAATCTCATTACGCATTTCTCGCGTGACGTTCTGGTCCACTACTGATAAGGAAGGGGCATTTAAGCTCTTTTACGGGACT